>CM029607.1:13071757-13597158 GCA_017311375.1 Mytilus coruscus
GCGCTATTACGTTTTAAATAAGTTTTCTACAGGTACAACCAAACTCGCAAACTAAATTTGTGTATCTTTGGAAGACTTTAGTTTAGGTTTTAGGCAATTTTAATTATCGAAATCCCTTACTTACTAATTTACTAGTTAAACATAGATTACGAAGATTGATTTCCTAAACGTCACTGCAGACTCGAACACAGCGAAGAGTTTGGATATATAAACCCTGTAAGACTGTGCCAAAGAAACATCACCGTCCGAAAAAGGAAAATTAACTATAGGGAAAAGAAAACCATCTCTTTTGTCTTAAATATTTGTGAAGAGTGTCTGGTGTAACACTGAAATATCTTAATCTAGGAAAGAACAGTTGTTGCTGTTAAGTTTTTTTGGGTATATTTCAACAGTATATACATAGAATTCGTGATTATGTATCATCAATATGTTAAACATATCATCATAGTTGGTTTAAAATCGCACATATGGCGTATAATAGCAATTACCAAAATTAACGCATCAACCACATCCCAGTACCCTGCGAAAATATATGAACAAATATCACATGATAGTTATTGAAAAATATCACTTTATTTAGTGAATTTTGTGTATGATATAAATTAATTGTGCCGTGATGCATGCAAATCATATGTATTTTTTTTCAATAAAAATTGTAACTACGTTGCATGCAACAGGAAAGTATCGTGTGAATTTAAACGATGACGTTTTTCCCCATTTAAACACCACTTCCTTATACCCAAATCTAATAAGTTACCTTATAAAGCAGGTAAAAGAATACGAACAATTCCAAATAGGGAAATATTCTATAGGTTAGAATGAGTGACAACATTTAAATACACACATAAATGAAATTCCTTCTATTTTCTGTAATATTAAAATGTAACTGCATTGTCTTTTTACTACATTCATTTTGTTTTTGTCAAGTGTGATATATTAACATACATTAAATCTACCAACCGAATGTCATTTTGAATATTTAAATCAATATTATTTCATAGCCATCACTGTTATTTTTTTTATACTTATTAATAGTATTATACTGTATTATACAGTTTGAAATGATGTTTATCTATAATAAAATCTTCTGCTTAAAGGAGATCTGACATGAAATCGGGTTTTTGCTTTATTTTCTATAATTTGGCTTGAAAGAGGTTTGTGATAAGGTTTTTTCACGTAACCAGTTTCGCATATATAGGTCAGTTTGATGGACATTTCATTGACCTGTGAAATATGCAAAAATTCATTGCGAAAACGAGGCTCACCAGCCTGTGACGTCATTGGTACTTTACGATCATTTTGACTGACATCATCAATCACCCTATCATTATCATTAGCAAAATGAATCAATATACGTTTTCGTGGGACACTGACATTAATGCAAACCAGCCATGGTGTATTGTGCAGCTTATGGGTGCAACAATGAAGCAAGGTAAGGCACTGGTATCAGTTTTTTCGTTTCCCAGCTGATGTTTCACTCCGGAAGGCGTGAACACATTACTGCACCTGGACCAAACCACAGATTATGTTCGGTGCATTTCTCCAAGCAGAGCTATACAAAAGATCCTGATATGATGGTACAACTTGGAATGACATACAAGTTAACTCTACATCCCGACGCAAAACCCGACGCACCTGTACCTGACATCGATATCAAAGATGGCGAGAAGCTGAGCATACCCACCAGGAGAGGCGCCTTTGAGAAACGCCGAAAGGCAGAGGTAAATTTTGTTTTCTACGGCATTTTATGTTGTCATATGTTTTTTTTTTTTATATGTCAGATCATTTATATATCAATTTACATTGATCGCGTTTTAATTATTTAATTATTGCACACAGCTTCACTAGAAATTGTGATTCAGGTGTGCACGCCCCAGGTGTGTGTACACGCGCCATTGATCAGCTGATCACGTTGTTAGCAGATGGTCAAGCGGTTAATTAAATACATGACTACAGAGTTTTCTCGGTAAATGTTTTACAGTTTGGCGGTTTTTCAGTACACGAGGGAAAGTGTAACAACTTTCTAAAGGAGTTTTTGTATTACATCAAATTAATTCTACTACAGTGAAATGTAATTAATACAGGTAAATAGATGAATCCCGTATTATAAGACGCGTGTGCATTTGTTAATATATATGTTGTGTACAAGTTATCATTTTGTACAAATTAAAATTTGTATCCAAAAAAATGTACAAATTATAATTTGTATTTTGACTTTGTACAAATTGTAATTTGTACAAAAAGTGCCTGTACAAATTACAATTTTACCAAATTTGGCGAAAATTCACTTTTTACTTGTACAATGATTTATGATATGGATTTTGGTGAAAAAAGCTTTGATACACTCTATAGAATTGCTATTAAATGACCACACAGTACACCTTACATTTTGTATCTACAAAATGCAAAAGTAGTTCTTTATCATTCGTTTGAGCAGGTGAGTGAATTATTGCATCGGGAATTGCACACGATCTTTTGACTTTCACATTTACATTTATAAGTGCTGTACCCTCCTTTGCATTTACATGAAAGAAACCCCTGATAACCTGTCTTAAAGGCTTTTTAACTGCTTCACGTAGCGAAAGTTGAAGCTCAGGAACCGTTGCTGTGACTAAACATGTGTCTTTCACAGCTTCAATTTGATTTTTAGACAAATAAATATCCTTTCAAAATGCATACAGCTGTTCCAATTTGGTACTCAAAATCTCCAGATTCAACAATTACGCCTCAGATATTTCGAGGATCAGTTGGGGCACGATCATACTGAGGAATATGTATAATGACAGTAACCCCAAACAACAAGTTCTGATAATTACTGTCTCGTTTCCTTGGTAAGACATTCGTCTTGGATCTATTGGCCACATAGCGCACGCTTCCTGGCAAGAATAGTTGGTGTTTAAATATCAGTGTCATACTCAATTTAGCTATAAGTCCATTATGCTTGTCCTTGGTGTACACATGATTGTTCTTTCATGTATCATTCTCTCCTAGGTTCAGAACTTTTTGGGCAAAATACTGATCAACAATGCCGGCCATGTTTACACTATTACATCAACTGAGTAAATGACTAAAAGACTGTACATAAAGGCCTGGGATATATAGCTTTGACAACTTATTAAAGCAATTGATGCCAAAGTAATTAGCCGTTGCAAAGTGTTCAAGAAGAGTTTAATGTGAAAGTCAAAAGATGCAATTCCCTGCTCAAACGAATGACAAAGAACTATTATTGTATTTTGTAAATAGGTTTTACTGTATGGTCATTTTATAACAATTCTATAGTGTGTATCAATGCTTTTTTCGCCAAAATCCATATTACAAATTATTGTACAAGTTATAAGTGAATTTTCGTCAAATTTTGTACAAATTGTAATTTGTACAGACACTTTTTGTACAAATTACAATTTATACAAAGTCAAAATACAAATTATAATTTGTACATTTTTTTGTTAACAAAAATGCGAAATTTAGATTATGAGCATTTATGGTACTTATATATTTGTCTTCATGTTCACATATATGTGCAATGAGTTTCACTAATTTTAAAATGTATGTTACAGATTCTACAAATGGCATTTGACAGTCATGTTAGAGCCCCTACTCCAGAAAACAAAATAACAGCCACAACCGCCCAGTTGATTGCCACTGACGTACCTACATGTACTCCAAGTGAAGTTAAAGCTGTACCACAGCCCAACATGCCAGTGGAAACACCTCCGCCAAAGCCTAGCACATCCATCTAGATGGTGAAATTGTTGTTATAAAATGACCATAAACCCACTTATTCATGGTATAGCATTAATATTTCTAACCTGACACTACGTACTTTTAATTGCTTAATTCTTTAGAATTTTAAAATAAGCATGTTTCGGGGCATATTCCTAGGTAAACCCTCATCAAAGTCCGACCTTTATATGTTTAATCCGTATCTAACATAGTAGATAGATGTGTTTCTGTTTCATAACAGTGTGTTTCTCCCTCTAATTTACTACACGTGCATATAGGTCTACTTGTAGCTAGTCTTTTTACTGACTAAAGAAACTGACCAAGTTGATCATCACTATTGTTTGATTATTCATATATATAATGAAAAGACTTATTGTCTTTATTTTTAAACACTAATTTATTATAAATCTACACGGGATCTAGTAGAGATAGTAGTTATCGGTGCTATATTGTTGAATTCAGAGTATACTGGCGTGTTTGTTTTAGCACCTATTTGATAATATACAAAAAATATCCATGTTTAACATTTGAAGAAGTTTGTGTAGGTACCATACCGGGTAGAAGCATGAATATATAAGAAACCGTCTGTTATCTCATATGCTGTTAAAACTAATGATCGTAATGAAATTTCAAGCCTGATAATTGTAAATATGTCTTTATTTTTAGTTGCATTTAAATGTTTTACATAAGATAATAAGGGATTTTTCCATCAGATGTTGTCAGGGGTTCACCATTCCCACAGTCGCACCTATAACAGCCGAAAAATACATATATTACCTAACTGCTTCAAAATTGAAAGGAAACTAGATACCGTGCATATGAACAAATTCACAAGTTACAAAACTTATGACTTTGCATGACCAGATGCATTTAAACTCTAAATCATTTTCCCCTTTACATAATATTTCTACAAATTATATTAATAAACCTTGACCTCAAAAAAGCGATTTGTATTTGATTCTTTTAAGACGATAAAATGTACGATCTCGAATGAGAGATGCACATACATTCGTCTTTCAGGTCAATTAATCGTGGTTTCCGGCAAATTTGTTTATAAAAAGGTAATAACTAAATTTCAACTTTCGATTTGAAAACAAATCGATACAAAAAAAAAAAAAGAACAGAAATAAATAAATAAATACGAATCAGTCGGTGTTTATTATGCGGTTTTCGGCCTGAGACAAGACGTCGATGTCCAAGGTCTCTCACGAGGAATTACTGTCTTCTCCGGGAATAATTTCATTGCCTAGTGGTTTAAATTGGTACGGATGTATATCTGCTGAGCTAGAAACGTCTGGAATATCACTGTCACAGCTGTCCATACTTTCTATCATTTACTTTCTTACAGCTCTTCAACCACTGACCACTGTCTGACCCAGAAAGTGCCATTGACGTTATCGGGTCACGTGATCGCCATCTAATTAAAATTTATAGGTCAGGGGACGCGGTGATTACAAAACATATAAATAGTTTAATTTGGGGTTTTCAATGACTATTTTGTTTGAAATGTGTTTGAATTGTATAATTGAGTTAAAATTAATTGATTTTTGTTTATTTTAAAAATCGTGACAGGTCTCTTTTAAGATAGAAACCTAAAACCTTGACAATGTTTCTGTTCATACGGCCACACCAAATATTTCGGATTCGCTCGCTCAAAAATTAAGGAAAGCTAACAAAATATATCGTCATTAAAACTTTCTCAATTATCGCTCCATATGAAATAAATCAATCATTTTATATTTAAAATATTATCCTTGCAGCCCAACTCACAGACAATTAGAACTTTTTGTGTTAAAAATAATTTCTCACTCTTAAAAACTGAAGTTTCGAAGAAGAAAATTTAAAATCTTAAATGCATACTAATTTATTCATTCCGAAAAAAGTATTGAAATAAGATTTCGCTTGCTCGCTCGAATTTATGTACAGAAAGTACAAATAAGTAGTTTATAACATGACCTTAGTTCAATACGCGTGATGAACATGATTTTAGTAGACCTTACTTTCTGACGATTAAAAAAACCCGCATTTTTGTTTGAAACTTTATGTACTAAAAATTAAACAAAATGTAGTATGATTGTCAATAAAACTACTTAAGACCACTAGACACCATATGAAATGCATACAAGTAACCAAAGATGCCCGTACGCACATGGGAAGTGAGCAAATCAATATAATATACTTGTAGTTTGCTATAAAAGAAGCTGATGAGACAGATATGATTAAATGTTAAACAATTCAAAAGATCAATAGATATAAGAAGATGTGGTATGAGTGCCAATGAGACAACTCTCCATCCAAGTCAAAATTTATAAATGTAAACCATAATAGGTCAAAGTACGGTCTTCAACACGGAGCCTAGGCTCACACCGAACAGTAAGCTATAAAGGGCCCCAAAAATTACTAGTGTAAAACCATTCAAACGGGAAAACCAACGGTCTAATCTATATAAAAACGAGAAACGAGAAACACTTATGAACCACATCAACAAACGACAACTACTGAACATCAGATTCCTGACTTAGGACAGGTGCAAACAAATGCAGCGGGTTTAAACGTTTTAATGGTACCAAACCTTCACCCTTTTTCTGAAACAATAGTGTAACATCAGTATATTACCTAAAATATGCTTAAATAATAAGCAACAAAATAACAGCTATGGTAGACAGAAACCAACAACAACATCTAAATTACAGGCACCTGATTTGGGACGGACACTGGTGAATGTGAAACATGTTTGTAAGCGCTCAATCTTTCCCGAACAAAAGGCAGTGATTTTTAAAGCAAACATAAAAACGAAGAGTTGAATCAAGTTGAAAAGGTTTGTTGACTCCTCAGATAGGAACGAAGCACAAAAAACATAAAAGACAAAAAGTATCAATCAAAGATTACTTAAACTTACTAAAAGTTAGTTCAAGCCTATTGCAGCTATAATTGATATATCGTATTTTATCAATCTTCGAATTACGTCTTTAACGGCATTAACAGTTAAAACATATTACTTTGTTCTAATGCCAACGTTAGTTTTCTCGTTTGAATTGTTTTACATTTGTCATTTCGGGCTCTTTTATAGCTAACTGTGCAGTATAAGCTTTGCTCATTGTTGAAGGCCGATGTCCTATAACGGTGTTGTTAATTTCTGTGTCATTTGGTCTCTTGGGAAAGAAGAATTGTTTCATTGACAATCATACCACATCTTCTTTTTTTTAATAAAAAGCATAATTAATGTTATAACCTTTAATCAAAATATTCACAGTTCTTATAACTGTTGAACAATGATGAAAATAAATGTATCCAAGGGATCAAATGATCATTTCTAAATGTACAAATCGTAATATATATAGAATTCAAGTAAAGTCCTAACGTCATATTAAACTTCATAAACGTTGAAGATGTTGTTTATACTTCAATGGCTAAGTTTTACTACAAAGCAAATGTACATGTACATGGACTTTCTTGTAAAAGAAAATCCTATATCTTATCAAAATGTCCAGAAATATACTGCTGAATTATTGTCTTCCCGAACTCTGATTCGCCGAATTTTTAAATTAAAAATATAAAATGGTAAAGACATATTATTAGTTAAATAAATTGAACTGTTTTATACCTTTTAGAATTCTTTCTACTCCTTTTATTTTTGATATTAGAATTTCTGAAGGTATTCAATTAATGGCAAATTTATCCGTGTTTGAAAATCTACAAATGAATAAATTGGATTTTTGCATGGCTATAGGTTAATGATAATATTATCATGCCAGGGATATTTAATATTGCTGAATCAGCTTCGACAGGTTAACCCTGCCTTATTTATAATCATTGAGTAGATTTAAATGGATAATTTTTTCATTACAATTCCAGCATTTTGATAAATATGTTTTCAACAAGGCATTCTTTTGACTTCTATATAGTAACGATTCTCCTTCGACGAAGGGCTGACATTGTTTTGATATCACAAACGTATTTATTAAGTTTATCATCAATACAAGGGCATCATTTGTAAATATAAATTAACATGCACACATTTCATACGTTCATGTATTTTACATCCCTTCTTCTATGACTAGATTCTACACAAAACAGAGAATATGTTGGTAACAAGTCATTTCGTACATTGACCATTACGTACCTCTGCAATTTTAAATGACACGTGTATTCAATCAACATTTTAATCCAATCAAATAGAATGCTACCTTTTTACAAAAACAATACGCCAGTACGGCGCGTATCTTTTATTACAATTCTATACCAAAGTAACAAAAGCAATGTTATCAGAAGAAATGTGAATTGTTACTAAAGCGCAAGCTAATATTTGAATACAAATTTAACAGATTTAAAAAAAATCCTTTATTGACTTTATTCTTATGTAAGAACCCGCTTTCTGTTCATATCGTGATGTATAACGTGAGGGTACCCAAATTGCACATATTTTGACAGTTTTTCATCTACGTTTATTTACGATTCAGACAAAAAATTTCCATTCTGTGGAAAATGCATCTATAACCTTCCATGAGGTACTAAATGGTATACATATAAACCTTCCATGAGGTACTAAATGGTACACATAGAAACCTTCCATGAGGTACGAAATGGCGCACATCAGTGAAACAGTTTTTTCCAAGAAATGAAACACATATAAATCTTCAACGAGGTACGTGGTACGAAATGGCATAAATTTAAATGTTCCATGAGGTACGAAATGGTATACATATGAATCTTCAATGAGGAACAAAATGGTATACATGTAAATCTTCCATGAGGTACGAAATGGTCAAGGTAGGAAATGGCGGGGGAGGGGTACGAAATAGGCTGGGTACGAAATGACTATAATTCAATTTATTAACGTAATATTTATTCAATCATACGGTCTTTGCATTGGAAATAAACACATTTACTCTAAAACCAGTTGTTTTGCATGATATGGGTCATGTTCTTCTCGTATAATTTATGATGTCATGATACAAATCCAATAATTGGAGGGATTGCGGTTGATTTTGAAATAATGACGTAATATTTCAGTTTAAATGATGTCTGGAGCTGGCATGTCAGTAACTGCTAGTGGTCCCATTGTAATGTTGACAATTATACTGCTACTTGACTTGGTTACCTTTACGTAGCACCTGATATCAACTCTAGTTTTTTTTTCTAAAGGGGTTCGTCTTTCTCCTTGCTTTAGATTTAAGTGTTGTTTTGCTACTTTTTGATCCTACATGCCAGTAATGTTTATAGTCTTGTCTATTTTTGTCATTAAAGAAGTGGTTCATATTCAAATGTCACATTCGGTCAACTTTGAGCATATGAAAATTTACATGATCGGTTGATTACGAATTTCATTATGCCTTAAAGTTAGTAAATCGCCAATTCGCTATTTAGTAATTCTGAATCATTTGATGTAAATTATCAACGTATTCTATAAAAAGTAAAATCACAAAAATTCTGAACTCCAAGGAAAATTCAAAAAGGAAAGTCTCTAATCAAATTGCAAAATCAAAAGCTGAAACACATCGAACGAATGGATAACAACTGTCATATTCCTGACTTGGTACAGGCATTTTCTTATGTAGAAAATGGTGGATTGAACCTGGTTTTATAGCTAGCTAAACCTCTCACTTGTATGACAGTCGCATCAAATTCCAATATATTGACAACAATGCGTGAACAAAACATATATATCATTCGTCGTGTTGCTTTCGGAGCAACACGACGAATGATATATATGGAGCAGGATCGGGTTAACTTTTAAGAACTCATAAGATCACTCTCGGTTTTGGTGTTGGTTTTCTTGCTCAGTCTTTAGTTTTCTATGTGTGCTTTGTTGTTTTTACCGTGTTTTTTTCTGTTTTGGCAAGGCATTATACATTCGTTTTCGACTTACATGACTTATGAGTTTATGATCCCTTTGGTACCTTTCGGCCCTCTTTTTAAGATTAAGTTCAATCCTACTATCATATTACTAATATTTTTCCATAGATGTTATTTTCTCATTGTATACATATCAATACAACTTTAAGCCTAAAATTGATACTATATTATAATAAAAGTGTGTAATTAACAATCTCTGAAATCTTTTCTAGAACCAACAAAAAACGTCTTCACCTATCATTAGTACAGATACGTAATTAAATAAATACATTCAACTTTTTCATTATGTCCGTGTCTGTGGTTACGTTAAAGATTTTACTGGTAAATTATCAAGTCGTTACCATAATTGACTTAAAACCTTTACTGAAGTCTTTTATAGATCAAAAGTTTGGTTTGGACTTTGTCTGTTCCTTGAGAGGACTTATTACGAACAGGATATTACATCCTAGCTTTCATGGAGATGTACGAACCTATCGATCCTTAAAACAGATTTATTCTGAATATCAGTAATGATCTTTTAAAATTGTTTATATTGGTAAAAAGATTGATTTTGTTATCAATAGATTCAAACATAATTAAATATGATTTGCTATACAGCTATGAACATGCATACGCTCCTACATTTTTTAATCTTAATACTTTGGCATTGCATAAAATCATGTTTTTTTCTGACGTTCTAATAACAAGTTTTTAGTCTTAGATGCATGATTTTTTTTATTAGTTGTTAGTGGCTTTGAACTAGCTGTCAGTAACTGCGAGTACTCTCAGATCTGTACTTAGTGTCTTTTTGTTGTTTGGATGTAGAAGTACCCTGCCACGTCCACTTGTATTTGTAGTATTTGTATTTTTATCCATCTGATGAGTTAAGCTTCTTTCAACTGATTTTAATAGTTCGTTCTTATGTTGTACTGTTACACCACTGTCCCAGGTTAGGGGAGGGTTGGGATCCCGCTAACATGTTTAACCCCGCCACATTCTGTATGTATGTGCCTGTCCCAAGTCAGGAGCCTGTAATTCAGTGGTTGTCGTTTGTTTATGTGTTACATATTTGTTTTTCGTTCATTTTTTGTACATAAATTAGGCCGTTAGTTTTCTTGTTTGAATTGTTTTACATTGTCATTTCGGGGCCTTTTATAGCTGACTGTGCGGTATGGGCTTTGCTCATTGTTGAAGGCCGTACGGTGACCTATAGTTGTTAATTTCTGTGTCATTTGGTCTCTTGTTGAGAGTTGTCTCATTGGCAATCATACCACATCTTCTTTTTATATTTTCGTCTATAAATGGAGGATTCACTAACAATATACCAACACGAAAGAGATATAGTAAACAATGTATACTTGACCATCTAGACAAAAGATTAGTTCCCATACACACATGCAACATAGAAGATATCGTGATACGATTTCCGTCTTCGCTTGAATTCATCAACGCATCTTTTATTCACTGCCGTTCCAGTTCAATAAATAGCATCACGTTTAAGGGTATTAAAACACTAAAATGTTTGATTTAACATACTCTTCATTTTACGACTGCAATTATCATTTTTACGGATTGCAGAACGTAAGAGTTCTTAATATGTCACACTTCAAATGTAGTGTTTTAAATTCAGAATTTCTTCGTTCGGGTTTAAATATGGAACAGTTGATAATGCAAAATTCTTCACTAAGTATTGGTTTAAAAGATGATCACCATGGTAAATTCCTCCATGGACTCAAACGTTTGCAGTACATAGAATTTTCCAGAAATGCATTTGAAGATCGATTCAGAATTTCAACATTTAGATTGATTGATTGATTGATTGTTGGTTACTTAACTCCAGTTGCAAATATTTCAGACACATTCAGGACGAGAACAAATTAACAATAAATACAATATGTAGGTCCTGTAATGTAGGCCGTCCGGGAAGAAGGTCGGGGACATTTAGACTGCCACTGGAAAATGAGGGTAAATTGGATAGGGACAGCAATTTTGCCTTGCAACAGGTCACCTACGGACCCCTCAAAGAGTTGTTGCAAGGGTTCTTAACGTGCAGAGAGCGTGGCACTCTCTACACGAGGCATCGGATTTAACGTCCCCATTCTGACCTGACGTGGCTGCGTACTTGTACATCCCGCACAGCCAAACGGACGCCCCACTTTGGCAAGGGTTCTACTGCCGGTCGGAAGAAGACCTGTAGTGACCATATTTCTATTCCCCAGTCACCCTTGGGGATTCAACATTTAGAAGTCAATTATACAGTTTGCATCTTTGATACTTGAAGGAAATTTATTCACAAGTATTCCATTAAATCTCAATGACTTTAACCGACTTAGTCTCCTTAACTTGAGAAAAAACAAGATGGCTTATTTGACTTCACAGGAAATTGACGCCATTGAAGTGCTATTTGAAAAATCAAATAGAACTATGACAGTCCTATTAGAGGGTAATCCTCTTGTGTGTACTTGTGCTTCGTTAGATTTTGTAGAATGATTATTTACTACTAAAGTGAAACTTGACAGCAATGGTAGTTATTCATGTGTCAAAAACGATGGAAATATTACAACAACAAGTAACGTTTACAATCATCTGCGAATTATGAGAATAGATGTATTACGACAGTATGGATAATTTTTTCTGCAACTTTATTCGGTGCGCTTCTATTACTTATTCTAATTGGATATCGCTACAAATTGCACCTATAATACTTTTGTTTATTTATCGGAATGGCAAATCCAATTTTCCGGAAGTCAAAAGAAGAAGCACTTGAATATGATGCATATGTAGCTTATTGCGATGGCGATTATAAATGTGTATATGGACCTTTGCGCTTATTCCTTGAAGAGAGACGAAATTATAAACTTCTTTTGTCAGATAGAGGAGATGGAGACGTATGGCCTGGTCAAAATAGACTTGCCATATATAATTCCATTTCAAAATGCAAAAAGATAATCTTAGAGATTTCAAATGAGTTTGTGAACAATGAATTGGCAAACTATGAAGTTACTATTGGCATTGAGCATTTTGTTGGGTTGCAAACAAAAATAATTGTTATAAACTTGGAACGTACAATCAAAACACAAATACCGAAATGTGTATTGCAAATGATGTCACTAAATGCCAATGACCACATTCGTAAAACAGACACCTTAAATGAAAATAACATTTTCCGGAAATGTTTGGATAAAGCCATGAAAAGTTAAAAGGATAAATGCTAAATGATTAAATTATAAATTCAAACAATTTTTAAATGTAAACTATTACATTGAATATGCTGGGATATATCATTGAGTGAGCTATGTAGTGGGACAACTAAGAGAACGACATCAGTATGGTACATTTATTATCTTTTGTGGAACACTAACACTTTAGAATGTAACTGCTACAACAATTTGAAACAGTTTTTAAATCATGTAGAGTTTAGATTTTACATTTATGGTGAACTGAAGTTGTTATTTATTAAAGTTTTAATTAAAAAGTTAAATAGGAAGTACCCAAAATAA
The DNA here is from genome assembly GCA_017311375.1 of Mytilus coruscus. Lineage (NCBI taxonomy): Eukaryota > Metazoa > Mollusca > Bivalvia > Mytilida > Mytilidae > Mytilus > Mytilus coruscus. The sequence goes on from CM029607.1 coordinate 13,084,816, forward strand.
TGGACAACAAAACAATGAAAAAACATGTTTCCCGTTTGTTTTTGTGTTTCTCATTTGAATCTGTTTCCCATTCTTTGGTACCTGAAATTTCTTTCTGTTTTAAGTTTGATTCGTGTTGCTTTGTATAATGTTTTTTTTTTTTTGTTGGATTTTGTAGACTTTGTTGGGGGTGGGGGTGAGGGGGGGTCTTTTAATGTTATCGTTGTCTTTTCATTACATTTTAGACTTGACAACCAAATGTTAAGCAGGATCTACTTACACATCCGACGCACCTGAGATCATCATCAAAATATTGCTGGTGTTTTGGTATATTGAGTCTACTTTTAGCTGACAAATATCATTTCAATATGTTCGCCACATAAAAACATGGAGATGTGGTTTGATTGCTAATGAGACAACTATCCACCAAAGTTCAAATGAATTGGATGTACACAGTTATAGGCAACTGTTAGGCGTTTCACAATAAAATAAAAAAAAAAACATACCGTATAGTCGTCTGTAAAAAGGCCCCGACATGAAAAAGATAAAACTATTAAACTGCAAAAACTAACGGCCTATTTTATATCAAAACAATGTACAAAAAACAAATATAGCAAACATAAACAAACGACAACAGCTGAACTACATGACCTTGTGCAATGCCAAAATATAGGTATCGACAGATTGTAGTAACGTGACAGTACATGTGTATATAGAATAATATTTAGTGTTGTTTTGATTTACTGATAACTAAATCAAGTTTTATAGCAATTAAACAATATTCAAAGATTTAATTACAATATTGAATTTGTCACCTTTAGAATAAGTTTATTATACGGATTGTATCTAAATTTCCGGGCTCGGTTTACAATATCATCGTAAATTTAGGGTGAGTATGACGTTTACAAATTATTGTCTACAGGTACAAATAAACTTGCATTTAATATTTGGTACCTGTGGAAGACTTTAGGAAAGGTCTTAGGCAGTTCTTAATAACGAAATCCCTGACTTCATAGTTTACTAGTAATACATAGATTACTAACATTGAAATCATAAACGTCACTGCAGACACGGAGATACGATCGAGTTGGGATATATATACATTGTACGACGGTGCCAAAGAAACATCCCTGTTCACAAAAGGGAAAATTAACAATAGGGAAAGAAAAATCATCCCTTTTGTCTTAAATGTTTGTGAAGAGTTTTTGGTGTAACACCGAAATATCTTAATCTAGAAGGGACAGTTGTCGTTGTTAAGTTCCTTGGAATAAGAATTCTTGATTATGTATCATCATTATGTTAAACATATCACCGTAGTTGGTTTAAAATTAAAGTATTTTTATAATACATATGACAAATAATAGCAATTATTAAAATTAATGCACCAATCACTAACATCCCAGTACCCGACGAAAATAAATGAACAAATATCACATGATAAGTATTGAAAAATATCAAATTATTATGTGAAATTTGTGTTTGATATAAGTTCATTGTACCGTAATGCATGCAAACCATATGTATTTTGTTCAATCAAAATTAAATATTCTAACAGGATGTGACTACGTTGCATGCAATAGGAAAGTATCATTTGAATTTAAACGATAACGGTTTTCTTTCAATTTAAATACCACTTCCTTATATCCAAATCTAAGTCGTATAAAGGTACCTTATATAGCAGGAAAAAAGAATTCGAACAAATCAAAATGCAGGTTAGAATAAGTGACGCTAAATACACACATAAATGAAACTCTATTTTCTGTAATAATTAAATGTAACGGCATTATCTTCTTATTACATTCATTTTGTTTTTTGTCCAGTTTAATTTGTTAACTTACTGTAAATCTATCAGAATATAAGTTTGAATTCGCCTTCTTGCTCCAATTTATGTAAGAAAATACAAATCAGTAATTTTTAATATGGCCTTACAAATGTAAAGTTCAATACGCATCATGAACATGATTATTGTAGTCGTACTTTTTGACGATTAAAAAACCCCGCATGTTTGTTTAAAACTCTATGCACCTAAAATTAAACAAAATGTGGTATAATTGTCAATAAAACTACTCTAGACCACTAGAGTCCATATGAAATGCATATAAATCACGAAACATGTCATTATGCACACGAGAAGTGAGCAAATTAATAAAGTATGCATAGAGTTTGCTATACGAGAGGCCGATGTGCCAGATATGATTTAATGTTAAACAAGTATATTGTTTATAATAACAGTTATTTTCGGACGGACGTTGAAAGAATGTGAAACATGTTTGCAAGCGCTATATCGTCCCCGAACAAAAGGACAGCAAGTTTAAAGCATAATATAAAAACAAAAGAGTAAAAACAAGTTAAAAAGGTTTGATGTGATACATAATGGTTTCAGGTAAGGGTGAAGGTTGGTACATATTAAAACGTTTAAACCTGCTGCATTTGTTTGCACCTGTCATAAGTCAGGAACCTGATGTTCTGTGGTTGATGTTTGTTGATGTGGATCATAAGCGCTTCTCTTTTTATATAGATTAGACCGTTAGTTTTCCTGTTTGAATGGTTTACACTAGTCATGTTGGGGGCCCTTTATAGCTTGCTGTTCGTTGTGAGCCAAGGCTCGGTGTTGAAGATCGTACTTTGACCTATATTGTTTTTTTTCACAAATCGTGATTTGTATAGAGAGTTGTCTCATTGGCACTCATACCACATCTTTTTATATAGATTGCTGACCGATCAAAGGTATATAAACTTACTAAAAGTAAGTTCAAGCTTATTACAGCTGTAATTGATATATCGTATTTTATCAATCCTCGAATTACGTCTTTAATGCCATTAACAGTACAAATATGTAACTTCGTTATAATACCAACTTTTAAAATCATAATTAATGTTATAACCTTTAATCAAAATATTCATAGTTCATATAACTTTGTCAATAGTGATAAAATTAATATGTCCAAAGGCTCAAATGATCGTTTCTAAATGTACACATCGTAATATATTTTGAGTTTAAGTAAAGCCTTAAAGTCATATAAAACTTCAAAAAGTTGAAGACGTTGTTTTTACTTCAATGGCTAATTTTTACTACAAAACAAATGTATATGAATGTAAAATGAAACTAAACAGACCTATAAAAATCCAATTGCACGAGGTCACTATCTACTTATATCTATAGTTATGTTTATATCGCTTATATGACCGTCGGCAGTCTTTGGAGGTCAACCCGATAGTTAATTAGATGGCGTCTACACTAGAATACACAAGAAATGATCATACATATTGTCGAGCCCATGCCTTGTAAACTGATTATTTTAGACTTTTTATAATTTGGAGATACGTTTTGGTATGTTATAAATCAGATATGAGAATATGAGTCAAATAGGTGTTCATGAATTTGACAGCCAATGTCCCTTTAAATTGAGTTTTCTTGTACGTATTACTGTTCGTTTATTCATTTCATATTGGCTAGATGTATAGGGCGGGTCAAATCTCAGAAAACATGTTAACCCCACCAAAGGTACTAGTAGTAAGGAACCTCTTGCCTTTGGTAGTCTTGTTAGCTTTTAATTTTGGTTCATTTATGTGTTTCTGAGTTAAGTGAGACATCCATTTTCGCTGAGGTAGTACACATTATTGTTTAGGGGACAGCTAAAGCCCGCCTCCACGTGCGAGATTTTCTTGCTGTGTTGGGGCCAAATGTTGAGCTGTTTTCTGCTCTTTGTTTGGGTTGTTGTCTCTTTGACACTTTCCCAGTTTCCAATCTAAATTTTGTATTAATTTACTCTTTGCTTAGGAGTGTACGGGCATCTTTAGTCACTGACATGAATTTCGTCTCTGATAGTATTAGTTTTGTTGGCAATCATACAACTTTTTTTTTGTTGAAATAAGAAAGTAAGGTCCATTTTATCATGTTCGTCACATGAATTGTATTAAGGCCACTCCATGCTAAAACTTGTTCTTTGGAATATTTTGTACATTTATTTTAGAAAACAAGCAAAATCAAAAGGCAACTTTTTTTTTAGAAATGAATATATTACCAAGCAAAGGTGAGATGAAGTTTATTTATGATTTTTGCTCTTCGAAACTTAACTTTTTTTAAAGTTTGTGAGTTGGGGTGCGACCGAGGACATTTAAAATATTACGTGGTTGATCCATTTTAAATGCAGCAATAATAGAGAAAGTGTTCAATGACGATACTTTTTGGTTAGGTTTCCAACATTTTTGAACGAGCGAGTCCGAAGAATCTGACGTGGCCGTATGAACAGAAAGATTTTGTGATGTTCTAAAAAAGATTATCAAGGGTTTTTTTCCAAATTATATGCCATTATTATAAAAAGCATCATTTTGAACTGTATTAATAAGTATCGTTTAACAACAGTGAAGACTATGAAAGAATATTGATTTAACTATACAAAATGATATTCGGGTGATAAATTCGAGGTTTGGTAACTATCAAACAGAAACAATTAAAATGTTAAAAGAAGACAATGCAAAGAGCTCTTGAAACGGAAGGAGTTCCATTTATGCGTTTATTAAAATAGTGTCATTTATTTCAACCTATATTTCGAGTTGTTCGTACTATTTTACCTGATATATAAGGTGTTTTACGAGTTAGACATGGATATAAGGAAGTGGTAATTAAACATGTTAAATGGGGAGAAATACAAAGAACAGCGTTTAGCTTCACATAACTTCTTGACCCTATAACGTATTCAATGTAGTTACGTCCTGTTAAAATGTTAAATCTTTAAACAAACAGATATGTTTTGTAACATACAATCAAGAATGTCTGTTTGACAAAATGATGTGACATGGTTTTTTTCATAATTACAACTAGTTGTAACTAGTAAATTAAAATTGTATAAATGAAAGTAAAAAACTTTATAAATGGGTTGCGTCCGAAACACTTCTCTAGAGTTACCTTTATCAGAATCGACAGTATCCGAATAGAACGGGATAAGATAGGAGCAATGAAATGTTCGCTGATATTGCATAAATAGTAAGCATATTCAAAGATTTCAAAATTATGTAAATTTATAGAACAGATTGATATAATCTGGATACCTTAGTACAGAAAGTCACGTGTGATGTCTATTTATAAAATGTCGAAGTTCATGTATTTTATCCAAAATGCCATTTCACTTATAGTTTTTGATCAAAATATATATAAGCGTTTACCGACAATGATATTTTACTAATATAATCATCTGTAAAATACACGTAAGCACATCTAGTTTGATTTGAATATTATTGGTTTTTTTTAATTCCTTTGTTGAATATAGTGGTCATCATATCTATAATACGGCCGTGCAGGTTTTTAATGTTTTAACTGCATATGCTTTAGACTGACAAAACATTTGTGCAATGTAAATATTTATTTTAAAATTGTTGAATAGTATCAATTGAAAAAAAAGCCATAACGACACTGTCCTTCATTAACGTTTCATGGCTTTATCCAGACATTTCCAGAAAATATTATTTTCATTTAATGTGTCTGTTTTACGAATGTGGTCATTGGCATCCAATGACATCATTTGAAGAACACATTACGGTATTTCTGTTTTTGTTATATTTTCCAGGTTTATAACAATTATTCTTGCTTGTAATCCAAGGAAATGTTCAATTCAAACAGTAGCTTCATAGTATGCCCAGTCATTGTTCACAAACTCTTTTGAAATCACTAAGATTATGTTTTTGCATTTTGGATTCGAATTGTTTAAAGCAAAAAGTCTTTGTTCTCAAGAAAGAACATCGCCTCTATCCGACAAAAGAAGTTTATAATGCCGTCTCTCCTCGAGAAATAAGCGCAAAGGTCCATATACCCATTCGTAGTCTCCATCGCAATAAGCTACATATGCATCATATTCAAGTGCTTCTTCTTTTGTCTTCCAGAAAAGTGGATTGGCCATTCCGATAAATAAACAAAAGTACTGTAGGCGCAATTTGTAACGATATCCAACTAGAATAAATAAAATAAGCACACCAAATAATGTTGCAGAAATAATAACCCATACTGTCGTTATACATCTTATTCTCATAATTCGCAAGAGATTGTAGACGACATTTGTTGTTGTAATATTTCCATCGTTTTTGACGCACGAATAACTACCATTGCTTTCAAGTTTCACTTTAGTAGTAAATAACCATTCTACAAAATCTAACGAAGCACAAGTACACACAAAAGGGTTTCCCTCTAATAAGACTGTCATTGTTCTTTTTGATTTTCTAAATAGCACTTCAATGGCGTCAATTTCTTGAGCTGTCAAATATGCTATCTTGTTGTTTCTGATGTTAAGGAAACTTAGTCGGTTAAAGTCCTTCAGACGTAATGGAATACTTGTGAATAAATTTCCTTCAAGTATCAAAGAGTGCAAACTGTCTAATTGACTTTTAAATGTTGAAATTCTAAATCTATCTTGAAATGCATTTCTAGAAAAGTCTATATACTGCAAACGTTTGAGTCGATGGAGGAATTTACCTTGATGATCATCTATAAGGCCAATACTTAGTGAAGAACTTTGCATTATCAACTGTTCCATATTAATGCCAGATTGGAGAAATTGATGGTTTAAAAGTCTACATTTGAAGTGTGATATATTCAGTACTTTTATGTACTGCAATCCGATAAGAGTGTAGTTACAGTCAAACAATGATGTGTATGCTAAATCAAGTATTTGCAGGTCTTTGATTCCTTTCAATGTAAGGCTGTTGATTGAGTTCCCTACTACTTCGATACAAGATATATTCAGGATTTCAAGTGTCGAAGGAAACCATAATACATTATCTGGAGGATAAAATGAAGGAATAATGTTAAAGGATTTGTTATCAGATAGATCAGTATTATCAAGTGTACGTTTTATTCCATCTATCTTAATTTTATTTTGATTAAATTGATTATTGTTATCAGACATGTCTAATATCTTCAGATGTGTAAACAAATTGATATACCATATTGTGTGCAGCTGGTGAAAATCAAAGTCATTGTTACTTAAGTTTAAACTCTCCAGACAATGTTTGTATTTCATCTTCTGAATGGCGTCGGCATTTATTATTCTTATGCCATTGAAGGTCAAAGATAATTTCTTTACACAAATGTTACCGATATATGCAAATAAATCAGTTGTTATAATGAATTCACCATGTACTCTAAAATTATTGTTTAAATTTAGTTCATCCATTTGTCGATTTTCAAACACGTGCAAAGCTGGCAAAGTATTTGATAGTTTTAGGAAACGTGCATTTGGAGTAACAAGACTAGACAGAAATCCTAATGGTGAAAAAGTATCTTTTTCTATCGTCATTAATTTGCCTTTTATCTCTAGATATTTTAATGGCGTTTTTTCGAAGGCATGAAACGTACAGTTACGTAGAACATGAATTTGAATATCACTATGTAAATACTTCAGACTATTCATCACAGAAAATATCTCTGCAAATGACCCATTTGACGGTCCACCATAACTAAACACTTTTGTTATATTAAGAAAATCCGACCACGATTCTCTTGGATACGTTGACAGCAAATCATGTGATATATGAAGTACTTGCAGATCATCAAGTGGTGCAAATATATTCCTCTGAAAAGTTTTCATTGGATTATCGAATAAACTCAGTTCTTTTAAATGTGCTAAATTATCAAACGCTGATTTGTCGATTGATGTCACATTACAATCACTTATATCCAGATATCTAAGCTGTGTATATTTAGTGAAAGCTATCTTAGATATAATTTCCAGATTATTATTAGACAAATATAAATATGTTGTGTTTGATGGACAATCTGTTGGTATATATGTTAAATTCCTTGAGCTGCAGTTGCATCTTACTACCGTTTTCGTTAATGTAATATCACAATGTTTCGGTAACACATAAGACCTGACACAAATAATCCAAAAAACAATAAAAATTGATAAAACATCATTTCGCAAAAATCTTTGCTGAAAAATGCTGAATATCACTGTAAGATTATAAATATAATAATGTTATTTCAAATGTTCAAAGTTGTATTTAAACATAACAATTACAACGAGTCACACAAAACATAATAAAACAAATAGTAACCTATGACATACCCATATAACTCAAGTTTCTTATTGATGAAGTAAACAATTGAACAATTGTTGTACAAAATGTAAAAGAATTTGGAGAAGATGACAAACAAAATTTCACGGGTTACTTGTTTTACAGTTCACAAAACATTAGTCTACAAAACAAACATGAAATACTTCCTGTCGATACGGGCCTTGATAACATAACGACAATGACTTCTATAATGAGATAATAGACAATATATTTGCCATGTTTACTTATTTGAAGATATACCGTTGCTTTTTTTTGTTTTGTTTTCAGTTTCTTATATACGAATATTTTGGTTAAAAATGCAAAAATATCAAAACCATCATGAAACTTCAATAAGAAGTCGACCAACAATTTGTGTCGTGTGGATAACTTTTACTTACCAACACGACGGGTGCCACATGTTGAGCAAGATCTAATTTTCGTTCCGGAGCACCTAATTTCGCTGTTTTTGTTAGGTTCGGTTGGGCAGTCTTTTTTTTTTTTTGCCATGGTGTTGTCAGTTTATTTTTGACTTATGAGTTTTAATGTTCTCTTGGTATCTTTTGCCTCTCCTTTGTTTTGCAGATCAATTTCGGAGTTATTTGCGTAAAATGATTTTTTTAAAGCATTTTTACGTGTGGATCAAAACATATGCAGCATTAGGGTAAATTGTATACAGCATTAATGACCATCAAGACAAAACCATCAAATTGTAATGTCAACAACGCCGAAATTGTATGTTCGCAGTTAATTATAAAGGCATTTATAATGTGTTTAGTTATCAAATACTTATTAAATAGTAAAATTGAGAATGGAAATGGGAATGTGTCAAAGAGACAACAACCCGACAAAACAGTAACTACTAAAATCTAATCATGATAATGATAGCAATTATACAAACAAAAATCCATCTCGGGCAATTCTCACTGAGACTGCAATCACTATGAAATGAATTTAAGTCTAAAAATATGTTAAGCTATTTTTCGTTCCTCAGGTTATTTTCAGACTTACCCACTACGTTCAATTCAGTACTATTCAGACAATTCGCTATCAGTCAATTTTGTACTGTGCAGTTGTTTTCAGACAACTCAGTGTGATGTTGGTGTGCACAGATAAAACAAATACTGAATACAGACCGAATAGATCGTAATTGACTGTAAGCGAATTGTCTGAACAGAACTGAATTTTGCGCCATTTTGCATATTCCTTTTTTATCTTCCGCCTCTCATCAGCAACAAAGTAATACCTAATTTTAAACATTTAAGTGTCTATGGCACAGCCAGGAAATAAAAGTTCATACTGACAAAGAGAAAGAACTGGCGGGTACCCTCCGATCTGAAACTGATAGACATTTTATTGAGCACATTGTGTTTTGATTTATGTAAAAGTAATGTCCAAATCAGTGGACTTATGAATGTAATATTTATTTTACTCTGGTTATGATACAGAATTCCAATAGAAATCATACTGGTACCTATATACCACACACATGATAAGTAATATGTTAAAAGTTTAAATTTGTGATTGGCTTGTCTATTTTGTAACTGTATAGTATTCATATGTAATAGTATTACATTTGTATACTACATTTAACAGCTTTTGCTTTTAATGATGGCATGGGTCACTGTTATTTTTTGTTAGGATGTGCATCTGACCTATATAAGTTTTTTTTTAATAATAACTTATTTTGATCGATGGGTTGTGCCAATCTTTTAAGAAGGAGATGTTCCCTAATACAGATTAAAAAACAAGACTGTACATTTTCATATCAAACTTTTGAAGCGCTGTTGACCTTGATAAAAAGAAAATGTCTAGTTTGCACATTTACGCCTAAAAATGTGAAATGTAGGATATAGAATCACAAGGTATGATTTGTGGACCAAACATAAGTCCTTATTTACCATATATTGACTATTTGGTCATTTAAATCATTTTTTTAGTTTGTGTACAGTCACTCTAAACTTGTGACATTATCATAAATGAAACTTTGTATCTAAATTAGCAACAGAAGTGCTGTGACATGTAGAGTTATATCTGATTTCGCTTCATGAGCACCGGAGGTCACCCCCTTGTTGTTTTGTAGAATTTGTTTTGCTTAGTCTTTAGTTAACTATTTTGTGCTTTGTAGACTGTGTTCACATGGTCTTTTGTAGATTGTTACATGTGGTTTTCAGTCTCACCCTTCTTTGATATGTGACATACTTTATGTTGTGTTCTACATGTTTTGTGCATATTAATCAATAACAAATGATAAACTGACTCCACATCCGGTCGGTGTTTTGTTAGATGTGTTTTTCTCCTGTGCAGTGATATTTTGAGTTTTCACTTTTCAACTTATTTTTATAGTTTTTTCTTATGTTGTACTGCTACCCTACTGTCCCGTGTTGTGGGGAGGGTTGCCGCTTTTAGATATATTTAACCCCGCCTAATTGTAAATGTGCCTGTCCCAAATCAAGAGCCAGTAATTGAGTAGTAGTCGTTTTTTTGGGGTTTTTTTTTGTCTTTTTTTTGTTTCTCATATTTGTTTTTATTGGTTTGCAAATTTTTGGTTTTTGTTGTGCCGTTACACCACTGTCACAGGTAAGGGGAGAATGGGCGCCTTCAATGATGTTTAACTCCGCCACATTCTTTATGTGCATGTCCAGTCAGGAACCTACAACTCAGTGGTTGTATTTGATTTATGTCCATCATATTTGTTTCTCGTAAATTGTTTTGTTATAAAAAAAGGCCGTTGGTTTTCTCGATTGAATTGTTTTTTTTTTTTTTCATGTCGGGCCTTTTACAACCGATTGTCGAATATCGGGGTTTTTTTCACGTCGGCTTTTTTTCGCGATTTGATGACAAAATGGGCAGGTTAAATTTTCATTGTGTTTAATTTTTGCTGAATGGAAAAATACACGCGAAAAAATAACTATTGGATTGTTGAAGATGTAAAACAACATAAACTTAAATGTCCCTCTGGTATCTTTTGCCCCTCTCTTGATTAACTGATAGGTACAAATAAATATGAGTATTACAAACAAAGACACACATATTTAGAGAACTATCAATGAATGTAAATTGTGTACATGGGGCATATAAAACATTAAAGGTTTTGATCGTTATAGATATGCGAATTTTCCGTGTTAATGTTATTTTTATTTTATTTTTTTTTTTCATTATATGAAAATATTCCGGTTATGACACCAATCATTAAAGCGATGCTTATTCCCTCATTGCTGTGTTGTCAAATGTCTGACATGTATAATTAGTCCATTTAATAATTATGTAAACAGACATCTTATTTAAGTATGCCCATTCTAGTAATCTGTCGAACAACACAAAAGACTCGATGATTAACGTGAAATATCTGTACTCAGCAAATGATTGGTCGAAATTTAATTATGACGTTAAATTTTTTTTGATTTCTTCTGAATTTTCCTATTGTGACGTCCTGAAAAAAGGCGACAATGCCTGATGACGTCACATATAAAGAATATAACTTTCTGCAAATCTTTGAAAAGAAAGGATAAAAATCATTAGAGAAACAGATTCCACCAGTATAACTCGTGTATTGCGATATTTATCCACTCTCAACAGTTAAATTTTAATTATTATAAAAGCTCGGCAAGCCTCGCGCTTTAAATATTAAAATGAACTGTTTCGAGTGGAGAAATATCGTAACACACTTGTTGCAGTGATGGAATCTATATATCTGCGTTTGACATTATCAATTAGATTACTTGTCATGTTATCAATGTTTAACAAAAAAATGAACTTGATCAACAAAGTTCGAAAAATTAATGATCTGTTTCAAGTCACTTTCTTCTTTCTCTAAACTGCAATTATTTATTAGGAACCTTGTTAGTGTCAAAGGTTCAAAACCAATTATTTTTATGTTTTTATCCCTATTCTTATGTAGTTTTTATTCATGAAATCGTTTGTATACTACAAATAGTTATGAACTGCTGCCTATGTAAACAAAATATTGTATATTATCAAATCAAAATATGAAATTAAACATATCCTAGATCTATTTACAACCTAATTCACCCCGTGTGTATACATTTTTTGATTGTATGTTAGTTTTTACTGTCACCATGTGTAATGTACCTGCGTTTTTAAATGCAAATTACAAAATTGTGCGTAGGTGTTATAAGTATGTATAATTTAAATGAAAACGAAAGTTAATTTTACGGAAATACACATTTCACAAATGTTTCATATCAAATCCTATAACAGGCTAAGAGGATGGCAGGTACACAATTTAGCTTTAATTTACATAGAAAATCTTATATATTATGTGATAAGATAGTTACGTTCTGCTGTCTATGTTAAAAATATTTTGAATAGTATTAAAGTTCAATGTGAAGAAAAACAAACATGTCCTAGATCAATTTACTATTTGATTGGCCCCGTGTGTACACAATTTTGTATCAGATCTTAGTTATCATTTACACCACGTTTAATGAACCTAGGTTTTTAAATGTAAAATATTGCGTGCGTGTTATATGTACATGTTATTCTAATTGGAAACAAAAGAAAATATTACGGAAATTCACGTTTCAGACCCAACCCTATAACAGACTAAGAGGATGACAAGTAAACAATTTAATTTTATTTCATATATAAAAATAAATTCGTATTATCTTTAAGTTCTATTTTCACGAGGAGAACAAAACCACGAAATAGATAAACACATGAACAATTTCGAATACATCATTATCACAATCCGTCCTCTTCCTTTGATTGTGATATCACTTAATTAGACTTATCCCCGAACTTGTACTAACAATGATCAACATAACGATTGCCACAGGTGTAACAGATTCTAATTACCCTTTTGAAGCACCGAAGATAAACTAGGTTTTTAAGGGTTCGTGTCGATTCTCCTGTTATGCCATGGCATTTTCAGTTTCTGTCCAACTCCTGAGTTTTGAATGTCGCCTAGTGATCATTCACTACTTTTAAATAATACACGATGGTCTTAGTTTTGATTCTAGGTACTGACATTGTTTATCATCTCAAAAATGTGTCTTTTATTTGTCTTTGTGATGTCACTTTCACTGTTTAGTCTATTTTTGGTAATATTCATTTAACGGTGTTATTGTGCTATGGTAAATTTTTGTATTCTTGTCTATCAATTTTGCAGATGTGCTTTGTCTATACGCCTTTTTGTGTTTCTTTGTTGACATAAATGTTTGTGTTTTTATAGTGATTAAGATTATAACACAATGCTGACTGCTGTACCCCTATTTTCACCTATTATGTCTGTTGTCAATATAATGGTATTTTATGCAACTGTCATAAAAGTGAGAGGTTTAGCTAGTTTTCTACATAAGAAAATGTCTGTACCAAGTCAGGAATATGACAGTTGTTATCCATTCGTTTGATGTGTTTGAGCTTTTAATTTTGCCTTTTAATTATGGACTTTCCGTTTTGAATTTGCCTCGGAGTATAACATGGATCTGTGAATGTTTAAACAACGTCTAAACGAATCTTTTTATTCAATTTCAAATGCTTGTGTATACAGAAATCGTTGTGATCGGCTGGTTAAGCTCAAACATGTGTATGGTATTTTAGATTTGATATAAAAAAAAGGACTCATGTTATATGCACAACTTAATATGTTGATAAACCACGTGTGTAAACACAATTATTTTATATCTTGAGGTAGAGCTTTGAAAAATACTCCAATTGCCATGTATCTGGCCATTTATAACCAAATTACAAAGTATTGCGTACTCGGTATTATCAGTACGCCTGTTTTTGACAGGAACGAAAATAGATTTTACAGAAAAAACAAATCTCGCACCTAAACCTAACCAGGCTTTCGAGATTGTAGGTAAGCAACAACTTTAATTTGTATATTCTTTCAAATTTTTAAATGAGTATTTTATACTACTCTGTTTTCACATAGAAAATGCAATTTAAATGAAATCCCATCAACATAGCTGAGAAATGACTTATTTATATTGAAAACGAAAATTAACAGATTAACAGGTTAGGCTATTTTGAGATAGATTAACTGTATACCGCCATATTGAGTTGTAAAATAGCAGTACACAATTAGGTCTAGTTTTTTGCTTAAGTCTGCAAATTTTTTAACAGATTGGCAATCAACGTTCGTCACCGATTTTTTTAAACAAGAAAACAGAAGTGATTGATGCATTATTTTGACTGTTTTAAAAAATCACAAATATAAGTTTTTTTTTTTTTTTTTTTTCAACTTTTCAACATTGCCATTCATGGAAAGATTACTCTAATAGAAAATATGATGACAACAAATTCAAGCAAAATTGGACAATAGGTTGAAAAATAGCACGGTCATACATACTTTTATATGATTATTAAAAAAAAGAATGGTAAAATCTATATTTTGGAAAAGTATGAGAAAAGTCCGTTTTTCCTGTTTAATAGAATTAATAAATTTTCAAACTTACCGTTTTATTCATAGCTCTTATTAATTCATCTTGATTTGTAAGTTCAATTATGTATTCAAGAGCTTTTTCTTAACCCAAATTCAATTATTTTGAACTTTACTTTATTTATATTTTTAATATGACATATCATCTGCATATTCAAATCTCGTTTAATTTAAGTTGAATGTACAACGAATATATATTGTGAAGAACTTACCTGTCAACAAAACCATCGAATGCAATTTAAATGTACAGTTTTTGTGTATATGTCTTGTACAATGTTTTTACCATGTTTGTTTTACTTTTCTAATTACAGACACTATAACACCAAACATATCACTAGCGCTTTATCGCTATCTATGTCAAAATATCGTAGGAACAGAAGAACATGTTAAAACAATCAGATTGATGAACACGATGAGAGATAATTTCTCAAGTGACACGTTAGTCGCATCTATAACAAGTGGAAGCTATGGGGAAGGACTTGAAATGCGAGGCAGTGATTTAGATTTGATGAATGTATGGAAATCGCTCGAGGTTTATGAGGATGTAAAACCTAGCTTTAATCAAGGTTTAACATATTTTTCAATGGAAACGGACGATGTAAAACCTTGTTTTACTCTACTAAGACTAGAATATATTAGAAATCCGTATGTCTTTCAATACTGTGAAGAACGTAATGGTAAATACTATATTTCGAGTGCATTATGTAAACAAAAGGTCATCTTGTTTGGAAATAATGAAGGCGTGGCAATTCATGGACCTTGTATATCTTCTGAAAACGAATTTTTTGATTTGGCTATTTCTTTACATTGTAAAACGTGGATATCTCCTGCACTACAGTGGATAACAAGATCAAGTAGCTCATGGCCAAGTCATAATGTCAAACAAAGTATTATAAAACACGGGGTACTTTTTGTACCGATCGGAGTTCACGGATCGCCTAAAGAAGGTCTAGAATGGCGAGTATCTTTTTCAGTGGCTGAAAAACTTTTAATTAATACATTTACTCACACCCAATTACTATGCTATGTTCTCTTGAAAATTATTTTGAAAGATGTTATAGCAAATCACTCTGAATGTAAAGATTTACTCTGTTCTTATTTCCTGAAAACAATTATTTTCTGGATATCTGAAGAACTACCACTATCTGTGTGGAGGCCTGATAATATTATACCTTGTTTTATGCGATGTTTCAACAGGCTAGTCTATTGTGTCGAGCACTCAGTTTGCTTGCATTACTTCATTCCAGAAAACAACATGTTCGAGAACAAAATAGAGGGACGTGCTCGTGCCGTACTTTTAAAAAAATATATACGTTGCTTAGCTATGGTTGGCGATGCATCTTATTTTCAGATCAAATATCTAACTTTAATGTATCAATGTGGAATTTTCCTACCGAACCATTTACTTTATATGTCAATGACGTTGAGAAAATAGTGCAATCCGAGATTTTGTATTATGCAAATCGTTCCTTAGATAATTATCCTCGGTTAAATATATATAATACAGGATTAATACACAACATATCGTGTCAGCAATCTTCATTAAAACACTTATATGCATATTACATATCACAATGGTGCAGTAAACAAGCTCAACTTTTACCATTTGATAGTGCAATTATAAATAATAAATACCAATACAAACAGTACAAATCTTGTCTATGTACTCTGCTTACAAATGTCTATCATGACGCTGTTTCCGGATGGCTTATGGTTGCTTCATTTTTTCATAAGACAAAACAATATGATAAAGTTTTACACATCATCAGATATTCTCTGTCAAAATGTACTCCTGAGAAACTGTACCATGGAATGACTATGTCAAATATCCTTTACCAATCACTAAAACAGCAATCATTTCACAAGAAGAGTGTTGGTTATCTGCTGAAAATAATGCATGTAGATAGTATACGATTTAAGATGAATTCAACACTGATACCAGATGAACTTTTGATGGAGGGCTGGAATTATGCACATATTTTTCCATCCACAGCGTATGCCTATTTCCTTAGCTTTCTATGTCATTATCAGCTCAATAATGTAAGACAGTGTCAAGGTATCATTGAAGGTCTACAACTTGTTACAGAGGAAAACTATTTGATACCAATTTGGCATACAGCGGATGCCTACAATTTATTGGGAATTGCTTTAGAATTATTTGGCGACAAGGAATCCGCACGAAAAGCATTCTTACTGTCTGTTAAAATATTCCCGGATGAGGAGCACAATTTCGCCGCAAAGAGAGTTTTGTTATTGAATTGAATATATGTGAATTGTGTTGAAATGATGTTTGTGCATTTTCGTACATACTAGACAAAATCAAATTAATTACAATATGCTAAATATATGTATGATGGTGATAAAAGAGATGATAGATGGAATTAAAATTCATATTAAGGCGCCTAGCTAACTTGTTTAACATGAAAATATGAGAATAGATAAGTACATTCTTTAACATAGGTTGATTGTCTCATCTCATCATGCCTGTACCAAATCAGGAATACGATAGTTGTTAACCATCCGTTTGATGTGTTTGAGCTTTTGCATATGCAATGATATTGGACTTTCCGTTTTGAATAGTCCTCGGAGTTCGGTATTTGTCAAAATGTCATGCATTAAAGAGGAGTAATTGTATTTAGAACAGAAATAATGTCTTTCCTCTATCGTATTTAAATAGTGTCACTCAATTTATCGTATATTTCAAAGAATTCGGCAAAGTTAAGATAGAATGATGTGGTGTTAAGAGTAAATATTTCTGTTAATGTTGTGGATACTATATTTAAAATTTATATTTTTCATGTTATGTTCATCATGTAAACTTGAACTTCATGATGCTAAATGAGGTATTTCACTTTATACTCTCTACCATTTGTCTTTAAATGGCATAAGAGATAACACTAACGGAATCAAAAACTTCTCTTTTGAAAACATGGAATGAATTTTACGCAGAAGTAGCGCATTCAATTGCCAAAATCATTTTTCTGAAGTGACCATTCTTGGAGAGGAAACATTCACTTTATTTCACATTATGATTTTGAATTATAGTTTTCGAACTGTCTTCATCACAGTTTAAGAACATAAACAATGTTTAAACGTGTTAGTGATATGTTCCTTGTAACCAATGAAAATAAGGAAGTGGCTTTTAAATAGAGAAATAACAAATGAAATTAATCGTTTAACTTTACACAATATGTTAATCAATTAATTTGGTATGCAATAGTTAAAATAACTTCCTTTTACATGTGTCATGTTTATTAAAACAACAATGCTTTGAATTTTACCAGGGCGCAATTAAATGAACTCGTATATATACCATTTAGCATGCCTGTTTGACAGCATAGTGTGATATTGTCAAAATTACAAGTAGGTGATGTTTGTTCTTGATATTTTTTACTTGCACATTTTCTTTCGCTGCAAAGCCTGGTGTTGGTTGTTAGTGAGCTCGGTTTTACTATCCAAATTTGCATGTGGAATATGTTGCTACAGAGTACCACCGTACCTACAGAATCATCAAGGGTGATCAGTCGTGCCCCAGAAGTGTGTGAATACTATACTCTACATATGACATTTGACATAGGTTGTGTTGCTGCTAAGTACCATGTAACCTACAAAATATCGAAGGCAATCACATCCAGAAGTGTGTGGAAACATTACTCTACTTATGACATTGTTGTGCTGCTGCTCTATATGTGGCATGGATTGTGTTGCTCATGAAAAGTTCGAATTCAGTCATCTTACAATCGAAGAAATAAAAAGGAGATTGTGGCTGTGATATTTGAAACATATCCTTTGTCATCTTTCATAGAGATACCCCATAGTGGGAAACCAACGCATGCTGGTGTTCGTAATTTTTTGAGGCAACGATGAATTCTTCTTTACCATTTAAAACACTTGGACCAATAGCTTCTATATCTTTTTGGTATCTCTCTCCTTGGTAAAAGTGTCGCAACAGATTGTTTGAATGAAAGATGTGTGGTATACGTCAATAAGAGATTAGGGGCGGATCCAGGATATTTGAAAAGTGTCGTAATCAAGTCAATGGGATATATATATCACGGAACATATTTTGACGATTTCAGGCTAAACAATCATATAACTCATGAGATTGATTTTTTTGCCGATCAAATAATCTTCAGGCGAGAGAAGATTGTGCAAAACATTTAACAGATACAACTTATAAAAACATGAAAATTACTTTAATTGAGAGAAAGATAACCGAAGCACTTTACCTGAGTTACAAAATGTACCTTTATCAAGAATACTCATATAAAAAAAAAGATAAAATGAGAGCAATAAAATGGTCCCTGTAATAATAATAGTAAGGTTAATCAAGGCATTCAACATTATGTCATGTTGATATAATCTCAACACATAAGTGTTGAAATTCACGTGTGGTATCACTTTATACAAATACCCATATTTACATATTTGACCTAAAATGAGCATTCCACACATAGTTTTTGGTAAAAAATATACATCAGCAACAGCTTTACCGACAATAATATTTTGCATTTACTAACATCTTTTTAAAATAAAGTGTTGATCATACCTGCAAGCACATCTTGTCTGATTTCAATATAATCATGGGTTGTCTTTTATTTCCTTGTTCAATACAGTGATCAAATCATCTGTTGTTAAACGGCGCAGGTTGGTTTAAAAATTTTATCAATTATAATTTGGTTTAAGGACACTGTCATCCATTAACTTTTCATGGCTTTATCCAGACATTTCCAAAAAATGTTATTCTCATATAATGTGTCTGTTTTGCGAATGTGGTCATTGGCATCCAGTGACATCATTTGAAGAACACATTGCGGTATTTTTTGTTCACTGGCACGTTCCAAGTTTATCACAATTATTCTTGCTTGTCGTCCGATAAAACGGTCCACCATAACTCACAGCATTTGTCAAATTAAACAAATTTGACCATGACTCTCTTCTTGCCAACAAATCATGTGATAGATAGAGATTTCGAAGCTCGGCAAGAAATACGTTTGACAGAAACATTGTCATTAGGTTATTGAATAAATTCAATACTTTTAAATTTGTCAAATTTTCGAAATGTGATTTTTCGATTAAATTGACATCGCCGTTACTTATATCCAGATATTGTAGCTGTGCATATCCAGTAAATGATGCCTAACCTAGTATGTTTATTTTATTGTTAAATACATATAAATCCGTTGTGTTTGGTGGACAATCTGTTGGTATGAAGGTTAAATTCCTGGAACTACAATCACATTTAATGTTCCTTTCACTGATTATGATTTCACAATGTCTAGAATAAACAAAAGAAAAACAACTAACACAAAGAAACAATAAAAGATGAAATTCCAACATTTTGTAAAATTCTTTTGTCAATTTTAGAAATTCACATCTCACTATGAAATAAATGTAAAACTTATATCATCGAAAGTAACATGTAGGGTATTCAAACATTGTAGCCAGTTATGTATATTTTAATACATGATACGTTGAACACAATATCGACATTAAACTATTTGTTGCAGTTCGATTTTGTTTACAACGAGGTTATTGAGGATCTAGCTGGGGTTTTCGGAATACAGAATAATGGGCACAATGTGCAGAGTATAGGGACAAAAAACACTAAAGAATAGTAAAACATAGGCAAAAATGATAAAAAAATTAAAGAATAATGGGTGCTACAATAATTATATAGAATAGAGAATAAATGTGGTGCTAAGCAGAAAATTTCGCGATTAAAATCGGTGGCCGAGTTTTCTGAGTAGTAACTCTGTTGGATTTATGTGACAAAACTATAAAAAAATATTTTTGCAAATAAAAAATGTGATTTGGATTGTTGAGTAGAAGTTTTTGCCCTGTCAGAATAAAATTTTTTGCCATTTTTTTTAACATGACTAGCTTGCTTCATTATTATATATACAAGACGATTTTACTTGGTAAATTTCCTCTGAACATTGATTTTATATCATGTAAGTCTCTAACAAACAAAATATTTTACTACATCTGTTAGAAATGGTAAGTCATAGATATAAGAAGATGTGGTATGAGTGCCAATGAGACAACTCTCCATCCAAGTCAAAATTTATAAAATTAAACCATTATAGGTCAAAGTACGGTCTTCAACACGGAGCCTTGGCTCACATCGAACAGTAAGCTATAAAGGGCCCCAAAATTATTAGTGTAAAAACATTCAAACGGGAAAACCAACGGTCTAATCTATATAAAAAACGAGAAACGAGAAACACTTATGAACCACATCAACAAACGACAACTACTGAACATCAGATTCCTGACTTAGGACAGGTGCAAACAAATGCAGCGAGTTTAGACCTTTAATGGTTTACATTTATAAATTTTGACTTGGATGGAGAGTTGTCTCATTGGCACTCATACCACATCTTCTTATATCTATATACAGGAAAAAACATCATTATGTAATTAGAATTTAAACTAAATGATAGAATTATAAAATAAAATACGAAAAGATAGCTTTTTGACAATGCTTTGAGAATATCAAAAGAAAAGATAGGGTCACCGTACGTTTTTTCAGGCTAAAATACAAAACAGGAAAATTCCATGAAGATTCCTTCAGAAAATGCACTATTTCAGAGTTAACTCCCCTTAAAATGCCAATTTAAAAACATTGAAAATGAAGCAAAAATAATCTACACTTGTAAAGATATTAATATTTATAAGTTATAATCTTATAAATTTGTTCTTTAAATGAAAATTTACATTTAGTTATCTGCATTCCTGCAACAAATTTTGCTAGCTTGATTGAAAATCTGGACCTTAGGTTCTCTGTTTTTTACAATCCAAGATGGCAAAAGACATCCATACAACCTTAAAAGTAATCATTTAATAGTTTATTATTAAAGTAACCAGCCTCAGGTTTACTAGGTTGTTATGTTGTTCATACTATAGAGTTACCCTGTAGATATCGGATGTCGTTCCTTATATTAAAGGCAGTTTTAAAGGGCACTAGCTACGAATAAAAGCAATAGTAGTATATCGCTGTTCTATGGTCTCAAACGATGGAGTGCAAACAAATCCGGGTTACAAACTAAAACTGCGGGAAAGTCATCAATTTTAAGATGAAAGAACAGAATTACTGAAGTCCAACAATAACAAACGCCAATGCAACATACGTAGAAACGAAGTCGTTGATAACAACTGCCACATTCCTGACTTGTTACAGGACATATCAAGAAAAAAATGGTTGGTTGAACCTGGTTTTATGGATTTTATATAAACTATAAACTGTTATGCACATTCTCAGCTGATGTTTTATAACCGAGTCAAGTTTCATCATTTCCGAATTAAGGGAGTTGCAGTTAAATTTAGCATAAACAAACAAAAAGACATACAGACACAAAGAGGAATGGTGGAATGAAAAAGAAAACAATGACACCTAACCTGCCTCTTAAACTTAGTTTGTGGAGGTTTAATTTAACGTTGAAATTCCTATTATAAGCAGAGAAATGATGCAAGAATAAATTATTAGCAGACAAGTTATATTGATAACAGATTACAGGCGTTTTAATGGTAATGTCTTTTAAAAAAAACCGGTTGTGGTTAGTTGTTGTTGTTTACTTGTGTGAGTGTCGATCCTGCGACTTTTGTCGCAAAAGCGAGACAGTCATCCGACATTCCGTTGGCGTTGGTGTCAGCGTCGTCATCGGCGGCAGAGGCATCCACGCATATTCGCTCTGTGGTTAAAGTTTTTGATATTTTGATAACTTTCTTATACTATCCTGGATTTGTAGCAAACTTGGACAGAAGCTTGGTTATGATCAAAAGGTAGTATCTAGAAGGATATTAAGTTTATTTCCTGTTTTTTCGTATATTACTTATAAATGGACTTATTTTTTCTTCAAGTTAACAATGCATACAGTCTGCAGTTAAAGTTTTTAAAACATTTGTTAGATTCATAAACCATCCTGGATTATTACCAAATCTGAACAGCAGATACAAGCTTTATCGCAGACAATTTTGTATCATGAATAATCATCAAATGAAGCCGGAAAAAGCAAAAGAAAAACCGTCGCATTTTGATACATGAAGTAAGTTTGAACCAATATTCCTGAACACGTGTTATGATTAATTAAACTGGTTTCAGTTTATTTCTTAGATACCAGTTCTTTAATCAAGACAGTACAGACGAAATCGTCTATTGGGTCTTTTTTATAAAAAAAATGATAATTTCTTTAAATAAACATTTTAAAAACAGAAAGAGGCAGATAATGTTTCGTCAGTCTTTAGATTCCCTAACAATAACCGAATTCTTACTTTTCTTGACAGTTAATAGGCTTACACACATATATATAATATCATAAGTATATCTGCAACACGTTTCATGATATGTCAAATTACTTTTACACATGTTAAAGAAACCGACATGATAATAAGAATAATTTTTGTCAGGTAGTGGGGTGATGCACCGTGTGAGTGAATCTTTAAAATCCATTTCATGATATGGTAATTGCTTTTCAACATGTCAAATCAACCGACGTTATAATAAGAACAATTGTGTCATGTAGTGGGGTGTTGCACCGTGTGAGTGAATCTTTAAAATCCGTTTCATGATATATCTGATATGCTTATTACTTTTAAACATGTTAAATGAATCGACAACAGAATGAGGATGTAATGTATCAGGTAGTTGGAATTTATATTTCCTGTAATCGCGCGTACTTCCTGTTTACCTTTTGTCATACAATCATAACCTTGGTAACATATCAACAATAAATTTTAGGTATGAGATTTACCGTTATATATTTAATTATTTTGATTATTGCTTGACTGGCTCCGTTTTGGAATGCTATATATATATTTAGATATTTAATGAAAGGAGTGTATTGCTAAATTTTGTGGTTATGTACTCAAAAATAGGATTATAAAATGTAAAAGATTTACATGTAAAATGGTTTGAAAAATGCTAATAATACAACGTTTATTCTTTTTTTGTGTCAACTGTATTCTTTCGTTTGTATATTCAAGACATTGTGATATTACAATAAGTGTAAATGAAATACGATGTGACTGCAGTTCAAGGAATGTAACATTCATATCGACAGAATGTCCACCAAACACAACAGATTTAAACCTTGCTAACAATGACCTTGGTATTTTAGGTAAGGACACATTTACTAGATACACACACCTCAGCTATCTGGATATAAGTAACTGTAATATAACGTTAATCGACCAATCAGCTTTCTATAATTTGACACAATTAAAAGAGCTGAAATTATTCAAAAATCCGATTAAAACATTTCAAACTAATATATTTGCACCGCTAAAGCAGCTTCGAGCTCTTTCCATATCACACAATTTGCTGTCAACATATCCACGAGAGTCATGGTCGGATTTTTTTAGAATTACAGCAGTGATAAGTCATGGCGGCCCGTCGAATGGAACATTTTCGGAGATTTTTTCCGCCATGCAAAATCTTCATTCCTTCCAAGGTGATTATCATGGTGATGTTATACATAACTGTACATTTGATTCTTTTATTAGGACGCCATTAAAGTATTTACGTATCATTGGCCATTTACGAGCGATAGAAATCGATACTTTTGCACCGTTAGAATTACTTTCTAGTCTTAGTATACCATATCAAAGATTCCTGAAACTATCAAATACATTACAAGCTTTACACGTGTTTGAAAATCGACAAATGGATGAATTGGATTTGAGCACCAATTTCAGAAATTACGGTGAATACGTTATTTCGGCTGATCTATTTGCATATATCGGTAACATATGCGTAAAAAGATTATCTTTAAGTGGCAACGGTATAAGACTGATAGATGCATCCGCCTTCCAGAAAATGAAATACAAAAATTGTCTTGAGAATTTAGATTTAAGTAACAATGAGTTAGATTACCACCAGGATCTTATTGTCTTATATTTTAATGTCTTTATTAATATTAAGAGAATAGACATTTCTTCGATAGCTAGTAAATTTTTTGATAATATTCGGGAACAAAAGAGTAATAGTAGACGACCGCTGGATCACAGACTTATATTTGATACCCGATCAAATTGGTCTGTCAGACTCCCTTCTTCACTCGAATTCCTAAATGCCTCCTTTATAATCGGCCATGATAATCACATAAACAGTATAACTGTCAAGGGTATTAAACGATTGAAAATTATTGATTTTACATACTCATCACTTGACGACTGCAATTACACAATAAATGGACTACAGAACGTGGTAATACTTAATATTTCACATTTCAAATGCGGACTTTTAAATCCAAACATTCTGCAATCTGCCGTCAATTTGGAACAGTTGATAATGCAAAGCTCTTCACTAAGTATCGGTCTTATAAATGATCACCACAGTAAATTCCTCCATGGACTCAAACGTTTGCAGTATATAGACTTTTCAAGAAATGCATTTGAAGACCGATTCAGAATTTCAACATTTAAAAGTCAGCAAGACAGTTTACAATCATTGATACTTGAAGGAAATTTTTTCACAAGTATTCCTTTAAATCTAGAAGACTTGAACCGTCTTAGTTTCCTTAACATGAGAAACAACAAAATAGCCTATTTGACAACTAAAGAAATTGACGCCATTGAAGTGTTATTTGAAAAATCAAATCGAACAATGACAGTCTTATTAGAGGGCAACCCTCTTGTTTGTAGTTGTCCTTCGTTAGATTTTGTAGAATGGTTATTTACAACTAAAGTAAAACTTGACAGCAATGGTAGTTATTCGTGTGTCAAAAACGATGGAAATATTACAACAACAAATGTTGTCTACAATCACTTGCGAATTATGAGAATAGGATGTATAACTACAGTATGGGTTATTTTTTCTGCAACTGTATTCGGTGTGCTTCTTTTATTTATTCTAGTTGGATATCGTTACAAATTGCACCTACAATACTTTTGTTTATTTATCGGAATGGCCAATCCTCTTTTCCGGAAGTCAAAAGAAGAAGCACTTGAATATGATGCATATGTAGCTTATTGCGATGGCGACTATAAATGGGTATATGGACCTTTGCGTTCATTTCTGGAAGAGAGACGAAATTATTAACTTCTTTTGTCAGATAGAGGAGATGGGGATGTACGGCCTGGTCAAAATAGACTTGCCATAAGTAGTTCCATTTCAAAATGCAAAAAGATGATCTTAATTATTTCAAATGAGTTTGTGAACAATGAATGGGCAAGCTATGAAGCTTCTGTTGGAATTGAGCATTTTATTGGATTGCAAGCAAAAATAATTGTTATAAGCCTGGAGAATATTACCAAAACAAAAATACCGCAATGTGTACTTCAAATGATGTCTTTGGATGCCAATGACCACATTCGTAAAACAGACACATTAAATGAAAATAACATTTTCTGGAAATGTTTGGATAAAGCCATGAAAAGTTAAAAGTATAAATGTTAAATGATTAAATTATGAATTCAAACAAATTTTTTAAAACTATTACATTGAATATGCTGGGATATATCATTGAGTGAGCTATGTAATGGGACAAATAAGAGAACGACATCAGAATGGTACATTTATTATCTTTTGTGGAACACTAACACTTTAGAATTTAACTGCTACAACAATTCGAAATTTTTATTTTACATCATGTAGAGTTTAGATGTTACATTTATGGTGAATTGCAGTTGTTATGTATTAAAGTATTTAATTCAAAAGGAAAAAAGGAAGTAGTTAAAATAATGGACAACAAAACCATTAAAAAACCATGTTTTCCATTTGTGTTTGTGTTTCTCATTTTGATCTGTTTCCCCTTCCTTGGTACCTGAAATTTCTTCCTGTTTTTTAAGTTTGATTCGTGTTGCTTAGTATAATATTTTCTTTGTTGGGTTTTGTAGACTTTTTTTAGGGGGAGGGGTGTCTTTTAATGTTATCATTGTCTTGTCATTACATTTTTCAATTGAGAATGGAAATGGGGAATATGTCAAAGAGACAACGACCCGACGAAAGAGCAGACAACAGCCGAAGGTCACCAATGGGTTTTCAACGCAGCGAGAAAATCCCGCACCCTGGGGTGGTCCTTAGCTGGCCCCTAAATAAAATTGTGTACTAGTTCAGTGATAATGGACGTCACACTAAACTTCAAAACATATAAATGAACTAAAATTAAAAAACATACAAGACTAACAAAGGCCAGAGGCTCCTGACTTGGGACAGGCGCAAAAATGCGGCGGGGTTAAACATGTTTTGTGAGATCTCAACCCTCCCCCTATACCTCTAGCCAATGTAGAATAAAGAAACACATAGCAATACGCACAGTAAAACTCAGTTTAAAAGAAGTCCGAGTCCGATGTCAGAATAGGTAACAAAAGAAACTAAGCAAAATGACAATGATACATAAATTAACAAAGGACTACTAGCAGTTACTGACATGCCAGCTCCAGACCTCAAATAAACTGATTGAAAGATTATGTCTTCATCATATGAAAATCAAGTACAATCCCTTCCGTTAGGTGTTTAGTATCATACCATCATAAAATTTATGAGAAGAACATAACCCGTATCATGCCAACAACTGGTTTTAGAATAAAAGTGTTTATTTCCGATGCAAAGACCTTATGAGTGAATCAATATTGATACCAAAATATGCAATCCTTAATGAACTGACAACAGTATCGTAACTATATCCTTTCCGAATAAGTCTATTTAAAGGTTTGGTTAGCTTTTGAGGTAAATGCCGACATTTTTGTGCTATGTAAAGAATATTACCATAAAATATTGGATGTGAAATACCTTAACGTATAAGATGTCTGCATGTTGATTTATATTTACGAATGATGTCCTTGTACCGATGATAAAATTTAGTAAATGTTTTGACTTGTTTGTGATATCGAAAACCCTGGTGTAATAATTTTTCAGTAATACAGAGATTTCTTTCGTTGAAATCAAATACGTTGTTACATACACGAGCAAATCGAACAAGTTGAGATATATAAACACCATAACATGGTGACAAGGGAATGTCACCATCTAAAAATGGATAATTAAAAATAGGAAATGAAAAATCATCTCTTTTATCATAAATTTTGGTATTAAGCTTCCCGTTAAAGACATAGATATCAAGATCCAGGAAAGGGCAGTGTTTATTGTTAGTATTAGCTTTATTTAAAGTCAGTTCGGCAGGATAAATCTCTTTAGTGTACATGCTGAAGTCGTCATTATTGAGAGCCAATATATCATCTAAATATCTAAAAGTGTTATTAAATTTTTGACTTGACAATCAAATTTTAAGCAGGATCTACTTACACATTCGACGCACCTGAGATCATCATCAAAATATTGCTGGTGTTTTGGTATATTGAGTCTACTTTTAGCTGACAAATATCATTTAAATATGTTCGCCATATAAAAATATGGAGATGTGGTTTTATTGCTAATGAGACAACTATCCACCAAAGTTCAAATGAATTGGATGTACACAGTTATAGGCAATTGTGCGGCGTTTCACAATACAAAAAAAATACCGTATAGTCGTTGTGAAAAGGCCCCGACAGGAAATATAAGAAACTATAAAACTAAAAAAACTAACAGCCTAATTTATATTAACACAATTTGCGAGAAAAAAAAATGTGGCACACAAGAACAAACGACAATAACTACATAACATTGTGCAATGCCAAAATATAGGATATCGACAGATTGAAGCACCGTGACAAGTACATATGTGTATAGAATTATATTTAAATTTTAAACATATTTATTTATAGTGGATTTGGAAACAAGTTATTGAAATTATATTAATCCCTTTCCACTTTGCGGGTGCGAGTGCTGCCTAGTAGCGGCATTAGCCTGCTCTTTTTCGAAATCTACAAGGGTATCTTTTACATGCAAGAGATATGGCTCTCTCTTAACACGGGTCAGCCATTTATCGTCCCCTTCTGACGGACTATCATCGTTTCTCAAGCCCATAATCGCAAATGGTGTCAAGGGAGAGCCGAAAATTCAGTCCCTGAAATTTTCTTCCCGGAACGGGTATCGAACTAAGAACCTTTGTGTTAGTATTCCAATGCACTAACCACTACACCACGGCTCTCAATAACATTTAGTATTGTTTTGATTTACTGATAGCTAATCGTTTTTTTCCAATTAAACAATATTCAAGATTTAATTACAGTTACTGTATTGAATTGTTTACATTTCAGATAAGTTTATTCTAGGAATTGATAAGTTTACCCGGATCGTATTAAAATTTTCGGGCTCAGTTTACATCACCACCGTAAATTAATTTTGAGGTGCGCTATTACGTTTGAAATAATTTTTCTACAGGTCAAGCAATCTTGCAAACTATTTTATTTTGTATCTATGGTAGACTTAAGTAAAAGATTTAGGCAGCTCTAAATAACGAAATCCCTAACTTAATAGTTAACTAGTTATACATAGATAACGAACATTGAAATTCTAAACACCACTGACGACAAAGCAAACGAGTTGGAATATATATACACTATAGACGGTTCCATTGAAACACTACCGTCCAAAAAAGGAAAATCCCAATATGTGAAATCGGTTTGATATGTTAACATACTTTAAATCTACCAACCAAATATCATTTTGAATATTTAAAAATCAAGTATATTGCCTAAAATGATATCCCATCGAACTAGAGCTAAAGGATACAACAGATACAGTTAAGTCTGCCTCATATCTTGACTTATATATATTAATTGACAATGAGCTCGTGGGTCGGTTGAAAATATAACTTTACGACAAAAGAGATGATTTCAGCTTCCCAATTGTGAACTTGACTTTTCTATGTAGCAAAATTCCAGCAGCGCCTGCATACGGTGTATATATCTCCCACATGATACGATATCACCGGGCTTGTATTTCCTATCATGATTTCCTTGATAGAGGGTTGCTGCTCACAAGGACGCTATTAAACCAAGAGTTCCAAATGGAGAAAATGAAATCATTCCTTCTTAAATTTATGGACGCCATCTCGTGTTGGTTGACAGCTATGTAGTTTATCAATGTTCGAATTACGTAGTAATCTTACGAAACCCGTTGCTTAGCAACCTAATGTTCACATAAACACAAAATGTTCAACATTTTTTTAAGTCACTATGTATAGACTAGTGATGGATTGAATATAAAGTCATCTATCGTACCTTGTCCTTTACAAATCGTAATATATGTAGGATGTAGGTAAGTCTTAAAATCATATAAAACTTCAAACAAGTTGAAAATGTTGTTAAAGTCTTGCTACAAGACAAATGTACATGTACTTGTTTGTAAAAGAAAATCCTGTATCCAATTCGCAGAGCTTCATAATTAAAATATAAAATGGTAAATGGCATATTATAAGTTAAAGAAATATGAACTGTTTTATATCTTTTTAAGTTCTTTCTACTCCTATTATTTTTTTATATTAGGATTTCTTAAGGTATTCAATTAATGGCAACTTCACGCGTTTGAAAAAAGACAAATCAATGTTCTGGGTGTGTGCAGGGCTATAGATCAATGATTATACATTATAATGCAAGACAGTTTTAATATTTCCGAATCAGCATTAACAGGTTAATCCTATCTTATTTATAATAATTGAGCATATTATAAGGATAACTTTTTTTTATTATAATTCCAGCATGTTTGTGTATGTGTTTTCAACAAGGCATTCTTTTTACTACTATATTGAAGGGTTGACATCGTTGTGATATCACAAACGTATCTTTTTTACGTTTATCATCGATACAAGGACATCATTTTTTTAATATGAATTAACGTGCACACATCTTATACGTTCATATATTTTACATCCCTTCTCAATGGTTAGATTATGTACAAAACACAAAATGTTATGACCTAATATTTATTCACTCATATGGTCTTTGCATCGGAAATAAACATATCTGTTCTAAAACCCATTTTTACAAAAACGTGTCAAAACTTTTACTAAATTTTATCATCGGAACAAAAAAAAATCATTTGTAAATACAAATTAACGTTCACACATCTTATACTTTATGATATTGTACATCCTTCCTTCTCTGGTTATATTTCATACAAAGCATAAAATTTGTTGACTTTATATTTATTCACTCAAAGTCGGAAATAAACACATTTATATTCATTCATAGGGTATCTGCTTCGGAAATAAACACATTTATTCTAATAACAGTTGTTTTTCATGATACGGGTAATTTTCTTCTCGTATAATTTATGATGACATGCGATAAAACCAATAATGGGAGAGATTGTGGTTGATTTTGAAATAATGACGTAATATTTCAGTTTAAATGATGTATGAAGTTGGCTTGTCAGTAACTGCTATTGGTCCCATTGTAATGTTGACAATAATACTGTTACTTGATTTGGTTTCCCCTTACGAAGCATCTGATATTAACTCTAGTATTTTTTTCTAAAGGGATTCGTGTTTCTCTTTGTTGTTTTTGCTACTTTTTTATCCTTTTTGTCAGTAATGATTATAGACTTGTCTATTTTTGTCATTTAAGACGTGGTTCATATTAAAATGTTACATTCGGTCAACTTTGAGCTTTTGAAATTTACATGTTTGGTAAACACATTCCAGATGAAATAAACTGTTAATAAATATATTCCAGATGAAATATAGTTTCAAAATATAATACAGCCAAAAAACTTCAATGACTCTTACTTTTCACAATTTGAGGCTCTTCCAAAGGCAGATGTTGGTCCAAGTTCGCCTAAACGAAAGCAGCCATAGGAGTTCGTTGAACCTTGTTTACCAAATGCATTAGATGGCATTCCAATTGCCTAAACGAAAGCAGCCATAGGAGTTTTTTTTTTTTTTTCCAATTGTTTTTTTTTTTTTTTACATATAAAAGGTTGTAGATGTGATATGATGGACACTGAGACAACTTTTCACAAAAGTTTAAATGAAGTGGGTGTAAGCAATTATTATAGTCTAACGTACGACATTTAACAATGAGGAAAACATATACAATATAGTCGGCTATTAAAAGCCCCATTATAGAAAATGTTAAAAATTTAAAACGAGAAAACTAACGGCTTTATTTATAACTAATGAATTATTTATTAACGAAAACCAAATATGACAGAATCTATATAACCATTGTACTAGAGGCTTCTGACGTTGGACAGGCACATAAAGAATGTGGATGGATTAAACATGTGAGCCCTCAGCCATCTCCCTAACCTGGAACACTGGTGTAACAGCACAACATGATAACAAAATCTGTACAGTTGCAATTGGCTCAACTTAGAATATCGGTACAAGGCACAAATACAATACACATAAAATATCGAAATAAGAGTAACTGTAGTAACTGATAGTTATATTTCAAAGCAAATTACAACTAACAGGTAAATCATGTTATTCAAGACTAAAGTATCAGTCAGTATATATCCAAAGGATTAAGAGTAAAGACGTAATAAAAAATCCATACATCATTTCTATCCTACTTTTTAAGTTAAAACAAAACATGCAGGAACCTGGGCTTTATATTTTAACGTTAATATTTTTATCGTGCTGACAATTTTAAAAATGGCAAATGTAAAGAAAATTACAAACTTTTTGTGTTTCTAAATGCTTGTAGGTACTGATTTTGGTATTATTGAATTTTGTATTTCACCAGAAATACTACCACACTTTATTCTCGAATGATAGTTCACTCGGACTAAACAAGCCCGGCTATCAAAAATCAAGAAAAACTGAGTTTGTCGGGGCTCTCGATATTCATCTCCTAAAGAACAAGGTCCATTACCGATTCTAGGTCTATTAAGAGTCGTTGATTCTTCAGATTGGTGCTTTTTGAGGTTTTTCATGAAGATAAGAGTGTAAAATACATAAGTAAAAATTTGAATGAAATTCATATGGGTGGGTATAGACTTTAAGATGCTTATAATCACCAGATTGACAAATCAGTTGGATTTTGGCATCACAGTAGAAAGACTGTAATGTTAGAGGAAATTAAGCATAATCTTTATACCTTAAATATAAAAAAAACATAATTGAAGCAAGCAAACCAGTTAATATTAAGAATTATCTCTTCATCTTTACATCTCCACATTAAAGAAACTGTATTACTTATTAACGATGGCTATAAGTTACATGTTCATTGCATAAACATATTCTTTAGCCTTAAGGTAAATCTATTGTATTCCGTGACCCCTTGGATCCGCCTCTGAGATTCAGGCCAAGAGCTTATAATCCATTGATTGTTTTTGATTGCTGTCTATATCAACAAGACGAAGTGGTATGATTACCAATGAGAAAACTCTTCACAAGAGACCAAACGACGCAGAAATGAACAACTATAGGTCATCGTACTGCCTTCAACAATGAGCAAATACCATACCGCATAGTCAGCTATAGAAGGCCCCGAAATGACAAATGTAAAACAATTTCAAAGAGAAAACTAACGGCCTAATTTATGCACAAAATATTGAACGAAAAACAAATATATAACCACTGAATTACACGCTCCTGACGTGTGACAGGCATAAACAGAATGTGGCGGGGTTAAACATATTAGCCGGCTACCAACCTACCCCTTAACCTGGGACAGTGATGTAACTGTACATTGAATGTCGCATGGTCAACGCTTTGAAAAAAAATGCTATCAAATTGGAAATCGGACACGTGTATCCGTATGCTCAGCCAGTGATATTTGCATTTGTCGAGTAATTGTATTTTTAATACTACCAATTTACACTTTCGTATAGATAATGAAACTTTTTACATGTACAAAATACCTCCAAGAGTGTTTCGACAATACAACGGATATAATATAACGGTTGCTGTCTGCATGTTATGGTGGTAAATTATTTTTTTAAACATGTATATTGGTTAAAATCATATCAAATCATACTTTAATACATGCAAAATTCATTGACAAATACAATATTGTTGCAACGAAGCGTACAGTATAAAAAAAACAGAATAATGATAACGAACCGTACACAACATAAAAATGAAGACACTTTATAACGTGTATTTTTTTTTTCTAGATACCACATAAACCTGCGATCTTTATAAGATGTTTATTTCAAACAATGAAATTTTCAAAAATGTATGTTTTAAAAACTATAAGTCACGAGAAACATCAAGTTTTGAATATTTAAAAATACCAAGCATGCTTTTATCTGTGACATTGGCGTGCGTTTTTCAATTTTTGTCTATAAAAATGTCACATATTTGAAAAACCTTTTAGTGAGTAATGAGTATTATGACAAAGAATATATTGGAGCAAAATATCCGAAGAATAGATATAGGATTTTCTTTCAAAGTATTAATTCTTCACTGTCTGACATTACTTATAAGTTAACCTTTCTGCCCTCTTTTATAAGATTTTGTTCAATCCTACTATCATATTGGTATTATATTTTTTGCATATATCTCATTTTTCTCATACCTTTTAATACAACTTTAAGACTAAAATTGGTACTATATTATAATAAAAAATTATCTGACAATGCTTTCTAGAACCAACAAAAAAACTTCTTCACCTAGTAGGTAATTCAATGAATACATTCAACTTTTTCAATATGTCCGTATATGTGATAACGTTACATGTTTCATTGGTAACTTGTCAAATTAGCGATTCGATTTCGGTACAACAATTGACTTAAAACCTGTACTAAAATATTTCATAGATCAAAATTTTGGTATGGAATTTTGACTGTCCCTTTTGAAGACTTGTTACAAACAGGATATTACACACTAGCTTTTATGGAGCGGTACGAACCAATTGATACTTTAAATAGATTTATACTAAAAATCAGTAATTATCTTTGGTTTGCTATATTTGTAAAAAGATATATTTTGTTATCAATCGATTCAAACGTAGTTAAATATGTTTTGCTATACAGCTATGAACATGCATACGCTCCTACATTTTTTTTTATTTTAATACCTTGGCATTGCATAAAATCATGGTTTTTTTTCTGACGTTCTAAATGACAAGTCTTTTAACTTTATTCATTGAATGGGAGTTGATTGTTGTTTGACACTGCATGCATGATTTTTAATAAGTTGTTTGGCTATGAACTAGATTTCAGTTATTGCAAGTTCTCTGCGATCGATACGTTGTGTCTTAAGTCCATTTGTATTTTATTAATTTTACGTTTTTGTGCGCTATTTGTTGATTTAATGGGTAAAACCTTTTTCAATTACTTATTTTTTGTTGTTCTAATATTGTTTGTCGATTATTTAAGATAAATTCGCAATTCAAAAACGATATTTAAAATATGTAACATAGCAACAAACGACAACCACTGAATTACAGGCTCATGACTTGGTACAGGCACACATAATGTGGCGGGGTTAAACTCGTTTGAAGACGCCAACCCTCCCCTAATCTGGGATTAGTATTGTATGAAAGAGAGAAAAAGACAAGAAATATTCACTAATATAAAAAGGAAGATGTGGTATGATTGCCAATGAGACAACTGTCCAAAAGAGACCAAAATGACATAGAAATTAACAACTATAGGTCACCGTACGGCCTTCAATAATGAGCAAAGCCCATACCGCATAGTCAGCTATAAAAGGCCCCGAAATGACAATGTAAAACAATTCAAACGAGAAAACTAACGGCCTTATTTATGTACAAAAAATGAACGAAAAACAAATATGTAACACATAAACAAACGACAACCACTGAACTACAGGCTCCTGACTTGGGACAGGCACATACATACATAATGTGGCGGGGTTAAACATGTTAGCGGGATCCCAACCCTCCCCCTAACCTGGGACAGTGATATAACAGTACAACATAAGAACGAACTATAAAAATTAGTTGAAAAAGGCTTAACTCATCAGATGGACAAAAATACAAGTGGACGTGGCAGGGTACTTGTACATCCAAACAACAAAAAGACACTAGGAACAGATCTGAGAGTACTCGCAGTTATCTGCCAGCTAGTTCAAAATCACTAACAACTGATAAAAAAATCATGCATCTAAGACTAAATTATCAATCCTTACACATCCAACATCCAATGGATTTAGTGTAAAGACGTCATAAACAGTCAGAGAAAAACATGACCTTGTGCAATGCCAAGATACAGGTATCGACAGATTGTAGATCCATGAATGTGTATATGTATAAAATATACTAGTAATATTTAGCCATTTTCTCGATATCCGTTCTATAAAAAATAGTCTTATTTCGATCAATTGATTATGTATATTATTAGTTATCTTGGTGTAATCAGGGGTGTACAGAATTTTACACCGTTGTTGAAAATTCATACACCCTGAGGCGCAGCCGAATGGGTGTATGAATTTTCAACAACGGTGTAAAATTCCGTACACCCCTGATTACACCAAGATAACGAATTTATTTCTTATGAACAATTCCTTTACCCATTTGAAAACCGGGATGTGAAATTAAAAAATGCTAATGAAAAATTTCCAGTGTAACATTTTTGAACTTCGATGTTGCTGCGCATTGTTAAATACTTTTTTTCTTTATTTTTGGGAAATTCTGAATTTTTTTGTGTTCTTTCGAATTTTCGGGAAAAAAAATTAAATTTAAAAAAAAAATTTTTGTCCTCAAATTTATTCATTTTTTTTTTTATTTTTTTTTGACATTTTTTTTTTTTTTTTTGGGGACATTTTTTTTTTTTTTTATTTTGGCAAAATTTTATTTATCCCGGGGTGAACAAGGGTGGGGTGTTATTTACACCGGGGTAATTAACAAATCAGATTGCAGTATTTATGCTGCATAAGAAATAAGAAATATTATACAGGAACCTCTTCATTCTCTATGTAAGCTGTCATTAGTTGAGAGATATCGTAAACAGGTATAATACCAACAACAATTTATCAATACCTGACTAACACTTAAACATTAAATAAGTAAACAAACCGGTTCTTCAAATAGACAGTCATTTTATTGTGTGCAGAAATACATTCAAAATGTAACCCAATAAGCCTCATGGATTCGGAATTTTCAAATGCCTATGAATGAATTTATGTTTAAATTTTCCTTGTAGTTAATTATTGAGGTAGATTTTGAAACAGTATTTGCCACCGATACAATATTTTAACAAAATGTTGGCGTTTTAGTGTCCCTTTCTTTCAGTTCTTCTGTTTATTCAAGGCAATGTGAAATATCATTTAGTGAAAAAGTAATAAGATGTGACTGCAGTTCAAGAAGGTTAACATTCATACCAACAGATTGTCCATCAAACAGAACAGATTTACCTCTGATTAAAAATAACCTAAACAGTCTAGTTAAGGCAATATTTACTAAATATACACAGATTGTATATCTGGATATTACCAACTGTAATATAAGTGCAATAGATAAATCAGCTTTTGAAAAATTGACACATTTAACCGAACTGAGTTTATTCGATAATCCAATGAAAACTTTTCGAGGGAATATATTTGCACCACTAGATGAACTACAAGAACTTCATATATCACATGATTTGCTGTCAACGTATCAAAGAGATTCGTGGTCGGTTGTTTTAAATTTAACAAAGTGTTTACTTACGGTGGACCGTCAAATGGATCATCGCAGAAATATTTTCTGTTATGCAAAATCTAAAGTACTTCAACAGTGATTATAAACATAATATTTTACATAACTGTACGTTTAGCGCATTTAAAAGTACACCGTTGGAATATTTAAGTATAGTGGACAGATTACGGGCGATATAAATACATTCTTTTTCACCTTTAAGAGTTCTTTCTAGTCTAATTATTCCAAATCAAGATTATCTTATACGATCAAATACATTACCAGCTTTGCACGTGTTTGAAAATCGACAAATGGATGAATTGGATTTAAGCAATAATTTTAGACATTACGGGAAATATGTTATAACAACCGATCTACTTGCATTTATCGGTAATATTTACGTAAGGAAAATATCTTTAACTGGTAATGGTATAAGGCTGATAGATGCAGCCGCCCTTCAGAAGATGAAATACAAACATTGTCTTGAGAATTTAAATCTTAATAATAATGACTTCGATTATCATCAGGATTGGTTGATAGTGGATTTTAATTTGTTTACAAATCTAAGAAGAGTAGACTTTTCGTCTATAAATGGAGGATTCACTAACAATATACCAATACAAAAGAGATATAATAAACAATGTACACTTGACCATCTAGACAAAAGTTTATTTCCCATACACACATGCAACACAGACGATATCGTGATACGATTTCCGTCTTCGCTTGAATTCATCAACGCATCTTTTATTCACTGCCATACCAGTTCAATAAATAGCATCACGTTTAAGGGTATTAAAACACTAAAAATGTTTGATTTAACATACTCTTCATTTTACGACTGCAATTATTATTTTTACGGATTACAGAACGTGAGAGTTCTAAATATGTCACACTTCAAATGCAGTGTTTTAAATCCTGTACTTCTTCGTTCGGGTTTAAATTTGGAACAGTTGATAATGCAACGTTCTTCACTAAGTATTGGTCTAAAAGATGATCCCCATGGTAAATTCCTCCATGGACTCAAACGTTTGCAGTTCATAGACTTTTCCAGAAATGCATTTGAAGACCGATTCAGAATTTCAACATTTTAAAAGTCAATTAGACTGTTTACAATCTTTGATACTTGAAGGAAATTTATTCACAAGTATTCCATTAAATCTCAATGACTTTAACCGACTAAGTCTCCTAAACCTGAGAAACAACAAGATGGTTTATTTGACTCCATAGGAAATTGATGCCATTGAAGTGCTATTTGAAAAATCAAATAGAACTATGACAGTCTTATTAGAAGGAAACCCTCTTGTTTGTAGTTGTGCTTCGTTAGATTTTGTTGAATGGTCATTTACTACTAAAGTGAAACTTGACAGCAATGGTAGTTATTCGTGTGTCAAAAACGATGGAAATATTACAACAACAAATGTCGTCTACAATCACTTGCGAATTATGAGAATAAGATGTATAACGACAGTATGGGTTATTTTTTCTGCAACTTTATTCGGTGTGCTTCTTTTATTTATTCTAATTGGATATCGCTACAAATTGCACCTACAATACTTTTGTTTATTTATCGGAACGGCCAATCCACTTTTTCAGATGTCAAAAGAAGAAGAACTTGAATATGATGTATATGTAGCTTATTGCGAAGGCGACTATAAATGGGTATATGGACCTTTGCGCTTATTCCTTGATCAGAGACGAAATTATAAACTTCTTTTGTCAGACAGAGGAGATGGGGATGTACGGCCTGGTCAAAATAGACTTGCCATATGTAATTCCATTGCAAAATGCAAAAAGATAATCTTAGTGATTTCAAATGAGTTTGTGAACAATGAATGGGCAAACTATGAAGCAACTATTGGCATTGAGTATTTTGTTGGGTTGCAAGCAAACATAATTGGCATAAACTTAGAACGTACAATCAAAACAGAAATACCACAATGTGTTCTGCAAATGATGTCTCTGGACGCCAATGACCACATTCGTAAAACAGACACATTAAATGAAAATAACATTTTCTGGAAATGTCTAGATAAAGCCATGAAAAGTTAAAAGGATAAATGCTAAATGATTAAATTTTATATAAAACAATTTTTAAATTAAAACTTTTACATACACCATGCTGGGACAAATAAGAGAAAGACATCAGTATGGTACATTTATTATATTTTGTGACACACTAACACTTCAGAATTTAACTGCTTCAGCTATTTAAAACTTTTTTTACATGATGTCGAAATTAGATTTTACATGGTGAGTTAATGTTGTTATTGATCAAAGTTTTTAATTCAAAAGGAAAATAGGAGTACCCCAAATAATGGACAACAAAACAGATCAGAATAACCAATAAAAAAATAAGAAACCATGATTGTGTTTGTGTTTTTCATTTTGATCTGTTTGGCCTTCCGTAGTATCTGAAATTTCCTTCTGATTTAAGTTTGATTCGTGTTGCTTAGTATATTGTTTTCTTTATTGGGTTTTGCTGACTGTGTTGGGGTCTTTTAATGTTATCATTGCCTTGTCATTACGTTTTAGACTTGACAATCAAATGTTAAGCAGGATCTACTTACAAATCTGACGCACCTGAGATCGTCATCAAAATATTGCTGGTGTTTTGGTATACTTATAGCTGACAAATATCATTTCAATATGTACGCCATATAAAAATAAAGAGATATGGGTTGATTCCTAACGAGACAACTATTTACCAAAGTTCAAATGAATATGGATGTAAACAGTTAAAGGCAGCTGTACGGTGTTTCACAAACAAAAAAAAAAACCATAACGCATTAGTCGTCCATAAAAAGGCCCTGACATGAAAAATATGAATTTATCAAAATGAGAAATCTAACGGCCCTATTTATATCAAAACAATTTACGTTAAACAAATATGGCAGAACAAACGACAATAACAACATGACATTGTGCAATGCCAAAATATAGGTATCGACAGATTGTGGTACCGTGACAGTACATCTGTATATAGAATAATATTTAGTATTTTTTTTTTATTTACTGATAATTAAATCAATTTTCATACCAATAAAACAATATTCAAAGTTTATCTACAGTATTGAATTTGTAACCTTTAGAATAAGTTTATTTTACGGATTGTATCTAAATTTCCGGGCTCGGTTTACAACATCATCGTTAAGTTAAGGTCCGCTATGACGTTTAAAAATTATTGTCTACAGGTACAACTAAACTTGCATCTAATTTTTGGTATTTGTGGAAGACTTTAGTAAAGGTTTTAGGCAGTTTTAAATAACGAAATCACTGACTTAATAGTTTACTTGTAATACATAGATTACTAACATTTAAATCCGTAACGTCACTGCAGACACGGAGATACGATCAAGTTGGGATATATATAAACTGTACGACGGTGCCATAAAAACATCACCGTCCAAAAAAGGAAAAATAACAATAGAGAAAGAAAAATCATCCCTTTTTTGTTAACTCTTTGTGAAGAGTTTTTGGTGTAACACTGAAATATCTTAATCTAGAAAGGACAGTTGTTGCTGTTAAGTTCCTTGGAATGAGAATTCTTGATTATGTATCATCATTATGTAAAACATACCATGGTAGTTGGTTTAAAATCAAAGTATTTTTTATAATACATATGGCATATACTAGCAATTATCAAAATTAACGCACCAATCATTAACATCCCAGCACCAGCGAAAATAAATGAACAAATATCACATGATAGTTATTGAAAAATGTCAAACTATTTTGTATAATTTGTGTTTGATATAAGTTCATTGTACCGTAATGCATACAAACCATATGTATTTTGTTCAATAAAAATTAAATATTCTTACAGAATGTGACTACGTTGCATGCAATAGGAAAGTATCATGTGAATTTAAACGATAACGGTTTTCTTTCATTTTAAATACCACTTCCTTATACCCAAATCTAACTCGTATAAAGTTACCTTTTATAACAGGTAAGAGAATTCGAACAAATCGAAATATAGGTTAGAATGAGTGACACCATTGTAATACACAAATAAATGAAATTCCTTAGATTTTCTGTAATGATAAAAAGTAACTGCATTGTTTTCCTATAACATTCTTTTCTATTTGTCCAGCTTCATATGTTTACATACTTCAAATCTACCAACTGAATACCATTTTGAATATTTGAAGCAATATAAATTTAAATTATCCATTACTGTTTCTTTATACTTGTCTATAGTATCATACTGTATTATACAGTTTAGAATGATGTTTCACTATAATACACCTGCTAAATATAGGAACCTCAAACCCTGATGATGTTTCTCTTCATACGCCCACACCAAATACTTCGGATTTGCTTGCTCACAAATGTTGGAAAGCAAACAAAATGTATCTTCATTAAAAGAATTGCAATTGTCGCGCCATATCATATAGATCAACCATTCCATATTGAAAATGTAATCGCTTGCACCCAAAATGACAGACAATAATATTTTTTTTGTGTTTAAAATAATTTCTCACTCTTGAAAACTGAAGTTTCGAAGAAGAACATTTAAAGTCTTAAACATGTTAAATGCATACTTATTTATTCATTCTGATAAAAGTATCGAAATAAGATTTTGCTTGATTGTTTCAATTTATGCACAAAGAGTACAAGTAACTAGTTTTTAACATGGCCTTATTTCAATACGCATGATGGACATGATCATAGTAGACTTAATTTATTTAAAACTCTTTGCACTAGAAATTGAATAAAATGTTGTATGATTGCCAATTAATCTACTCAAAACCATCAGTGACCATATGAAATGCATATAAATAACCAAAGATACCCGTACGCACATGAGAAGTGAGCAAATAAAAAAAAGTATATATGCAGTTTGCTATTAAAGAGACAGATATGATTTAATGTAAAACAATTCAAAAGATTTGATTTTAAACATATTTTATTCATTAAGATATGAAAAGGATTGAGCAACATGCACAGCCTATAAAAGCTCTTTCCATATTACATGTACAAGGTATAATTCAATTATTAACAACTGTATTTAAAATAATGTAATATAGTGGAACATGCATGCTACTTATGAGCACACACGAGCATATATATGTGTACAGTGTTACTTACTAAATGTAAATTATATTAAGTATATAGGCAATTACTCATCATATTCAAGTACCTTGAAACATGCAAATATATTTTAAAAGTCATTAGATATATATATATATATATATATATATAAACAAGTCTAAATTGAAAACAACGTTCAAACCTATCATTGCGTTGGATAAAAACCGCAATTTTTATACGTGTGCATGCAAAACGAATTTCTTGTTAGAGGGGTCTAAATACAGCACAAACAACATTTTCCGAAAGACCAAAAAAGTGAAAAAGTATATTTTAACAAAACGCATTTGACTAACAGGTCGAACAACAAATGTTCTTAAACCCTGCTGACTGCCATTGGCGATTGCCAAATAAACGGATCACCGATGTAATAAATGGATCTTAATTATAAATTTAATACTAAACAGAAAACAATCAACTTGCTGAAAAGATGGTATACCGCAAACAAAAGGTGAAAAGGTTTTTGTACACCATATCCGGATTTCGACAATTAATGTCTCTTCAGTGATGTTAGGAATCGAAACGGTATTTGGAAAGCCATACAATTTACCTCAATTTAGGATAGACTCTTGAATTTCGAGGAGTCAAAATAGGATGAACGGATCATATAAACCCGAAGGCAAATATAA
This sequence comes from Mytilus coruscus, assembly GCA_017311375.1. Taxonomy (NCBI): domain Eukaryota; kingdom Metazoa; phylum Mollusca; class Bivalvia; order Mytilida; family Mytilidae; genus Mytilus; species Mytilus coruscus. The sequence goes on from CM029607.1 coordinate 13,127,386, forward strand.
TACAAGCCCAAACGAAAAAATATAAACAAGTCTAAATTGAAAACAACGTTCAAACCTATGATTGCGTTGGATAAAAACTGCAATTTTTATACGTGTGCATGCAAAACAAATTTCTTGTAAGAGGGGCCTAAATACAGCACAAACAACATTTTCCAAAAGACCAAAAAAGTGAAAAAGTATATTTTAACAAAACGCATTTGACTAACAGGTCGAACAACAAATGTTCTTAAACCCTGCTGACTGCCATTGGCGATTGCCAAATAAACGGATCACCGATGTAATAAATGGATCTTAATTATAAATTTAATACTAAACAGAAAACAATCAACTTGCGGAAAAGATGGTATACCGCAAACAAAAGGTGCAAAGGTTTTGTACACCATATTCGGATTTCGACAATTAATGTCTCTTCAGTGATGTTAGGAATCGAAACGGTATTTGGAAAGCCATACTATTTACCTCAATTTAGAATAGACTCTTGAATTTTGAGGAGTCAAAATAGGATGAACGGATCATATAAACCCGAAGGCAATTATAATACAAGCCCAAACGAAAAATATAAACAAGTCTAAATTGAAAACAACGTTCAAAACTATGATTGCGTTGGATAAAACTGCAATTTTATACGTGTGCATGCAAAACAAATTTCTTGTTACAGGGTCTAAATACAGCACAAACAACATTTTCCAAAAGACCAAAAAAGTGAAAAAGTATATTTTAACAAAACGCATTTGACTAACAGGTCGAACAACAAATGTTCTTAAACCCTGCTGACTGCCATTGGCGATTGCCAAATAAACGGATCACCGATGTAATAAATGGATCTTAATTATAAATTTAATACTAAACAGAAAACAATCAACTTGCGGAAAAGATGGTATACCGCAAACAAAAGGTGCAAAGGTTTTTGTACACTATATCCGGATTTCGACAATTAATGTCTCTTCAGTGATGTTAGGAATCGAAACGGTATTTGGAAAGCCATACAATTTACCTCAATTTAGGATAGACTCTTGAATTTTGAGGAGTCAAAATAGGATGAACGGATCATATAAACCAGAAGGCAAATATAATACAAGCCCAAACGAAAAAATATAAACAAGTCTAAATTGAATTCAAACCCATGATTGAGTTGGATAAAAACCGCAATTTTTATACGTGTGCATGCAAAACAAATTTCTTGTTAGAGGGGTCTAAATACAGCACAAACAACATTTTCCGAAAGACCAAAAAAGTAAAAAAGTATATTTTAACAAAACGCATTTGACTAACAGGTCGAACAACAGATGTTCTTAAACCCTGCTGACTGCCATTGGCGATTGCCAAATAAACGGATCACAAGTTCTTACAAAATGGATCTTTTAAAATTATTAACTTAATACCAAACAGAAAACAATCAACTTGCGGAAAAGATGGTATACCGCAAACAAAAGGTGCAAAAATTAGTACACCATCTCCGGATTTCGACAATTAATGTCTCTTCAGTGATATATATATATATATATATAAACAAGTCTAAATTGAAAACAACGTTCAAACCTATGATTGTGTTGGATAAAAACCGCAATTTTTATACGTGTGCACGCAAAACAAATTTCTTGTTAGAGGGGTCTAAATACAGCACAAACAACATTTTCCAAAAGACCAAAAAAGTGAAATAGTATATTTTAACAAAACGCATTTGACTAACAGGTCGAACAACAAATGTTCCCAAATCCTGCTGACTGCCATTGGCGATTGCCAAATAAACGGATCACAAGGTGTAATAAATGGATTTTAACTACAAATTTAATACCAAACAGAAAACAATGAACTTGCGGCGAAGATGGTATACCGCAAACAAAGGTGCAAAGATTTTTTGTATACCATATCCTGATTTCGACAATTAATGTCTCTTCAGTGATGTTAGGAATCGAATGGAAGGCCACATAATTTACCTCAATTTAGGATAGAATGTTGAATTTTGAGGAGTCAAAATAGGATGAACGGATCATATAAACCCGAAGGCAAATATAATACATCCCTAAACAAAAAAATATAAACAAGTCTAAATTGAAAACAACGTTCAAACCTTTGATTGCGTTGGATAAAAACTGCAATACTGTTTCGATTCCTAACATCACTGAAGAGACATTAATTGTCGAAATCCGGATATGGTGTAAAAAAAATTTTAACACCTCATGTTTGTGGTTTACGATCTTAGCCGCAAGTTTATTGTTTTCTGTTTGGTATTAAATTAGTATAAAGATCTATTTTGTTACTTCTTGTGATCAATTTATTTGGCAATCGTCAATGGCAGTTAGCAGGGTTTAAGAACATCAGTTGTTTGACCTGTTAGTCAAATGCGTTTTGCTAAAATATACTTTTTCACTTTTTTGGTCTTTTGGAAAATGTTGTTTGTACTGTATTTAGACCCCTCTACAACGAAATTCGTTTTACATGCACACGTATAAAAATTGCGTTTTTTTTTTTCAATTTAGACTTGTTTATTTATATATGTATATATATATAAAACGTCTGAATAATAGTCAACGATTTTTTTCCACGAGGGCGCCGGATCGTTACGAGTAACGATACATGTACACAATAAATAAATTATATAAACGCCTAAAAAAGTGTACAAAACAACACCAATAACAAAAAAAGAAAACTATAAATGTAATTATTTTTAAATATTTTGGATAACAGATATCCTTCATCAGTATGATTATGATGTTAAATGAATCATATCAATCTACTTTGATGAAACTTTAACAATCTTGAAATTTATATAATAAAACAGTTGAGCCGAACATCAGTTAAGACTCTTGTACAATTCTAAAAAATTTATGCATGACATAGGTTATATAGATATAAGGAGATGTGGTATGAGTGCCAATGAGACAACTCTCCATCCAAGTCAAAATTTATAAAAGTAAACCATTATAGGTGAAAGTACGGTCTTCAACATGAAGCCTTGGCTCACACCGAACAGTAAGCTATAAAGGGCCCCAAAAATTACTAGTGTAAAACCATTCAAACGGGAAAACCAACGGTCTAATCTATATAAAAACGAGAAACGAGAAACACTTATGAACCACATCAACAAACGACAACTACTGAACATCAGATTCCTGACTTAGGACAGGTACAAACAAATGCAGCGGATTTAAACGTTTTAATGGTACCAAACCTTCACCCTTTTTCTGAAACAATAGTGTAACATCACAACATAGAAAGACACACTATAAAATATCAACTGAAATAGCTTAACTCAATCAAAGGACATATTAACACCATAGAACATACACTGAACAAATAAATTTGACCTATGATACAATGCAAATACAAAATAAATAAACTAAGGGAAGAATAATAAAAGTAACATGTTATATCGGTATGAAATGTTAAACAATTTAAGAAAAACAATATGCTCGAACAAAAATATCAGCCATTTGCAATAACTTTAAACACAGGTAAATGAAAATAATTTTGTTGTTAGGTATACGTGTACAGTTACAATAGAGAAAGGAAATATTTTACAAAATAAATAATTTTGATGTTCATAGTACGAAGTAGAAATTTATATTAGTACCAAACACTTATCAAAGCTGGTATATAGACCAGATATAACCCTGAATAACATTAAATAACAAAAAGCATTACAATAGTATCAACAGGTCAAATAAACAAGAAAGTACGATTTGAGAGTACTCGCAGTTACTGACAGCTAGTTAAAAGCCAAAACAATTAATAATAAAAAATCATGCATCAGAGACTAAAATCAACTAAAACACATCCCAGGGATTTAGTATTTTAACGTCATGGACAGTCAAAGCAGACATGACTTGTGCAATGCCAAAAATAAATGTATCGACAGACAGTAGGATAGTTAGGAGTTTAACCTATTTATAGATCAAAATGAACGTGGGTGTGTCTTTAAACATCCCGTTTGAAAAGAATACAAATTTAGTTATGTTTTAATTTGCTGATGACAAAATCGATATAAGTGCCAATGTAAACTATATTCAAAGATCTAATTACAACATTGGTAAGATAACCTGAACTAATAAGTTTATTTAAAGGTTCGATGAGTTTATATATGGCTATTTACAACATAGACTGCAAAGATATATATATATATATATATATGTATGGCTTAAATTAGACACTAAGCTTGCTTGGTGGAATAAATGAATTAATGTTGAAGTGGAGGAGAAAAAAGTAAAAAATAAGTAAAACTAAATAAAACAAAAATTAAGTACATTTCAAACAAAACGTTGAGTGTCACTGATATATTTCTGAACATAGCAATATTCATATCATATGAAAATAATCTGTTTCCAAAAAGATCAAGTATATTGCCTAAAATATGCTTAAACAATAAGCGAAGAAAGAACTGATATGGTAGACAGAAACCAACAATAACGTCTTAATTACAGACACCTGATTTGGGACGGACACTGACAGAATGTGAATCATGTTTACAAGCGCTCAATCCTCTCCGAACAAAGGATAGCGATTTTAATGAAGAGTAAAATCCAGTTGAAAAAGATTTGCTCTCTCCTCAGATAGGAACGGAGCACAAAAATCATAAAAGACAAAGTACAAACCAAAGATTTATCAAACTTACTAAAAGTTAGTTCAATAGGTATAAACAGGTTAACCCTCCCTTATTAAAAATTATTGAGTAGATTTAAATGGATAACTTTTTTCATTACAATTCCAGCAGTTTTGGTAAATGTGTTTTCAACAAGTAGATATAAGAAGTTGTGGTATGAGTGCCAATGAAACAATTCTCCATCCAAGTCACAATTTTTTAAAGAAAGACCATAAAAAAGGCATTCATGTGACTTCTATATAGTAACGATTCCCCTTCGAAGAATGTTATCAGAGGAAATGTGAACTGTTACTAAAGCACCAGCTAATATTTGAAAAACATATATTGAATACAAAGTTTAACAGATATAAACAAAATATAGTTTTTAACTTTCTGCCAAAAAAGAACCCGCGATCTGTTTTATACTATATGTAGTAGTGTATATTTAAAAAAAAGATATTAAATCTCTTTGCATTACATTTATAGATGATTGAGCAATTGCATAATAATGATATATGGAGTATAAATCAATGAGACAGTGTTAACCACGAAATGAAACACTTATAAATCTTCCACGAGGTACAAGGTACGAAATGGCATACATATACATTTTCCCGTAGACACGAAATGACATCCATTCATTATTCCACGAGGTACGAAATGGCATACATATACATTTTCCCAGAGATACGAAATGACATCAATTAAAACCTTCTATGAGGTACGAAATGGCATACATCAATGAGATAGTATTTACCCAGAAATGAAACACGTATAAATATTCCATGATGTACGTAATGGTAAACATATGAATCTTCAAAGATGTACAAAATGTTATATAAAGGCAACAGTAGTATACCGAAAGTCATAAATCGATTGAGAGAAAACAAATCCGGGTTACAAACTAAAACTGAGGTTAACACATCAACTATAAGAGGAAACCAACGAAACAACAGAAACACTGAAGTGCAACAAATAAACCAAAATGACATGTATATGTAATTCTTCCATGAGGTACGAAATGGTCAAGGTACGAGAGGGTCAGGGTACGAAATGTAAGTAACTGATAGTAGTCCTATGGTAAAGTTGACAATTATACTGTTACTCAAGTGTTTTTTTCTAAAGAGGTCATTGTAACTTTTTATTATTCATTTCAGTAATGTTTACAGTCTTGTCTATATTTGTCTTTAAAGGCGTGGTTTAAATTATTAAACATTATCATACAAATAAATTTTCCCAGAAGTACGATATGACATACATATAAATTCTCCAAGAGATACGAAATGGCATCCATATAAACCTTCCGTGAGGTACGAAATGGTCAAAGAACGAAAGGGTCAAGGTATTTATTGTAATAAGAGGTTGTTACACTGATTGGTCAAATTATCGCAATAAGAATATAAGGTTAATGTTTCTATGTTACGTTATTTTCTTTTCAATTACTTTTATATTTCAATTGTTTGAGAAGTAATACACTTTAATGACTGCCTCCATAATCATAGCATGACGATTGATAGTCTGAAAAGACAGCAATCACCTCGATTTAAAATACTAGTATTGATCAGTGTTGATAATTGTATTCTTTTGATAAATGGATAACTCATGCTTCTGCATCACTTTCATTTTGACGTCTGTAAACTCTTATTCTGTCATCAATATTCTAAGCAAGCGAAAGCTTGACTCAACACAAAAAGGAAATTCAATGGAGTTGTTTTAGAATGACTCCTTTTACTGTACGACGTGAACGTAAATCATCTTCTCTAAGCTTATAACGAAGTTTGGGCGGATAGTCTTGGATGATCTTGGATTATGCTTCCCTGGTGTTTGTATTACAGTAATGGTTGCAGGCAGAAATAGTATTCCCGGGGAAGAATGAATTTGATACAACAGTCTTGACGTAACGTAGTTTCTCTTGAACTTCCACTACGTGGTCAGCTGTCATTAGAATAACAAGTCTGTATTTTTCAACTTATTGGTCGTTTTATTGTCAACTTAAAAAAATTACAAAGTTGTTCGCGACGTACACCTCCTTGAACCATTGCCACTGCTCTATCATTCTCCTTTTTGGCGTAAACGAGGCATATAAAACCTGTAAAAGACCGTAATGTGGTTCCGCTTCAATTAGAATTTATTTGGATGTTATATATAATTCTTCACTCTTAAGTTTCGAAGTAGAAAATTTAAGGTCTTAAATGCATACTAAATTATTCATTCTGAAAAGTATTGAAATAAGATTTTGCTTGCTCGCTCCAATTTATGTACAGAGAGTACACATAAGTAGTTTTTAACATGGCCTTAATTCAATACATGAATATAGTGGAACTTACTTTTTGACGATTAAAATCTGCATATTTGTTTAAAAGTTATATGCACTAACAATTAAAGAAAATGTAGTATGATTGCCAATAAAACTACTTAAGACCTCTAGAGACCATACAAAATGTATATAAGTAACCAAAGATGCCCGAACGCACATGTATAGCGCTTATCTTTAGTTACAAGTTTATACAAAAGTAACAAAAGTAATGTTATCAGAAGAAATGTGAACTGTTACTAAAGCGCTCGAAACAAATATCTTAAATACAAAATTTAACAGATTTAAAAACAAATCGTTTATTGACTTATTCCTATATAAGAAGATGTGGTATGAGTACTTATGAGACAAATCTCCATTCAAGTCACAATTTGTAAAAAGTAATCCATTATAGGCCAAGACCCGCTTTCTGTTTTTTACTGTGATGTATAGGTAGAATGAAATAAATATTAAATTAGTTTGCTTTATATTTATACATAAATGAGTAATTTTATATTAAGGTTATGTTGCGAATACATCAATGAGAAAGTTTCAACCCAGAAATAAAACACACATAATTCTTTTACGAGGTACGAGGCACGAACTGGCATAATATAAACCTTCCACGAGGAACGAGGTATGAAATGGCATACAAATAAATTTTCCAAGAAGTACGAAATGACATACATATAAATTCTCCAAGAGATACGAAATGACATACATATAAGTTGTCCAAGAGATACAAAATGGCATCCATATAAACCTTCCATGAGGTACGAAATGGTCAAAAAACGAAAGGGTCAAGGTATTTATTGTAATAAGAGGTTGTTACACTGATTGGTCAAATTATCGCAATAAGAATATAAGGTTAATGTTTCTATGTTACGTTATTTTCTTTTCAATTACTTTTATATTTCAAATGTTTGAGAAGTAAAACACTTAAATGACTGCCTCCATAATCATAGCATGACGATTGATAGTCTGAAAGGACAGCAATCACCTCGATTTAAAATACTAGTATTGATAAGTGTTGATAATTGTATTCTTTTGTTAAATGGATAATTCATGCTTCTGCATAACTTTCATTTTGACGTCTGTAAATTCTTAGTCTGTTATCAATATTCTAACCAAGGAAAGCTTGACTCAACACAAAAAAGGAAATTCAATGGAGTTGTTTTGGAATGACTCCTTTTACTGTACGACGTGAACGTAAATCATCTTCTCTAAGCTTATAACGAAGTTTGGGCGGATAGTCTTGGATGATCTTAGATTATGCCTCCCAGGTGTTTGTCTTACAGTAATGGTAGCAGGCAGAAATAGTATTCCCGGGGAAGAATGAATTTGAATCAACAGTCTTGACGTATATAATGTAGTTTCTCTTGAACTTCCACTACGTGGTCAGCCGTCATTAGAAGAATAAGTCTGTATTTTTTCAACTTATTGGTCGTGTTATTGTCAACTTAAAAAAATTACAAAGTTGTTCGCGACGTACACCTCCTTGTTCTATTCCCACTGCTCTATCATTCTCATTTTTGGCGTAAACGAGGCATATAAAACCTGTAAAAGACCTTAATGTGGTTCCGCTTCAAATAGAAATAAAAAAAACCACTAAAATGACGTTAGCATCAAGTCATACGGAATGGTCAGCAACATACATAGTCGTATACCGCTATTCATATATATAACTGTGACTGTTTTCAATCATTTAGGATGTAACAATTCTTATGTAAAAGATCGTATACAGTTTTTTTTTTTGGGGAAGGGGGGTAGTATATAACTTGGTACATGAAATTTCAATTGGGGATAAAATTATGTATTTTAAATTTGACTTCTCTAAACTTAGAAATGTATTTGATGATTATAAATAGCGATAAATTATTATAAGAATTCGAATTTAAGTTCTGAAAGTTTAAATGGTTTTTGTTTCTCTTATATATAAAAACTATCTGTTTCATGGCATTTTAAGATTTTTTAATGTTCCAAAAGTAAGCCCTATACATCAACAGATTGCATTACATTTGCACACAATACACATATGAATAAATTTTGTGAAATACTTGAGTGTCGTTTTGTTGTCCTACTGTTTTAACGTTATTGGTTATTAGTGAAGTCCATTTTCTCACTTTAATTAATGTCCCTTGTGGAGCAAGATGTGGTAACTCTCCTGGAGCACCTGCGATCACCCCTTGTTTTTCGTTTGGGCTCGTACTATTGTACAGTTCTTTGGTTTTTTTTTTTTTTTTTTTTGGTTATTTGTTGTTTTTCGATGCCATTGCATTATCAGTTTGCTTTCGACTTCTGAGTCAAAATATTTTCTTGGTGTCTTTCGCCTCTCTGATTAGTTAAAGTTCAAAATATTCTTGAGCTATTAGTTTTACCAACACATGGGAGTTTTAATGTGCAAACACTTCTACATCCAAGAAAATTGGATATGTTTATCAAAAGGATCGTTGCATATACACAAGCAATGTTTCGGTTCCTTAGTTAATGTACAGCTGATTCGGATAAAACTTGACACATGTATTAACTCAAAATAAAATTATAACAAAACATCAAAATATCCACATCGTTTATTATATAGTTCAATTTTAACTTATTTATTACACATGATAGAAGTGCTTTATTTTTTCATTCATTGTCGTGTATCGAGCTTTTTTCAACATTGTTTAACATGTTTCACGTGAAAAAAAAAAATATGTTTTGGTTTCGTGTTTCCTGGTCAATACACATGAATGGACAGTGAAACTGTCTCGAAGGATACGTTTCGTGGTTGACTTCTTTTCGTCAAAATTAGACATATTGTTCATTTACTTTATAACATTTGTTCAAGCTTAGAATTAACAACGTACTATAAAAACGAAATATAAAATTAGTCAAATACATATATTTAGCCAAATTAATATGATTTTGTCTAGTAGGTACATCATTATTTCGGCAGTTCAACTGAATTAACAGATCTCATATTCAATTCAGTAACAAAAGTCTCCTTGTGGCAGGATTGTACGCTTCATCCAGGAATCATTAAACAGACTGTTCGAATGCTTCTGGTGACGTGTCGTTGTCGCCAAATAATTCTTTAGCAATTCCCAATAAAGTGTAGGCCTTTGATATATCTAAAAACTTTCTTCTGTAACCAGTTCTAGACCTTCATGGGAATCCTGATATTGTCTAACATTATTGACATGATAATGAGAAATACAACTTAGGACATAAACATACACTGTTGAGGGAAAAAATGAATACGATTCATTCTATCTCTCCAAAGTTCTTTTGGTGTTAACGTTGAATTCACATTAAATCGTATAAGATCTACGAACAATATTTTCGGCAGATTAACAACACTCTTCTTGTGGAATGATGCAGTTTAAGTGCTTGGGAATGGATATCTGAAACAGGCCGGTAGCAGTACAGTTTTTCGGAAGTGTATTTCGACATAGAATACCTGATTATGAGTAAAGCTTTCTGTAATGATTTTGTCTTATAAAATAACGAAGCTACTTTTAGTCTTAAGACTCATTTTTTGTTTTGACTTGTTGTCTTTGAACTAGCAGCCAGTAACTTCCAGAATTCTAAGATCTGTTCTTAGTGTCATTTTGTTCCATTCTCAATTTCCTCTCTGCTAATAAGTGTCCGGGCATCTTTACTTAATAACATGAATTTGGTATCTCATAGTCTCAAGAAGTTTTGTTGGTAATCATGCTACTTTTTTTGTTGAAATAATAAAGTAAGATCCACATTAATCATGCTCGTCATGTGAATTGTACTAAGGCCACTCTATGCTAAAAACTTGTTCTTTGGACTAGTTTGTACATTTATTGAAGAGAACAAGCAAAATTGAAATGCAACACTTTTTTTCAGAAATGAATATATTACCAAGCAATAAATGAAAGGTGAGATGAAGTTTATTTATGACTTTACCTCTTCGAAATTTGAAATTGTTTGTGAGTTGGGATGTAACCGGGGACATTTAAAATATTAAATGTAGCAATAATTGAGAAAGTTTTCAATGACGATACTTTTTGTTAAGATTTCCAAAGGAGTCCGAAGAATTTGGAGTGGTCGTATGAACAGAAAGATTTTTTTGTGATGTCCTACAAAAGATTGTCAGGGTTTTTTCCTTCATAAAGCAAATGACATTATTATAATAAACATCATTTTGAACTGTATTAATAAGTATCGAATAACAAAAATGAAGACTATGGGAGAATATTGATTCAAATAAACAAAATGATATTCGGGTGATAAATTTGAGGTTTAGTAACTATCACACAGAAACAATTAAAATGTTAAAAGAAGACAATGCAAAGAGCTCTTGAAACGGAAGGAATTCCATGCATGCTTGTATTAAAATGGTGTCATTTCGTACTATTTCAACTGATATATAAGGTGTTTTACGAGTAAGACATGGATATAAGGAAGTGGTATTTAAACATGTTTAATGGGGAAAAATACAAAGAACAGCGTTTAGCTTCACATAAATTCTTGACCCTATAACGTATTCAATGTAGTTACGTCCTGTTAAAATGTTAAATCTTTAAACAAACATATATGCTTTGTATCATACAATCAAGAATGTCTGTTTGAAAAAATGATGTGACATTGTTTTTTCATAGTTAAAACTAGTGGTAACTAGTAAATTAAAACTTGTATAAATGAAAGTAAAAAACTTTATAAATGGGTTGCGTCCGAAACACTTCTCTAGATTTACTTTTATCAGAATCGACCAAATCCGAATAGAAGGAAATAAGATAGGAGCAACGAAATGTTCGCTGATATTGCATGAATAGTAAGCTTATTCAAAGATTTCAAAATTATGTAAATTTATAGAACAGATTAATATAATTTGGATACCTTAGTACAGAAAGTCACGTGCGATCTCTCTTTATAAAATGTCGAAGTTCATGTATATGACCCAAAATGTCATTTCACTTATAGTTTTTGATCAAAATATATATTAGCGTTTACCGACAATGATATTTTACTAATATTATCATCTGTAAACTACACTTTGTAATACATTTTTTTTATGGTAAAATTGTTGCTCATATCTGCGAGCACATCTAGTCTGACTTGAATATTATTGGTTTCTTTTATTCCTTTGTTGAATATAGTGGTCATCATATCTATAATACGACCGTACAGGGTTTTAATGTTTTAACTGCGTATGCTTTAGACTGACAAAACATTTGTACAATGTAAACGTTTAATTTTGAAATTGTTTTAAAAATAGTATCAATTAAAAAAAGGCATAACGACACTGTCCTCTATTAACGTTTCATGGCTTTATCTAAACATTTCCAGAAAATGTTATTTTCATTTAAGGTGTCTGTTTTACGAATTTGGTCATTGGCATCCAATGACATCATTTGCAGAACACATTGCGGTATTTCTGTTTTTGTTATATTTTCCAGGTTTATAACAATTATTCTTGCTTGTAATCCAAGGAAATGTTCAATTCCAACTGTTGCTTCATAGTAAGCCCAATCATTGTTAACAAACTCTTTTGAAATTACTAAGATTATCTTTTTGCATTTTGGAATTGAATTGTTTAAAGCAAAAAGTCTATACTCTCCAGCAAGTACATCACCTCTATCTAACAAAAGAAGTTTATAATTCCGTCTCTCCTCGAGAAATAACCGCAAAGGTCCATAAACCCATTTATAGTCGCCATCGCAATAAGCTACATATGCATCATATTCAAGTGCTTCTTCTTTTGACTTCCGGAAAAGTGGATTAGCCATTCCGATAAATAAACAAAAGTATTGTAGGTGCAATTTGTAACGATATCCAACTAGAATAAATAATAGAAGCACACCGAATAAAGTTGCAGAAAAAATTAACCATACTGTCGTAATACATCTTATTCTCATCATTCGCAAGTGATTGTAAACTGCATTTGTTGTTGTAATATTTCCATCGTTTTCGACACACGAATAACTACCATTGCTGTCAAGTTTCACTTTAGTAGTAAATAACCATTCTACAAAATCTAACGAAGCACAAGTACAAACCAGAGGGTTTCCTTCCAATAAGACAGTTATTGTTCTATTTGATTTTCTAAATAGCACTTCAATGGCGTCAATTTCTTTAGTTGTCAAGTAGGCTATCTTGTTATTTTTGAAGTTAAGGAAACTTAAACCGTCTAGATTTAAGGGAATACTTGTGAATAAATTTCCTTCAAGTATCAAAGATTGCAAACTGTCTAATTGACTTTCAAATGTTGAAATTTTGAATAGGTCTTCAAATGCATTTCTTGAAAAGTCTATATACTGCACAAGTTTGAGTCCATGAAGGAATATACTGTGGTGATCATCTTTTAGGCCAATACTTAGTGAAGAGCTTTGCATTATCAACTGTTCCAAATTAACGGCAGATTGCAGAAGGTTTGGATTTAAAAGTCCGCATTTGAAATGTGAAATATTAAGTATTACCACGTTCTGAAGTCCATTTATTGTGTAATTGCAGTCGTCCAATGATTAATATGTAAAATCAACGATTTTCAATCGTGTAATACCTTTGAAAGTTATACTGTTTGCCAAATTATTTCTGCCGATTATGAATGATGCATTTAGGAATTCGAGTGAAGAAGGGAGTGTGATAGACCAATCAGATCGGGTATTAGTTAGAAGTCTGTGGTCCAGCGGCTGTCTACTGTTACTCTTTTGTTCTCGAATATTTTCAAAAGATATTCTAGTTATCGAAGAAATGTCTATTCTCTTAATTTTAGTAAAGAAATTAAAATATAAGACAATAAAATCCTGGTGATAATCAAAGTCATTGTGATTTAAGTTTAAAGTCTCAAGACAATGTTTGTATTTCATTTTCTGTAAGGCAGTAGCATCTATCCTCCTAATGCCATTCCAACCCAAAGATAGTTTTTTTAAGCAAATGTTACCGATATATCCAAATAGATCAGCCGAAATAACGTATTCACCGTAATTCTTAAAATCGTTGCTCAAATCCAATTCATCCATCTGTCGATTTTCAAACACGTACAAAGCAAGTAATGTACTTGAAAGTTTAAGAAAATTTTGATTTGGAATAATAAGACTAGAAAGTAACTCTAACGGTGCAAAAGCATCAATTTCTATTCCTCGTAAATGACCATTGATATTTAAATGCTTTAATGGCGTTCTTTTAAATGAATAAAATGTAAAGTTATGTATAACATCACTCTGATAATCAACTTCGAAGTAATTTAGATTTTTCATGGCAGAAAATATCTCAGAAAATGTTCTATTCGACGGGCCATCATCACAAATCACTGTTGTAATTCGGAAAAAATCAGACCATGACTCTCTTGGATAAGTTGACAGCAGAGTATGCGATATGGAAAGAACTCGTAGCTCATTTAGTGGTGCAAATACATTACTTTGAAATGTTTTCATTGGATTATTGAAGAATATAAGGTCTTTTAATTGTGTCAAATTATCGAAAGCTGATTGGTCGATTGACGTTATATTACAGTTACTTATATCCAGATAGCTGAGGTGTGTATATCTAGTAAATGGTTCCTTACCTAAAATGCCAAGGTCATTGTTAGCCAGATATAACTCTGATGTATTTTGTGGACATTCTGTCGGAATGAATGTTATATTCCTCGAACTACAGTCACATCGTATTTCCTTCATACTTAATGAAATATCACAATGTCCAGAATAAACTAACGAAAATGTACAATTTACACAAAGAAAGAATAAACATTGAATTGTCAACATTCTGCTAAAATTATTTTGCAAATCTTTAAAATTCTGATTGTTTAATATATCACCACAAAATGAATAACACACAGTATCATTAAACGTCTTTTGATCGGTTTTTCAACATGTCAAATGAGGCCAGTCAGGCAGTATGTAAACATTTAAATATAGAACCCTAAAACTTATACCTACAGTTCATTGTGAAATAGCTTTTGTTAACAATATTATAATTGTTTAATTGTTTAACAAAAGGTTTACATTTGAGACAGGAAGCTGCACGCCATTGCGTGCAATGTAAATCCCCACAACCTATAACAATACATCCTTATTCTATCCTCAGTTGCTCTAATTCTAACATCATGGAACAGATGATAGCAAATCAACTTGTAATACAGAACTCAACATTATAGATACAAAAAACAAATATCAAATCATTTCATTTTTAGACAAATAACCGGGGTTTTACTCACATGAGCAGCACAATGGGTGTTACCTGTGGACCAGGATCTGCTTATTCTTCCGGAGCAGCTGAGACCAATCCCGTTGTTTATGAGGATGTTGTTGTGCTTTTTTTATTTTTATACCTCTCTACTTTTTCCCATGATGTTGTTAAAAGTAAAATCACAAAAATGCTGAACTCCGAAGAAAATTCAAAACGGAAAGTCCCTAATCAAATGGCAAAATCAAAAGCTCAAACACATCAAACGAATGGATAACAACTGTCATATTCCTGACTTCAGTTTGTTTTGAACTTAAGAGTTTTAAAATTTAGTGATTTTTGCCTCTCTTTTACAGATAGAGATATATGTTACAATAATTCAGATGAAACGAATGAATTACTTCGACATGCGGACGGACGGACTGACAAACATAATCATCACCGACTACAGTAGTAGAGGTAAAATCAATATTTAGAGACTCAGGAGATTACAAGTATAACCCGCATCTATATGAGTATAATCTTTAACTTGATGACTGTTATTAAATATTTGTGTCACAGATTACTTTGCATGTATTGTTCTTGTCTTTACACCGAACTTGTAAGAGAAACACGTCTGGAAACACAAGAGGAGCAGAAACCTCTTATCTTGTGCAGTAAATGTGATACCGTTAATGTCACCACCCTTCCATAGCACCTGTAGTAACCCCGGCTATTTATCATATTCGTGTCGCCCAATCTTTAAATTTCTGTCTAATGTTCTGTGTTTGTTGTTTGACTTTTGTTGGTCATGGTGATGTTTATTGTATCGTCGATGATACACCAAAGGAAATCATTATTTACTGATTAAAAAAAAACGGAAAACAAAATTGTGTGCATAAAATATTAATATTTTCCCGCGTTTCGATCAGTATAGCGGTAAAAAGTTGTATTCTCGATATGGGAATCGTTAATTTTCGGTAGGCCGATGTAAATCTATCCAATCAGGGGACTGAGTTGTGGTCATATATAAGGTGTGGTTTCTGTGGTAGCTTCACTTTCTAGCCGTGGTATTGACCGAGTAAACTTATGGACGCCGATTTACAGCAAGTTATCAGACAGAGATACAAAATGCCGTTCAATCCACACAGGACCAGATGTTGAACAGTATGACGACGTTACTGGATTCACGTTTAGAAGGGTTCCAAAAAAGGATACAGGACAAACAGAAAGTGCTGTCAGACACTCAGATAGCAAGAATGGACCAATCATTGACCGACAGATACAAATTCCGAAAGAGGGGGAACGAAGAGCAACACAAGCACAACCAGGAAGTGTACGCTAAAATCAGAGAAGCACATGCCGAATTTGAGACCTTGACGCAGTCCAAATAACAGTGCCAAGAGAAAGATTTCTGAAGGTATGGACTTGATAAAAAATCGACAAAAGCCGATAAAACTTGCCGATTCATCAGACGCGGGATAGCGCGTGGTAGAAGAATACGTAACTAACCCACTCGCTGAAGATTCCGAGGACGCGAAGAAGATGTATAAAGCGCAGAAAAGAGCAGAAAGCAAGCTGAAGAAGGAAAAGTTAAAAAGACGCCCAGACCGCAAGAGCCTGCCATACACACAACAGGCCCCAGCAAAGGCAGCAAATTCGATCCCGGTGAACGTAAGTGGTGGATCCAGATCTGATGTACGACCCGGTAGATGTTTTTATTGTAATGAGTACGGGCACTGGATTAAGAATTGTCTAAAGTCTGCTGCAGAGCAAAAACATAAGGTAAGTATTGATACTACTATATGTAAATTTTATAAAGTAAAAATGAATACACAGCCAGAGACAGATCTAGCATCGGTGAACTCTATTCAATGAGTAATGTAAATTCAATAAAACAGACATCACGTGATGTCCAGTCAATGAGCAATACACATACTACTACTATAGTAAAAAATAACGGTACAGGTGTAGGTCATTTAAAAGAGAGCTTGCTTGAGCGAATGGAAGAAAATAGGTGCCACGGATTTTGTACTAGATAATATAGCAAACGGATATAAAATTCCCTTCATTACCATTCCATGCATGGTTGAATTACAAAATAACAAATTAGCACGAGACAATCCTGATTTTGTAAAAGAGCGAGATTGAAAAATTGCTAGAAAAAGGATGTATTACTCGAGTGTCTCGTAAGCCATATGTAGTTAATCCTCTAACTGTAGCTCATAATAGAGGTTCAAAATTCAAATTAGTATCAGATGCAAGACATATCAATCCACATGTCGTTAAATTTAAACACAAAAACGAAGATGCAAAAACTGCTAGACAATTATCCGATAAAAGAGATTTTGTATTCTCTTACGATTTAAAAAGCGCATATCATCATATAAGTGTTTTTGAAGCAGATACTGCATATTTAGGTTTCAAATGGGAGCATGAATATTGCGTGTATAATGTTTTGCCTTTTGGGTTTTCAACTAGTGGATATATTTTTACAAAGGTAGTCAGGGAGGTTATCAAATATTGCAGAAGCACAGGTTTAAAAATTGTCATGTATCTAGACGATGGCCTCGGCGGGGGCAAAAACATGAAAGAGGCTATGTTAGCGAGCGAAAAAATCTACACCGATTTGGAGAAATTTGGTTTTGTTCTTGCAGCAGAGAAGTGCAATTGGGCTCCTATTCAAGGTCTAGAATGGTTGGGTTTTCATTGGGATATGATAGAAGGGGTTATAAGAATTACCTAAAAAAGAATAGAAAAGTTTTCAGGACACAGTTTCACTACGGGATTAGGCTTTTCCGGGTTAAATTCATTGCAAGTATTGTAGGACAGATCATATCAATGCAGCCTGTATTAGGAGATCAGGCACGTTTAAGAACAAGGTATTTGTATCAATGTATATTGCAAAGGGCAAGTTGGAACGCCCAAGTACTAGTTAGTACGGACGCATTCAAGGAATGCAATTTTTGGGAACATAAAATTAAAAGCTTTAACGAGATAGGATCTTGCTTAAGTCAGTTGACTTATAATGTACCACAAGATTATTATGTGTTCAGTGATGCATCTGGTACAGGTTTCGTAGGTTTTGTTACACTTGTTCAGTGGACGAACCTTTGGAAATGATTGGTAGTTGGTCATTGACGAAACAGGCCGAAAGTTCGACCTGGAGAGAGCTCGAAGCTGTAAAAAGAATAGTTGATAGAAGGTTTTTTCAAGGGGAAAATCTGACTAAAAGAGGTAGAGGTCAGTGCGGAGTATTTGGACAACAGTGTTTAACATTTAGATTGATTACTATAATAATAGAATTTTAGTTTCCAATATACTTATGACGTTATTTATTTTGACAGGAGTTAAATTAGACCGCACAGTGAAGGAGACCGTCCAGGACAGTGGTTTAGAAATTGGCAGTTATATGTACGAGCTTTATCCGAAGATGTGTGAACTGTTGATCAACTCTAAAAGTGACAGTACCGTTAAATCATATTTTTCATATAAACGATGGGAACGTTTCATTACTTTACAAGGACACAAATCTTTGCCAGCTCAGCCAGTTCATGTTGCACTGTATTTAACACATTTATTGAACAATAATTCAACTTGTCACCCTGTTTTTAACGCAGTATATGGTATTAAATGAGCACATGAGATAAATGGTCTAAACGATCCTACAACAAACACTTTCGTAACTTCGATTCTTGAAGCTTCTAAAAGAGTAGCATCAACAAAGACAGAAAAGAAAGATCCGATTACTCCTGAAACTTTAATTGAACTTTGTGATATGTTTAAAGATTCTTTAGATTTACTTGTTATAAGGGATTTGGCAATGATGATTTTGAGTTTTCAGGATTTCTCAGATATGATGAGGTCAGCTCCTTACGTTTTTGTGATGTTAAAGTACACTAGTCTCATTTAATTTTGTGTATTGAAAAAAGTAAAACCGACCAATATAGACAAAGTTCTGAAGTCTTGATTTCTAGGGGTAATTCATCTGCTTGTCCTTACACAATGTTTATAAGGTACACTAGGTTAGCAGGGTTCAGTGATTCCTTTGTCAGCAAAACTTTTATTTGTTTCGGCCTATTTATAGATCTCGTAATACATGCAAGCTTATTACTAAAGATAACAAAAAATAAGTTACACGGCGGCTAGAGAGTCAATTCTTAAGAGAATTCGAACAATTTGTCCAGAGGGAAACATAGGTCTTCATTCATTCAGATCCGGTGGGGCCACGATGGCGGCTAACGCTGATGTAAGTGCCAGATGCCAGTGATTTTCCTGCCTTTATTTTAGGGCCGAATATCGGCCCCGTTCCCAATCAGAAAATACCTAAAATTTTTCCCAATTTAACCTGTAAAATTCCCAATTCAATCAAGTTGTAGCGGAAAGGTAATTGATAATTTTATTGTTCGTAGGATTTGGTTCAAAATATAGGTTGTTGTACTGTTCCCTGTGTAATCATGTCGAATATAGACAGGTAACTATCATATTTCGACCGTAAACCAGTTTTACAATGGGAAAGCTTAGTTCAGCATTTAGATGACGTCCGGTATATCACAGTAAGAATTTAGAATGATATGAAGTGATGATGCTGTGTTATTATCTGAGTAACATTGTAAATACATGCAAACATGAAAAACTAAAAGGTTTTCATTATTTTCTCACACGTAAATTTTTACTGTATGCTTTTTCAAGCGGCAATGTCGTCCTGAGCAAAGATTTGCCGGTTTGGTTTATATTTTTTTTCTGTGAATTGAGCATGCCCAAACAGACAACATGTCCTCTCATTATTCAAAATATTATGTTCGCAAATTAAAAAAAGGCAGAGATGCCACTGATGGTAAAAAAACTTGTTTAGCTTTTAAAAAATCAAAAATTAGTACTGAAGATACTACAGGGACTGATATATTTTGAACGAAAATGTTTCTACTTTTACGGATGTAGAACAGGATGAAGCCGTGGTTGTGGCGGATAAAGGCACTAAAGCAGTCACCTCAAACCCAAGTACTAACACTAAACAATTTGTTTCTACCCAAACACCTGAGCATAATTCACTTGAAATGAACTCTGCTCCTATACAAAGTGAAACTGACCGTCAATTTCACTCTGAGTGCGACCCTAATCAGTGACAGTTGTCGACTCTGGTCTCTAGCTCAGAACTAAGCACTGAAAACGTTATACCATAGATATAATAGCCATAGATAATGTACTGAACCCACATCAAAAGCAGATGATATTTGCCGAAATTTTATCACCCTCTAATTATATACATGTCACGCTTGGTGTTAATTAGCCTTTATTGGCAATTGCCGTCGATTAATATCTAATAAATTGTGAACCGGGAGAGTAATATGTCATTCTTCGATAGTTATCTTAATCTTCCTGTACATCATTTACATGGTAGTTCCTGAAAGTTGAAATTTATTATAAAGCAATGCGAGAAAGAAAAAAAAAGGAGATACATACATACAAATGACACTTAACACCTTATCTCTTTGTATTATACAAGACTACTCGATATGAGCGTAAAACTATTTTGTTAAAAATAGGTTATTTGATACAGTTTTAATCTGTATATACCTTTCATTATACACGGTGTAATTCCTTGACATTTTGTTTGGAATGTTTATATACGTGCTTAAAATGCAAGTCAAGATGACCGATGTCTACATGGTTCTTATTAGTCCTGAATATGCATCAAATATTTGCCACTGAACTTTATGAATCAACGATCATGTAATCAATCACTGTAATCGAAAATACACACAAATGGGTTCATACCAAATTAAACAACATTATATATACACAAATGAAATATTTGCAAATTATTTATTTATTTATGTCAAGTCGAGTTTCTGTTTTATACCTTCTTCCACTAAATTTAAGGTGAAACTCAGTAAGAATAAATTTTTGACATGACAATAACATCACTAATTTGAGATTTAAACAAATAACATTCAATAAAATCAAGTGACATGGAAATTTCTAATGTAAGTATATTTAAGGAACTAGCTCAAGCTTTTATAATCCACAGTGCAGACATTTAATAAGTGTATAATGTATTCCTTTTTTTCTCTTTATTTTCAAAAACTTCGTGTTACCGTAACGACAGAAAGTTTCAACACTTGTAAAAATCTTTGTTTTCTAAAAAAATAATAATTTCTTCCTTCTGGCATAAAATAGGATTTCACTATTTTGAATCTCGATAAAAACTTTTTTCTTTAAATCGCCATAGAAAAATTCGACTTGGTTCGACCTCTTAACCACGCATACCATCAGTAAACGATATGTCTCCTCTTGTCAATCATACAGGTCTTATTTCCCGAGTGCAACCGATGCAAGTGCTATGACAATTTAATTTTATATACCTGTTAAGTCCATTTTCCATGATTTCGCTATTTTATTATTTCGACAACAGCATAACCTTCGCATTTGTTGACCGATTTTCTCCAAATAAATTACAATCCAAACAACTTTTACAATCAGGCGCTTCTTATTGCTTCCGCCTCCTGACATATTTTTACTTGAGACAGGTAACACACATTAATTATTGGCTGATAAGACGAGTGTCCGATAATTTAAATATAATTATGATAAGTAATTAGTCTATTGGGAGGATGTCGGCAAATATCATCTACATCACAGGCCACTATGCGCAGTGCCGTGCTTTTGATATTTCAAAGGAAACTACATGGGGCTTAGTGGGACATATTCTGAGTACTTTATCTATGGCTATTATATCTATGGTTATGCCATGCCATATAAGTGTCTGTGAGAGAAATCTTACTGACAAGGAAACTTGCAATAATTCTCAGGGTTGTATGACTGAGTTGATATGTTCAAATTAAAACATGAAAGAAAATTGGAATTTTTAAATAATAAATAACATGTACATCCTTAAAATATGTTGAACACAATGATTTATTTCTTCCCAATTCATACGTTATACGACACATTTTTCCCAATTGCCTAGGGCCCAGGCCCCATTTGAAAAAGGGTAGGAAAATCACTGGATGCTTTAAGAAGCACGGAAAAATGGAAGTCTGACTCTAGTAAAGACGGTTACATAGTAGATTCCACTGAGAAACGTTTGAAGATATCTAAGGTATTAGGCCTATAGATTACCCCTTTCTTTGGTTTTCTACCACGTACGACGGGCTGTCGGCAAATTTGAATTGGCGTTTGATTCTAAATAATATTTCATATAAAAGTGTACATATTTTAAGATTGTTTTATATTAAATATGTAAGTTCTACAGCACTTCTAAACACACACAACGCGTTGTTTAGATATTGGAAATAGACATGCAGACTCTACATATTGCCCTTAGATGTCATTTGGTTATCTGTGTCTTTGAATTAGGTTCCTTTCTTATTAATATATACATTGCAATCCATTTCTCCTTTAATTCATTTGAATCTGTAGAATGGAATTTAAAGCAAGAAAATGCATAGTCCAATGACGAAAGTGTCTGAACATGAAATGAGCATGCATTCACGGCAACGATCAATAGATATTACACAATAGAATTAGTATACCTGTCTTTCACTTCTTAAGACAAAATTAAAGATACGCTACAAACGTGTAAAATTATAGAACTGTCCAGAAAGTAAGACAGTCATTTCGTAACGTAAAGATAAGAGCTATAGTATACATGTACTATCAAAGTTATTACTAATTTCACGTAGAACTACCATCATTAAATGAAGTCCAATATGGCGACAAAACTATTTCTTTTTGTGAGTTATTTTGCACTGATTGACTGTTTTAAACCACCATCAACATCGGATATTTCTGAAACAGTTCATAAATTGTTCGAAACAATACGAGGAATGCAAGCGACAAAAACAATGCTGCCCGATCCGCCATTAGAATGGGCAAAATTCAAAGGAAATTATGAAAGTGATGTTAAATTGTATTTTCATGGCAACTCGACAATGAGTGCATTACGTTATATGTTTAAAGTGTATGATAATAACATGTTTGCTACGGCATGGATAACGTCATGCTTGGTTGAGGCCTATCGCTATGGAAACGCACCGAAACCAACAGAAGACCAAATAATTATGTCGGTTGATGCCATTATGGATCATAGAAATAAGAATTTGAAATATGCAAATTCAATAATGGCATTTTGGCCTCAAATTTTGGATGAGGAATTTAAGGTATGTTGAAAGGTGTTATATACGTAATGCTCCGAATCTTTCAAGTCTTTAATATGTATAACAAATATATAATAAGGAACAGTTGGAAAATAATTGCAATTGGGTCTGTATGGCCTTCCATCGTTTCTTAGAAAAAAAGTTGTGTCAGTATCGTTTACATAAAAATAACATTTACATCAGTAAGAGTTGGTTTACAACAGAAGCAACATGTTTGGTGCCTTTTGTGTAATATCTAACTGACACAAATATATTCCGAACATATATTTATTAGATTATTTCCCTAATGAATTTGATAATTAACATAAAGAATTAAATCAATATATTATTAAGTTGTAATGAATAGTTTTAAAAAAGGTGCTTTGTTTCTTTGATTTTGGTTTCTTTTTTGTTCGTGTAGTGGTTTGTTTCATAAATTGCTACATTATATCATTCCCCTTTCATAAATCATGACAGAAAATTAAAAACAAGAGACGCAACAACAACAACAACAACAACATAAACAGCAGACAAAAATAACAAAAAGACATGTACAACAAACAAAATTTCGAAACTTTGCCATGGAGCATTAGATGCTATTATTATCATTTCACTGTCTACCAATAAATCTGATGTAAGTGTGATTTTTTTTTTTTTTTTTTTTTTATTTTCTTCAAACTTTATTTGCAGGTTTATCAAAGTACCCCCGTTAATCTTTTGGCTATGTTTAATTTGACCCAGACTACAAATTGGACTGTAGTTTATGAACTTTTTGATAAAATTGGACTGCATGATGTAACAGAAATTATGAAGCATCTTCTGGCAACAAGGTATATTTTAAGAAACTACTGATATTTTTAATGCAATAAGACATGTAACAGCAATATTGATTGGAAAAAGTATGTCATTATTTCAAAGGCTGACGGTCGGAGTCATTAGCAACAACATTGCGCAATCGCAGTCGACGTTTACAGGATATTTGAAATGTTTAATTTGAACATTTTAAGAGTATAGAATTAGAATAGCAGTTCTGTTATTCGTTTACGTGCGTTCTTATTGTTAAATATGTAATGGGTATCCAGTCGTTTATATCTTAAACGATTCGTTCCAGTAATTACTAGGATTCAAGCTGCCCATAAACAATACAGCAATACTAAAAACTATATATCTATATATGTAATGCGCAATGAACTAAATTAATCACACCGACTCTTTGTCGATATAAAGTAACCATAAACTCAAGTATATACAAGTATTATACAATATAACAGCATGTCCTCCTAATAGGACGGTATGTCACTATAAGACAGTGCGGCTGGTACATTTGTCATCTGAGTGGGACAGTGTGTAACTACCAGACAGTGCGGACTGGTACAGACTGTTCTCCGACTGGGACAGTCTGCTCTGTCAATCCGATCAACTTGTACGTTCACTTTGTACCCAGTACAAAGTGTTCTCACAATGTTATAGCTCTTCTATCATATAATAAACCGTACGCTCTGTTGATTTATGAACATTGACAGCTTATCGACAGCCAACTGACAGCCTCGAGTGTTGTTTCTCATTCTCTTATATACCCGTGGTCGAATATATTATTTAGGGGTGTTCTCTAATGCCTAGGTCACACATTCACGGATCACCTCGCCGGATCCACTACGGATTAAATCTCACGGATGATCCAGGAAATGCAGTATCCGTAGTCCGATACGGATCCGATACGGATGCACAAAGGTTTTACTACGGGTTTTGACTTTACTACCACGGATAATGAAGAACAAGGGTCATTTGGTGACATGAGTGATACGGGTTCTTACGGTGAGACACGGTTTAATACGGAAATGACACGGTTTAGTACGCAACGACACGATTCGGGAAGTATGAACTGCGGATAAACAGCGGTTTGCTACGGTATTAGTAAGGGTTAGTACGAATGAGAACGGTCTGAAACGGAATAGTACGAACCGCAACATTTTATAAAAGCCGTTAATCATTTCTATAAATAAGCTTGTGATTTATCATTTCTTTATGGCAGTGAATCGTAGATTTTTGTTTTGTTTTGTTAAATAAATAATTTATCTGTCTGTCTGTATCATGTGTTGTTCTTCGTAATCCCCAGACCAACGACATGTAGCAATTCTTGGTAATATTTGAGACTATTCTTACAAAGTTCTTGAATGTAACTGGATTTTCCACACATAATTCAGTAATGAGGGGCTCATACTGGCCATTGATAAGTAATCAGTCCCTAGTCTACTATCTACTCTGCCTCAAGTCACCTATACGTCTGTCATCAAGTAGCTCGACTACTGCCCTGACATTTTGTGACATATCAATATCCTATTCCAGTCAAAATTGTTAGCAGCCGTTGTTGATCATAATGTCATCTGTACCTCAACGGCAAGACACACAATACGTTGGACCCTATAAGTAGGGAGTATTTATACAGAATCCTTATGTCAGTTTGTCGTGGACCATAATATTCCGTATCTTGTCGTGTTGTAACGTAGTAAACAGTAAAACAGACTGTGAGAACCCTGGCTGGTCCCTAGAGCTATCCGTATTGCAACGTAACGAGATCGTGCCGTTCCGTGACAAACTCGTAACAAATCGTAGTGTATCCTTAACAAATACGTGGTGTAACAGTACTAGAACGTAGTTCTCCGGAACTAACCGTAGAAATCATTCAGGTCTACGAGTAAGTACGGGTTAATACAGTTTTGATAGGGACTAAAACGGATTTGTACGTTCTTATACGGTTTAGTAAGGTTTACTACGGTTGTTTTATCCGTGGTCAAATTTTGCGCATGTTCAAAAATTGTCAAGGATATACAAGTACTACTACGTATGACTACGGATACAAAACGGAAATCTACGGACCAATACAGATTGCTACGAATGATGCCGGATAGTATCCGTAGCTAATCCGGCGCCAAATCCGTGAATGTGTGACCAAGGCATAACTGTTCCCCTTACGGAACATAGAGAATCCCTTACGAACACCCCTATAACCTTCGACCGGGCCACTATCTTTCCCGCCAAACGTCCAAATCGACACAACGCTTCCTTCTGCGTGAAACATGTATTGATACAACAAGATTCATCTTGTTTGTAATCATAACGACCAATAAACATTACATATATGAGGTTTTGGATTGGAGTTTACAGAATAGATAATAGCGGGCAAAATATATAGAAAACTGAGAAATATTGGACCAAAAAATAAAGAATCAAGAATAATGAGATGCTAAATTATAATGAATAAAGAATAATGAGCAAAATGTTTAAAGAATAGATAAAAATGGCCCAAAAAATAACACGTATAGGGAAATGGAGGACCTTCATCTAGACCCTCATATATAGAGTAAATAACAAATGAGTTCAATGAGACAATAACAACAATAAAAACTACGAGAGAAGATATTCAGTAGTATATATACAATCTTTAACCTAATGTGTCTATATCTGCTAACATGTTCTATCTACCAAGTTCTCAAGCGTTCCAACTCTAATATTTAACAGATTATCAACGATATATCATTAAAAGTAACGCGTACATTTAATGTCATATTCCTGACTTGATACACATTTGCTTTGGAAGAAAATGTTGGGTTAAATCTGGTTGTATATCTAGCTTACTAACGCTCCCACTCGTATGATACTAGTGGTTGTATATCTAGCTTACTAACGCTCCCACTCGTATGATACTAGTGGGTGTATAGCTAGCTTACTAACGCTCCCACTCGTATGATACTAGTGGTTGTATATCTAGCTTACTAACGCTCCCACTCGTATGATACTAGTGGTTGTATAGCTAGCTTACTAACGCTCCCACTCGTATGATACTAGTGGTTGTATATCTAGCTTACTAACGCTCCCACTCGTATGATACTAGTGGTTGTATAGCTAGCTTACTAACGCTCCCACTCGTATGATACTAGTGGTTGTATAGCTAGCTTACTAACTCTCCCACACGTATGATACTAGTGGTTGTATAGCT
This sequence comes from Mytilus coruscus, assembly GCA_017311375.1. Classification (NCBI taxonomy): domain Eukaryota; kingdom Metazoa; phylum Mollusca; class Bivalvia; order Mytilida; family Mytilidae; genus Mytilus; species Mytilus coruscus. The sequence continues at coordinate 13,154,511 of CM029607.1, forward strand.
AGCTTACTAACGCTCCCACTCGTATGATACTAGTGGGTGTATAGCTAGCTTACTAACGCTCCCACTCGTATGATACTAGTGGTTGTATAGCTAGCTTACTAACACTCCCACTCGTATGATACTAGTGGGTGTATAGCTAGCTTACTAACGCTCCCACTCGTATGATACTAGTGGTTGTATAGCTAGCTTACTAACGCTCCCACTCGTATGATACTAGTGGTTGTATAGCTAGCTTACTAACGCTCCCACTCGTATGATACTAGTGGCTGTATATCTAGCTTACTAACACTCCCACTCGTATGATACTAGTGGTTGTATAGCTAGCTTACTAACACTCCCACTCGTATGATACTAGTGGTTGTATAGCTAGCTTACTAACGCTCCCACTCGTATGATACTAGTGGTTGTATAGCTAGCTTACTAACGCTCCCACTCGTATGATACTAGTGGTTGTATAGCTAGCTTACTAACGCTCCCACTCGTATGATACTAGTGGTTGTATAGCTAGCTTACTAACGCTCCCACTCGTATGATACTAGTGGCTGTATATCTAGCTTACTAACACTCCCACTCGTATGATACTAGTGGTTGTATAGCTAGCTTACTAACGCCCCACTCGTATGATACTAGTGGTTGTATAGCTAGCTTACTAACGCCCCACTCGTATGATACTAGTGGTTGTATAGCTAGCTTACTAACGCTCCCACTCGTATGATACTAGTGGCTGTATATCTAGCTTACTAACGCTCCCACTCGTATGATACTAGTGGTTGTATAGCTAGCTTACTAACGCCCCCACTCGTATGATACTAGTGGTTGTATAGCTAGCTTACTAACACTCCCACTCGTATGATACTAGTGGTTGTATAGCTAGCTTACTAACGCTCCCACTCGTATGATACTAGTGGTTGTATAGCTAGCTTACTAACGCTCCCACTCGTATGATACTAGTGGTTGTATAGCTAGCTTACTAACGCTCCCACTCGTATGATACTAGTGGCTGTATATCTAGCTTACTAACGCTCCCACTCGTATGATACTAGTGGTTGTATAGCTAGCTTACTAACTCTCCCACTCGTATGATACTAGTAGTTCTTTGTAGTTCCGTTATATTGACAAAATATTGTGAGCAACTAGCAACGCGTCCCTTCTATTTAAAGGAAGAAAACAAAAGAGGTGAACTTAAGTGACATGGCAGAATGTGCGACTACTACGCAACAATTTTGTAATTTTTTTAGTTGTTGATGTTTTTGTTGGTTTCAGATTGTGGCAGATTTTGTGGTATTGATGCTGCTGCAGTAATTTTGATTGTCTAGTACTGATAAGTATGTTGATTGTTTGTATTTAGGCAATAGTAGAATTTTGTGTATAATTCATTTGGTGTTTTTTTTTTTTCCACAGAGAAGGATATCAACACGTGTTTAAAATCCCACCCGACTTCGACGACACATCAGTTAATCTAGGTCTAGGATCACTCCTAAGAGACAATGTAGTACACTTTCCGTACGCAAGCGCAGCATGGGAAGGACAAAACAGTAATTTGTCTTCTGTGTTTAATGCCATGAAGCACTACGCTTACCGACCGTTGTCAGGAGACAGACGTGTCAACACCATAGATACCAGAACATACTTTTACATGAGAAAATTTTTAGAAAAAGCTGCTTTAGAAAAGAAAGATGTTTCCTTGGTTACGACTTGGGTAAGTCCAGAATAAATATTATTAATGATTATTGTTAAGAACAAACGTACTCGTTTTGAATTAAGTCCAATAAAGCAGACAGCGCTATGGTCAGGAAAAGGCGTAAAAAACATTACACAGAAACAATAAAATGTGCAAAACAAACCTAACAACAACTGGGCATGATCTCAGGTTCAAAGTATAGAATGCTAAATGAAAGTCTGAGCTGTTGCTGCGTATTTAAGGCTTGACTTGGAGATGAAAAAGCCCCTGTAAAACATTGTCACATGTGCAGCAGAATCTGTAGAACATCTACTATCACTCAATGTTTTCATCGGTTTTGTCTTGCTTGTTGTTTATTTTTCTATGTCGTGTCTTTTGGCGGGGAGGGTGGCATTTGTTGCAATGCGGGACTCATCAGTCGAAGAAACATTTAACTACATGTGACAACGCATATTTTTTTTTTTTTTTTTTTTTTCAATTATGAGTTTGGACCGTCCTTTTAGTATCTTTCGCCTCTTTGTGCATTTGCTACCGTTTACTGAGTGCATGGGTTTTGGGAACATAAAACAAGTAAGGCCATTAACTGGGATATCATTCGTTTTAATTACCTTCATTGTGCAATCCTTTGTATAAAATTCCAGAATTGGTACGTTTTATAAGACCTATCGTTGACACAAAATAAGAAAAAAGCTTATATGTTACTAGTTACTATATCATTTGCGTTCATTCAATTCAATTACACATTACAATGCACCAGACAAACAAAAATCAGCTGTTTCACAACCCTCATGTGTAATCAATTTACATTATTCTAATTGTATAGCTATTTCACTTCCCTCATGTAAAATCAGTGTTTATCACCTTCTTTGTTTTTTCAAGAATATAGTATATTCAATTGACATTTTGTAGGTACAAGATCTTGTTGATGTTAAAACCCAATATTTTCAAGGTATCGATACTCCTGGGAATGTAAATAACGTTGATATAACTGTTTGTGCCAATGCTCTTTTCGGAATCACTAATGCAATATTATCTGGTCTGGTGACGTCAGAGGTACTTTATGATCCAGTTTTGCAGGTAAAAATATGATTTTTTTTTATGATTTAATACTTCATTTTGAAGAACTTAAAATTTCCTTTCAAAACCAAATTTAAGATACTACGCTCGAATCAAAACAGATAGAAGGCCTAAATTAGACTTTTATTTCCCATGAGCGACAGTATCGATTCTACGACTTCACCATTGTCTTTCATGTCTTCCGTGGATCATCTTCTCTTTTAAGGCTTTTTAGCCTTCACCCAATACACATTTAGAATTATGATGCCATTGATTTCAAATAATGTGAACTGTTAATGCAAAAGAAATAATAAGATATTGAGTTGTCTTCCTTTTACCTGGAAATTATTTTTCAATTTTTGTCAATATGATCAAAAGAAGATGGCAAGTATACAGCAACCCAATGTAAAAAAAACACCCAAAAAAGAAACAATTAAAACATAATTTACATTTGAAATCTTTTATTGTTGTTGAGAGTTGGTCAAAACAAATAATTGTGCTCTGTTCATTTACCGTACATTGCATGACGTGTTCTTTCTTTTTTTATTGTAGCAACTTTATTTGAATACATCAAGCATGATCGAGTTCCAGATCCAAACCAACTTTTCAGGTAGACCCGATCTCGCGCTGACATATTATCCGTCTGTGTTCGAGTTTTACTGGTTCGTGGCTCGAACATACACGCAATTAGAACGAAAGGCAAGGATAGGAGAACTGCCACATGAGGTATCTTGGTTGTTTACCAAAAAGTTAATTATTCTTTTGTTTTTTGTTTACTTGGGCACGTTAAAATGTTCCTCTTGTTTAGTCGGAAAGATGATTTCAGCCACAGTTGTCATTAAATCGATCCCTGTTGAAATAAATATAACCATTCTATAATCATGATGATCAAGATGAAAAATGTGTACACACATACACGTAAACGAATGAACTGATGCCATTAATCATACCACCTAAAATATAATTTTCGAAACAGCGTCAGCAAACACTTTTTAATGGATTAAAAATTTTAAGAATAACTATGTTTTTTGTATAATGATCAATAATTCATGGAACAAATGTTAATCGAGTGAAATAATTTAATAGATTTATCACAGAAAAATATGCGCAAAAATACGTGTCATCCAACAAATAGGCTATTAATGACATACAGATTTCGCCTCTCGGTATAATTCTATAATTTTACGGTGTGAGAATTTAGTACACTTTCAGGAGTGGATCCATTATGATTTGACGTATGGGTAGGAGGGTTTGGACTGTTGAAAAATTTACACAAAAAAACTTGAAAAAGTTAACGTCCCCATCACACCGGAAGTGTTGTAAATTGATACAACCTGGAGAACCGCGATCGCCCCTTATGGAAAAGGGCCACATTGTGATTGCCTTAAGGGATAGAAACAGAGAACATGATGTATTAGGGTCTAAATGGGATTTACAGAATAGAAAATAAAAAATCAAAGTATTCAGAATAAAAAAACCCTCCATCCTGACAGACCCTTATGTATCTTACACATAGTTTGATAATACTGACATTTTTTAGGCAATGAGAACCGTAATGGAAGGTCTTGGTAGTGCACTTAAAGGCAATATGACACAACATGTTATTTCTCAATCAAAAATGGAGGGCAACGATATGATTTATTATGATGATTTCCTTGGTGATGGCGATATTGATAACAACAAAAAACCCGTGGTGAGTCTTTCATGTAAAAATTGGATGGTTGTGCTATTTAATCATATCAATTTAACGAAGACGTTTTATTTTTGCGATAACAAATTTAAAATGAAAAACAAACTTTTATTTGTATATTATGTTCATTCTGCTTGAAAGATGTTAGGTGTCTACCACATATACATGTATCAAATATATATAAAATTCGTAAAATTTAGTGAACAAAGGAATGACTGCTCAGTGTTGAAAAACATTTCAACTGCACCCATTATATTATCAATAAAAATAACAAATATCTTGCAGTATAGAGATACATAAGTTTTTTGTTATAATGAGTTATTACCATAACGTTTTTACCACAACAGACGGACGTTTAGGCAAGCAACAACCAAACCATACAAAAAAAATCTAAGTCTAAACTAGCAGTTAATAGGTTTATTTCTTATGAGAGAAGAATCTACCAATCTTATTGGTTAAGTACCCGGGTGCAATTAGTACCTCGCCCCGGCTAAACTATTTATAACCGGAAATGACATAAGACAGAAGACAATGAATCTTTATTAAGAGTCGGTTTGAGCAAATAACTACAAACGTAAGCCCTGAAGAGCTTTTAAAACCGACAGAACAAAAGTACAACAAACAAAACAAGACATGAGATAAAAAAAAACAATCGCATTTAAATAAAAAAAATACAAACGATCTCGAGTCTATGTGAAAGGAAAAAAGGATATATGTATACTTTTTGCAAATTCAAAGTCATGTACTATTGCATAGTTGGTAGAAATGGTTATTACCCTTGTCTAGATACTCCAGAAATGGCAAACTTAGTTTTGTGTTTAGTTTTATACTCCAGTGTATAAAAATGTGCAGTGGAAGTTTTCATACAAACTTTTCAATTTTACATTCGGTATAAAATTCAGAAAAGGAACGCTTTATAAGAAATATTATAATTCTTTAGCTTGGTGTCATAAGTAGTGTACGGAATGTTGAAAATTCGACACGTCCCTGATTACATATATGAGAGTTCACATATTATATATATTTACCATTGACGATACACTCTTTTCAATGGCAATAGAAAGATGTTAACCATATATTGTGTATTTCTGTTGACTTTTTAATCTTACAGGAGTTTGGAGAAGATCGTCTGTGGACTACATCAATGGCTATAAATGCCCTCATTACAACATGGACAGTTTACAATGACACCACAAATAAACTTAACTGGTACGACGGTGAGTTTCTCTATTATCATGCAACATTGTATCCTGCCAAATTAAACAAAAGGGGTTATGATATGGTCGTTGAATCCAAAAATCAAAAGCTTGTATTTTTGCCATCATAAAGCATAGGTTATATAGTTGTTTTTAAATTGGTGTAGCTGTCTATAATATCTTGAACAGCATTACCATGTCCATGATGAGCTGTTTTCACGACATAAGTTAGTCGTCGCATTTAGATTTTGTGTCTTACATATTTTGATTAGACATCCAAACATGGAGCAATAAAGGAAAACTACGAAACTGGGAAAATAGCAGAATTTAGACATAGTGTCACTGATACTGACCACCAGTCTTATCCAAAGAGATATCTCTGCAAAGTTGTTGATGTTAAATATTATATGGGTAAAATGCCGGACATGTTCGTCAATGTTATACATTGTAAGACGTCAAAATAGAAACAAGAAGATGTGGTATGATTGTCAATAAGACAACTATCCAACGAAGTTCAAATGAAGTAAATGTAAGCAATTATAGGCAATCGTACGGCCTTCAACGATGCGAAAATCCATACCGTATAGTCATCTATAAAAGGTCCCGACATGAAAAATATAAAATAATTAAATTGAGAAAAATAACGGCCTGATTTATAACCAAAACAATTTACGAAAAACAAACAAGACAGACGACGACAACCACGCAGCGTTGTGACTTTGGAAGGCCCATACAGAATGTGGCGGGGTTAAACATGTTTGCAGGCGCCCAACCCTCCCCGTAACATGGGACAGTGGTGTAACAACACAACATTTGTAAAAAAAAACTATAAAATCAGTTGAAAAAGGCTTATACCTCATCAGATCGATACATGACGTGGCATGATATTTTAATATCCCCACAACAGAAAAGGACACCAAGTACAGACCTGAAAGTACTCGCAGTTACGAAAAGCTAGTTCAAAACCAATACTAGTAACAACTAATAAAAAGAGCATGTATTTATGTACATATAATAAATATATTTACTGCGAAGCGCAGCGGGTTTTTTGCGTCAGTTTCTTCTTTACTTTATTCGTTGTTTTACTGTATTTTACAGTTTATCATTTTATGTAGTAGCAGTTGTTATGTAATATTTGTTTCAATGTTTTATGAATTGGAAGGATTTTTTTTTATATTTGAAAGTAATTCAATATTTTCACATTTCAATATTGAAATGAGGAGTAACTTACTAACATTCTTTTTTTTTCTAGATACCCCGACAGAAGTCAAAACGACAGTACAGAAAGCGACGACCTGGTTAAACACGTACATTTTAAGCGGGAAATATCAGCCGTGGAATGCTTTCTTCTCTGGATCATTCAAAGGCTTTGGTGTAAGTTTACATCCTGATTTCTGTTTTCAGAAATCATATAATTTTCTAGCCCGAGTAGCTGCTTGGCCAAAGTCTCGCTCTTTTTCCAGTTCATGCGACTCAATCAACTGTTTTTACTTGATTTGTATATTCAATATGTAGTCTCGGTATTTGAACTTTAAATTATATATAACACAATGGTCCTTTTGACTTTTTTTGAATACTCGTTGCGTTTAATTGTAGTACTAGACAATATAGCATTCTTCATGCATTTATTCAAATGGTCTCTTGTTAATTTAAGTTATTCGTGACCTGTCTTTTGAGTTTACTCCGCATCTCTCATATTCAGAGTTAACAAACAACAGAATCTATATGTGAGTCTGTAGATACAAAACGATATATATTGTTTTGAATAAATCTTAAACTTTTACAAATGCCAATTTCATATCGTTTGATATTACAATATAACAATCTAACAAACGTAATTATTTGGCTGAAAACAACCCAATTATCATATGTTATAACAGAACATTTTGAGCAATCTTTATGGAGTGTTTGTAGCAGATCTTTGATTGTTGTTGTTGTTGTTTTTTTTTTTTAATTGTCACAACATTTAAGACCCAGGACAATAAGCAGCTTTGCCCATTACATTGTACATCAGTTTATTGTTGAATATTGTATTAACATTAACACATTAACGGTACCAATTGTTCTGCACCAGATGCGCATTTCGACAATAATTCCCTTCAGTGATGCTCGAGGCCAAAATTCAAAACTTATTAAAACTATGAAGAGCTAATAAACCTAAATGGTCAAAAATTTAACAAGTATAGTCAAAGCCGGGGAAGTAATCAGAGCTTTGCCTGAGGGAGATATATTCTTTAATTAAAATATGTTGCCCTCTAGATGTTTTTTTCTTTACTTTTCTTTTCTTTTCTTTTCATTGGTTGCTTTCTTATGGTCCTTGATCCCTTTTTCTCACTTCACCAGAGTGTCCGGAGAAAGCAATCGACTTTCAACAAGAAAACTTCGATTTGATTTAACGGAGACAAAAAGAAATTAAAAAAAACATCGATGTTGTCCAAAGATATCCCTTGGTCAAATATAAAACTATTTCACAGACATCACAAACTGAATATCCAGCCAATCGTGACGAGTATTTCAATGGTACGAAGATACCAGGGGACGAACATCATCATGGTCCGACAATAAGAGGAATGGAAGGAGTGGCGACAGAAGATTGGTACAAACAACAATTAATGATACCTCATTCTGATCGGCTTACTCCACTAGACTTCCATGGTTTCAACGACCAAGACACCTACTTTCCATTCTGGAACTCTGAACCATATACATATGTTACGTCTTTGTTGGCATTGTCAACATTTTCTAACATAGAATAGATAAAAATAAAAGCATATTTTTTTTAAGTATTTCTTTATTGGGTGCCCTACCAAGAGGGTATCGCATGGATGGTAGCTTTTTAGTTCATATAAGTGGATTGGGTCGGCATGATAAAGAATACTAGGTCCAAAAAATTCATAATTAGAGAAAAATTGGTCCAAAAAAACAATTTTTAAATAATATGGCTATAATATAAAGAATATAGAACAATAAGCACATAAAATAATGAAACAGCCTGAACCTTAACAAAAATACAAAAATGAAGAACCTCCATCCAAATACACGTGGAGATATGGTATAATCTGAAAGACACTGCTGGTTATATATTGTTCAATACTAATTATGTGTGTAAACATATATTGATGAAGGTTATTCCAAAACCACGTGTCGTGTCAATCGAAAACACGCGTTAGCATCAGTTACACTCTGTATTGATATTCAATTTGCCAGTTCAGAATCTAGTGCATTATGGGTATTGTCTCAAAAGTGTACACGAAAACTTAATGATTGGTTGAACACGTCCTGAACAATGGAAATCAAACCAATGGGGTGACATTATTTTCATTTTGGGGTACGAATTTAACACTGATATTAAACGGAAAATTGGTGGTATGAAAGGTCATAACGCTAGCGCCTGGTTGATATTGATCTTACGAATTAAATTTCGAAAAAAGGAAGTAGTATGTATGAAAGACCATTATACAATTGACTTATTATGTCTTTTTTTATTTGACAAATCAATACTGATAACAATGGTTAACTATTTGATCGTTTTTCAGACCTTTTGGTCTCAGTTCCCAGCGAACCGAGATGAATATTTTAACGGAACGAAAGTACCTCAAGACGGCAAATACCACGGTGGAGAGACTATTCGTGGCATGGAAGGTGTAATGTCGGAGGACTGGTACCAACAACAAATCAAATTAGACCATGCCCCAGTTGATTTCCATGGTTACAACAGTCAATCCGATTTCTTTCCATTTTGGAATTCTGAACCGTACACTTACGTCACCTCACTTTTAGCGTTGTCAACCTTCACAAATATAGAATAATTTGAATATCCAGAGATGTTTAAATTTAATAGTTAAATACGTTTTTATATTATCTTAGTACTACAGATTTTGTGAGGAAATAGCATTAAACATACGTGTGAAGACCGTACTTTGACCTATAATGGTTTACTTTTATAAATTTTATGGAGAGTTGTCTCATTGGCACTCATACCACATCTTCTTATATCTATGTATATATATTGCCCAACAATTATGCTTCATCATATCTGTGCGAAACCCAATATATCTACGGTAAATAAATGTATCACAGTTTAATGTTTTGTTTTTTTTTTACATTGTACCACACTCGTAGAACACTTATTCTTTAGTGTGTGTCCACAACAAATTTGAAATTAAATACAAATTGTAATGTTCATTATGAATTGAACTTAATTTATAATGAAACCAATTTATAGGGTTTAGACCCAGATTTTGTGGTTCATTTAACATGAGCATTGTGCGAGCGGCATTTTGACACAATTTCTTATTGATAAGGCATTAAACTATAACAGAAATAAAAAAAATCGGACATCTTGACAGACCATATCAACCAAAAACACCCGAATCCTACGAAAAGAATATTATAATAATCAATTGAAAGGTAAACAACAACAAACAGCACGTGTTCTTGATAGCTATAACCTGTATTTGTACAGGCACAACATTTTGTTGGGTCAACTATGAGTCGGATAGAAATCGACCATATGCAAGTAGACGTATACATGAACATGTATAAAACTTTGATTGCGTTTAGAACATTCAAATACAAAATAAAAGATAAATATTGATCTGCTTTGTAGGGTTCTTATACCATATCAATTTTCAAATAGTTACAGACTTTCCGTAGAGATGTTTTCAACCCAAAATAGGTTAACAGATGTATTGATATTCATTTGCATAAGGTCGATTTCTATCCGACGTATCTCAAATTTCAAATGCGCACAATCTTCTCCTTTGCCTACAAAGGCCGTATAACGCAGAATAAAACACACAATAAAAAGCTCACGTTTACGTCATTTGGTCTCTGGTGGAGATTTGTCTAATTGGCAATCATACCACAACTTCTTAGTTTTATTTAAGCAAATAAAAGATGGCGCATAATTTAGAAAGAAGGATCGGAAATTGCACACTTTTACGAGAATCTTATTAAGATAGCCACAACTTTTGTATGAATACTGCCGCTCAAGAAAAGAAAAATAAATAAAAAAAACACTCGTAACAGGCATTATTTAGTCTCGTCATAAAAGTTAATTAAAATCTGCAGTTTTGTATATGCTCTTATTCCGTAAGACCAGTGATGTATCTCGCAAGAGATTGGCGTCTAGACGAAATCTCATTATATGACGCGGCCATCGTAATTTCATTGAAAATGTTATAAGTACGAATTAAAATTTTTTTTATTAAAAATTAGAAAAACTATTTGAATAAAACATACAATAAACTATCACTAAATCGTTATATATCCATGTTTTATAACATCATATTTGTTCTATCAATAACAAAAAAGGAGTATAGCCATAACAACACCATCCCTCTTTCAATATCTTGATGTCAGTTTTAACTTTTATTGTTCATGAAAAATCTTATTTTTTTTAGATTCGTTTTTCAAACTCTTAAACTATGATGTATGTGAACAAATTCTACAAATAAAAAAACAATCGAAGATAAGGATTATATCTGCACTTTAAAGGGAAGTTTAAATATAATGAAAGAGCCGTATACTATTTCAGTAGACCATTGGCTATTACATGTAGTTGAAAATCTCTTGTATTATATGTCTTTCGAAAGACACAGCTGCAGCTGTTTCAATTGTTCAATAATTCAAAAAGTTGTAGAACATACGGTGTGCTGTTATGCCACTGTCCCAGGTTAGGGGAGGATTGAGCGCTCATAAGTATGTTTAACCCCGCCACATTCTTTATGTGCCTGTCCCAAGTCCGGTAACCTGGTTGTCGTTGGTTCATGTCTGTCATATGTGTTTTTCGTAGATTGTATATTTTGTTATAAATTAGGCCCGTTAGTTTTCTCGTTTGAATTGATTCACATTTTTCATGTCGGGGCCTTTTATAGCCGACTATATGGTAAAGATTTTTCTCATTGTTGAAGGTCGGACGGTTGCCTATAATTGCTTTCAGTTATTTCATTTGAACTTGATGGATGACAGTCTCATTGGCATTCGTACCACATCTTATTTTTATATATTGATGAAGGTTATTCCCAAAGCATTTCAAACTGAAGTAATTAAAATCAGTTACATTTATATTTAGAGATACACATGTTAGTAGACTGAAAGCTTCTGGTTTGCATTGACACTTCTGTCTATAAAATTTTATAATTTAATTGTTTTTCAGACCTCTTGGTCTTCTTATCCAGCTAACAGAGATGAATTTTTTAATGGAACTAATGTACCTCATGATGGTAAACGGCATTACGGAGAGATCATACGTGGTATGGAGGGTGTTATGGAGGAGGACTGGTATCAACAACAAATCAAATTAGACCATGCTCCAGTGGATTTCCATGGTTACAACAAACAATCCGATTTCTTTCCATTTTGGAATTCTGAACCGTACACTTACGTCACCTCACTGTTAGCGTTGTCCACTATCACAAATATAGAATAAACGTGACCTAACGAATTAGATTTATCACCGGGTTTGTACCAACATGAGCATGTGCCAGATGTGGAGAAAGATCTGCTTACCTTTCCAGAGCACCAGCGATCAACCCCCAGTTCTGGTGGGGTTCGTGTTGCTAACTCTTTAGTTTTCTATGTTGTGTTTTATGTACTTTTGTTTGTCTGTTGGTCTTTTTCTTTTTTTGCCATGGCGTTGTCAGTTTATTTTCGACTTAAGAGTTTGAATATCCCTTTGGTATCTTTCGCCTCTCTTGATAGTTTAGTTTGAACATATTGTATTTGAATCCAAAGGGATTGTACACAAGTTAAAATAACATCAGTGGTGTCCTGACTCCATACAAAAATAAACACAAAATGCATTTGATAATGACGAAAACCTAATAGGAATGAATGTAATACAAAAAGACAAAAGACAACAAAAAAGCATAAAGACTAACAAATACAAACATTTTTATGTGGATTGGGTCGTTGGTTTTACTGTTTGAATTGTTTTACACTGGTCATTTTGGAGCCCTTTATAGCTTGCTTTTCGGTGTGAGCCAATACTCCGTGTTGAAGGCCGTACTTTGACCTATAATTGTTAACTTTTTATACATTGTGACTTATGGAGAGTTGTCTCATTGGCACTAGTACTCATGCCACATCTTATTTATATTAAATACAATATGATATGAAATACTAGATAAGACTGGACTGGAGTTAAGTGTAAGAAAGTAGGAATTCAGAATTTGAATTGTATGTTCTGAATTTTATGAGTAATTCTGATTTAAGATTGTACAGACTCAAAAATTGTTATATGTTGCTAAAAGCATGCATGGTCACCATCACCAGCCAATCAATAGATCCAATAGTCAATGGTATTTTATCAAAATTACTACAGAAGTTTCTTTATAAGCTTTTAACATAATTGTATATTGGTAAAGACAGATATTCTTTATTTTATTACACTGTGAAATTCGATATCATGTCTAGATGAGATGAAATTAACACAGTCTCAAATTTTAGCTTACAAACAATGTTTTACATAAAGTGCTACAATCACAGCACATTAAAAAAGTACTTTCAAGAGTTATGGTTCCTCAGTATTACTATTAAAGCGAATATAAATAAATGATCACACGACAAGAATAGAGCATTGAGTAATGAGGCTATGTTGCCTGAAAGTTATGCAGTTTAATAAAAATGAGGAGATGTGGTATGATTGCCAATGAGACAACTATCCAACAAAGTTCAAATGAAGTTGATGTAAGCAATTATGGGCAACCGTACGGCCTTCAACAATGAGACAAACCCATACCGTATAGTCGGCTATAAAAGGCCCAGACATGTAAATATGAAATAATTCAATTGAGAAAACTAATGGCATAATTTAAGGCAAAACAATTTACGAAAAACAAATATAACAGACATGAACCAACGACAACCACTTAACTACATGCTTCTGACTTTGAACAGACACATACATAATTTGGTGGGTTAAACATGTTTGAAGGCGCCAACCCTTCCCCCTAATCTAGGACAGAGGTATAACAAGCTATAGCAAGTATAGTTCTGAGAGTACTAACAGTTACCGACAGCTAGTTCAAAGCCAATAACAACTAATGCAAAAAAAATCATGTATCTAAGACACTACACATCTAACATTCAATGGATTCAGTGTAAAGACGACATTAACAGGCAGAAAAAAACATATCCTTGCACTAATTTTAAGATGGATTGTTGGTTGCTTAACGTCCAGTAGAAAATATTTCATGCATGTCAGGACGATAGGAAGATTGAAGCCCAAATGTCTAATGATTACTGTAAACCAACTAATTTTGGTGAGCGATTTATTTTTCGCGACTTTCACGAGTAGAAAAATAACACGAATATAAATCCTCGCGAATATGTAAAACTTAGATTTTTCTATATTTGACTACATCAAGAAAATTTGAGAATCGCGAAAATAAATCGCCGCGAAATGGGCTAGAAAGGGCTAATCGCGAAAAAAAGTATCGGCGAAAATAAGTTGGTTTACAGTATCTGAAGGATGTTAGTTTGTAGATTTATGATAATTCTTGATTTTTGATTTCAAAGGGATAAATTATACCTTCTCCTTTTCTCGCTAGTTCAGGTTAACCGAGGTAGCCACAGCTGTTTGTTGAATATTGTCGTTCAAGACAACAAAACAAGATGGGGTACAACGACGGGTTCTTTGTAGTCTGATTATAAAATCTAATTGAAATAGATTTTTGTCAAAAGCGTGTAAGCATTTACAAACATTAGACTATCAAAAGATAGAACTATATAACTGAACTAGTTATATAAAAAAGGAGACGTGGTATAATTGCCAATGAGACAACTGTTCACCAGAGACCAAACGACGTGGATCGGACATACTATTGCCTTTAACAATGAGCAAATCACATATCGAATAGTTATACCTGTAAAAGGTCTCGACATATAGAATTTGACGGTGTTGAACATGCTTGAAGGCGCCAACCCTCCCCTAACCTTGGACAGATTTGAAACGCACAACACAAGAACAAGCACGGACCCAGCATTTGATGATGGGGGACTGTTGAGAATAGGAATCCTTGCCCAATTTCTGTATCTAATTGCATGGGTTATCTTTCGCGAAGTTTATTAGAGAGGCGGGAAATACCAAGGGGACATTTATAACTCATAAGTGGAAGAAAAACTGAAAACGCTATGACAAAAAACGAAAAACGACGAACAAGTCCACAACACATTCCATAGAAAACCGGTGGAGGACTCGGAAGGGTTAGCAGTTCCTGCTCCTGCTCCTAATTTGACACCCGTCGGAAAAGGAGGGGTTTCTTACACCTCAATAAGAGAAAAAAATTGGATCCAAATGTCATACCTTGTGATTCCCTAACGGGAGGGGAACAGAGAAAATGACGTTTGAGGATCTGGATGGGGTCTACAGAATAGAAAATAACGAGCAAGACATACAAAATAACGAGCAAGACATACAAAATAATGAGCAAGACATACAAAATAACGAGCAAGACATACAAAATAATGGACTAAAAACAAAGAATACAAAAACTGGACAAAATTATAAGGAATAAAGAATAGGAGACGTGGTATGTTTGCCAATGAGACAACTATTCACCAGAGACCAAAAGCCGTGATCGGAGATACTATATATATATAGGAAACCGTATGTCCTTTAACAATTAGCAAAACACATACCGTATAGTAACCTCTAACAGGTCCTGACATACCAAATGTGGCGGGGTTTAACATGCTTGAAGGCGCCAACCCTCCCTAAACCTGGGACAGATGTGCAACGCACAATACAAAAACAAACTAAACGAAACAAAACAAAACACCAAATATGAGAAAGAGCAACAAAAGACAACGATTCATTTACAGGCTCCTGACTTGGGACATGCACATATAGAATGTGGCGGGGGTTAAACAATGTTTGCTGGCGCCAAACCCTCCCCCTAACCTTGGACTATAATTGCTTACATCCACTTTATTTAAACTTTGGTGGATGGGTGTTTCATTGGCAATCATACCACATCTCCTTATTTGCATACAGTGGTGCAACAGTACAACATAAGAACAAACTATAAAAATCAGTTTAAAAGGGCTCAACTTATCAGATCGTTACAAAGCACAAAAAAGCTAACAGTTTCACTCTGTATTGAACCGGTTCTATACAAGTAGTGAATACATATAACAATGACTATCAAAGAAAAATTCACCTTTAAATAAACCAAATTTCTTTAATGAAAAAAGTGCCAAAAAACCAATAAAAAGACAATCACTAAACGAGGTATCTTCACAGGTATGAAAATTTGTGACAGAAAGAGAGATGTTGTTTTAATTGTTTTTATACTGTTGAAGATGAATATCCTGTTATTTTACATTGTCCTGTTTATAATGATCTTAGACAAATTCTTTTTACTGAATCTCTTAAAATTTATGAACATTTTAGTAGTTTTACTGACTATCATAAAATGGTATTTTTATTTTCGAATCAAGATATTATTATATTATGTGCCAAAACCTGAAATTTTATTTTGAGAAGACGTTGGGAAGTTTTATATTGTAAATAATGCTGTACATTTTTATTATTCATGTTTAATTTTTAATGTATATACATGTTGTTTTAGTTGTTATCGTCTTTCATAACGCTTTTAAAAAAAATGTATCTTTTATGATTGTATTGTGTAATTGTATGCATAAGATGAGACGTAAATAAAATATTGATTTGAATACAAAATATAACAATCATAACTCTCTCCGCTCTGCGTAAGTAGAGCTTTCATTTAGCTTGGTTTGCAACATGTACAATTTACGATGCAGTCGTGGGCACTAGTATTAGGTCTGGATGTTGGTGGTGGGGGTCCTTCATTTCTTTATTCTTTAATTTTTTAGGCCATTTTTCTCTATTCTTTATATATTTGCCCATTATTCTCTATTTTTTATATTTTTGCCCATTATTCTCTGTTCTTTATATTTAAGCACCTCATTATTCTCTTTTCTTTATTCTTTTTGTCCACTTTTCTCTATTCTTTGTATTGTTTGCCCATTAATCTCTATAAACCCCAATCCACACCATCTAGTATGAAAGTATTGAAAACTGTGAAGGAAAACAAATTTGATGAATAGACATGATTCAATATTCATGAAATAACAGGAAATATTAAATATAACTGTGGAAAACTATTGTCACTGTTGCGTATCTTTGATTAGTGTTTGCTCCTTCGCCTTAAATGTGAGTAATTAGTGAAATACGAATCATACACCGAGCAGCAAAATGAAGACTTCTCTTTAATATTACATACACCAAACATTACACTTTCATATTGAACATGTAGATAGGAAAATTATATATACTAAGTAAATTGAAACTTAATGGCTATCGCATATGCTTATTTAAGCAAATAGGATTTTCTTATACAATAATGCTACTTTTTGATGTAGTGCTATGATGCCTTTTTTCCAAATAGCAGACGCTGAAATTATTTTGTTTGCAGCGTATACTAGATCTTATATGCAATTCAGCTATTAATATTCCAGACCTTCTGGGAATATTGATTCCAATAACAGGTCAAATACTTACTTAAAGGATTTTATTTGAAAGCTAGATTCATCTTGGGATATGAACACAGACAAAAACGATAGCTTAATTACCGGAAAAATTGAATATTTTATGAATTACTTGTCTGTCGCAGGCAGATTTGTTGTTCTCGTGTATTAACATATATATATAAGATGGATTAGGATTAAGGATTATCTTATAACCGTAATTGTGTATAAAACATAAAAAATATTTTTGATAGTATTAAGTATATTTTTTAACTCTTTTTTTCTCAATTATGTTGTCTGGATTCTCATATCTTTGAAATGATATAAAAGTGCAATGTCCTTTCTTGTACCCGCAGTGTATGAAGTCGGTCAGCTTACGTTTGTCTGTAATTAGAGAGTGTAAAACGAGAAACGGAAAAACAAGGTATTATGTAGTCAGACGTTTGTAATTAAGCTAGAGGACGGATGCGACGTAAAACATTTAATTTTTCCATATAAAATAAGTCAAGCTCTTTGCAACTGAGTTTTACAGTGTGTTCTTATGTTGTGCTGTTACACCAATGTCCGAGGTAAGGAGAGGGTTTGGGCCCTCACAAACATGTTTAACCCCACCATATTCTGTATGTTTATGCCCTAACGAGTGCTAGGCAATAAGCTTTTACTTCTTCCATTTTATAAGAAAGATTTTCCAATATAAAAAAAGCCTGTTAGTCTATGATACTGTCTGATGTTAAACTTTATTACTTTTAAAATCAGTAATGCGTTTTGTAATACTCAGTCCATCAATGCTTTTCAAGCATTCGTGTGACATAGAATTAAAGTAATCTGTGTTTCTTTGAAGTCTAAATTACATTGCTGGAAATGGTTGGCACAAAAGTACTAGTGATAATTCTATATGTCCTTTAACTTATGTCTTAGTTCCTTACGCTTTGAAATTCCAATCATGAAAAACTAGCCCTACTCCCCCACAATTCCTGTGTCTGTCTGGAACCTTGCAGTGGTTGTCTCTGATCATATTATATCATAAGTTATGTGTCCTTTAGAGAATTTGATGTTGTTTGTGTTGTCGGGTAGCTGTTTCATTGTCGTTAGCCCCATCCCCAAAGCCTTTTATTTGCTTCGGGTGCGGTTTCCTTAATTCACCTTTGAACTATAATCCCCAAAAAAAAAAAAAAAAAAAAAAAACCAAACAACTTGAATTAACAAAACCTGAACATTATGAAAATGTATTTCTGAAAACAAGCTTTACCTCGGTCCTGTGGAAAACTTATTACATGTACTTACCACATCCTTATTTTTATTGTGATGTTGTTTTTAGAGACCATAAATTTATATAAGATCTATGTAAGCTTGTCGATCATTTAGATAAACTTATTCTCATAGGTTATTTATGTGGTCTTTAGATTAATGAACTGACGCGGATTATGTTGTTTCTTTTGCAGAATTACCTATTGCATTTAATGTTATACTGGTTTAGGTCTGTCCGTCCGTGCGTCACAAAATGGATGTTGCGTTTTTCTCGAGAACTACAAATCATAGCTCCTTGATATTTGGTATCAATTTCTGACATCATACTTTCATGAAATTTGTGATCATGTTTCATATGTTCATCCTTAATCCTTTGATACATTTTCACATTTATCATTCATTAAGGTGGGCAGGTACCAAACACCTGACTAAAATTAATTTGGCTCGTTTAATTTTCTTAAAATTTTGACAAAATATTTACTTTGACCCTATGACAAAAATATAAAAATTTCAAAAAACTTGAACCACACACTTTATCGGAAAAATTTCATTCAATATATACCAGTTTGACGAATACTATTTTTGATCATTGAGAAGCTTAATATTCTCTTAACAATAGAACGTGATTATAACGTTGAGCTAATTTTTACAGAGTTATCTCCCTGTAGTGTTATGTACGATGTAGTATGATTGCAAGTGAGACAACTCTCCACAAGAGACAAAATGACGTAGAAGTTAACAACTTTATGTCATATTTTTAGAAATAAATACTATGTATGAAATGTTCGTCACATTTCTTCCAGGAACTTCGAAACATTTGGTTTCAGCAGTCATCTTAATATGCTAAACGTGGGTCTCATTGGGGTATAATCGTGACGCGGAATTGGCCGTTTTTTCTTAAGCGTGACACGTGAATTATTTTGCGTAAAAACGGGAAACGAAGTCGGGCGGGATATGTGAAATTACATGCAATATTATTGCAATAATAAGAGGGATACGGGATTCTGACAAACCAATAAGCGGGATCCGGGATCAGAACCCCCCCCCCCCAATGAGACCCCCTAAACCCCTGTGCTTTCACATCCATCGCTTATTAACTACCTGTTTTACTAATACAGTGAAACCTGTATAAACCGAACCTCTTCGGGTTTTAGGATTTTGATGAATGGAATTAAAAACATGTTTGGTTTAGACAGGTTTTCGGTATATGCAAGATTCGGTTTAGGTAGGTTTAACTTATATATATATATACTTATAATGGGTTATCAGTAGTTAGTAATATGTCAAAGTTGAATTTGATTGTACTTGTCCTGAATATGTATAAAATATTAGCCACTCGGCATGAAGCAAGGAACAATAATTAGTATTTTTTTTTTACATAACATACTGCATCTTTTATTATAAAAAAAAGATTTGAACAATTTAAACAAAATCCGCTTAAAACTGTTGTGGAATAAATTGACATCCAATTCGAGATTCCATATTTCTAACCGATATATTCAAGACTTGACCACACTAATTAGTTTTTTCTTCATACATTATTGTATTTCAGATAAAGTGAAGTTAATTTTCATTCTACTTTTACAGAATATTTTCCATTTGAATAAAAGATAGAGGTTTTATATTCTTATTGTATAGACTGTATTTAATAATGTCAAGATTTGCTTGTTCTGCTTGCTTATTATTTATTTATCATCTTTATTGCTACAAACGAAGTCATTTGAAGGGTGTTACAGAGAGTATTGTATTTCCAATAAAAAGTTCCGCGACATAATCTCTTTAGTAATTATTTTACCAGAGAAGTGCGATGTCTTATTTAATAGTCACGCCGCGGCATTAGAGTGACCACTACTGTATAATTTGACCATTGGAAATAAAAAATCGCTAATACCATAAATTTACATACTGCAAAAAACATCGGCATCAGCACTTAAGAGCCTCGTTCTCATTAAATGTCCTTTAGCGGCCCACGATATTACGCTTGTGTCTAGACTGGTTCTATTAAAAGCTACGAGCTGACCAAATCAACTTCCTCACAGACGAAGCTTTTCAATGACATAAGCGATGAAATAAAACTTCTTTTACCAAACAAATTACGTGGCCAGACATTGGATTAATACATCAATCCGGCAGACTTTGGAAAAACATGATTAGTGTTCGTTTTTTTTACTTTCGATTGTCGGTAAATGATGAAAATCACAGCTTGTATTCTACAGGTAAGTTAATTTAATAATAATTTTAAATAATATTTTATCATGTAATTTGAAAACCCGCGGAACGAATTGTTTATTACTTTTATTTATTTATTTTTTTTTTTTAATTTGAAAAATAATATTTAATTCTGTTTCCTAATTTACTGCCTCGGTCTGCCATCAGCGCCGTCTTCAAAGTTTTTGGCAAAAAATAATTCGGTTCAAAAGTAAATTATGACAAGGAGATTGTGTCAAAAGTCATAAACTTTTTTCCGTTCATTATACACATGGATAATGCCTTGTTTCCAAACAGTGGGGTTATAACTATCATATTTCGTGTGTCCATATTAATATTTAAGTTTATTTCATTATTGTATTTCAAAAATGATTATAAAAAATGAAAACAACACGTTATAAATTTCATGCGTCCAAAGCGCTTTTCTGGATTAACCGACAAGATGATCAGGAACGCTCAAAGCCGAAAATTTGAAAGCCAGGGATGTATAAGAACCGAAACAGTTGAAGAGCATTATGTCCAAAAAAATAATTTAAATATTTTTAATGAACACATCTGCATATATCTATATTAACACACGAGGTTAACCGAGAGCGATTAAATTTAGTATTTTTGTTTTAAGTGAACAAAACTATCATTTGAATTTTTTCTTTGTGGTTTAAACGTACAGGTTTGATAAAAAGACTTTGATTATCCATATATTTATTTGCCCTCCCCTTTTTTTTTCAAAATCCTTTTTTTTTTTTGCTTTCAATTTCAAGTATTTTCCTGTTTTTCTGAGTTATACTTGCATGAATATAATAGAAACAACATTTGGATTTACTACCAATTGGTAATTTACTATCCAAAGCGGTCACTGATAATCTATATATGTATCACGAAAATAATTGAAATCAAAAGAAAACAAAAAAATAACGGATTTTGTGGGGGAAAAGGGGGAGGGCAAGTCCCCAAGTACCTATGTAAATACCCGATCTTTACCTGTTAAGTGGACTTTTTCTGTGCGGAACACAATGTAGTTACCATACCTAGATGTTCTGTTTACTGAAAGTGTGCGGCGAAACCCTGCGACAGAACTTTAGGGAAAAAAGCAAATCACAAATACACAGAACTAGGAGATTAATACCTGAAACCACCATTTCTCAATCTTTACTCGATGTGTCGGGACAATGTGAATGCCCCTCCGCCTGCGAAATTTTATCGGGAATCCGAAATCTTGTGGAAATTAGGACATCCGAAAAAAAACTCCCCAGTCCTTTAAGAAGATGAAGAGAAGAATATTTTATTCCAATTAAGGTACCCGAAACGCATAAACATTCAACATGACCACAACATGATAAATTGAGATTAAAACAAATGACCTTTAATAAAATCAAGTGATATGTATCTTTCTTAAGTGAATATATAAGCAGCTTAAGCTTTTATAATAAACAATTCAAGTGTGGCTGATTATATATATGGGAAAAAAATAATAATACATAGTTATATAAAAGATATATATAAAGTTGTCTAGCCTTTATATATCAACTGTTGAATTTAAGAATGGCGAGATGACTTAAGGATGTTCGCTCCACTTGTTTTTGAGTTTTTGCCAGATATTCGGAATCCTCTGGTTTCATCTATGTAATGCCATTAAAAAAAAATGCCTGCTTAACTCCTACTTTTCTTTTCATAATTTTATTACATATAGTTTAAAAGCCATATTTGAAAATCTTATAAAATCCTTGTTATTTTTCATAGTTTTTGAAAGAAAAAAGGTGCCAATGTTAAATGTATCAAAAATCTAGAGAGAATCATTTCCAGTCAAATTTCAATGGCTTATATCTGCAAAACAAGCACACGGACCCTTCATATTTTTCTGCTTTTTTAGTTACTGTATTCATATACTATCAATTTATAACAGTCTTTTAAAAAAGCTTGTTATTTTGAAACAGAGTAGCGAACATCCTTAAGGACGGATATGAGTGACAGCGGGGCATAAAAAATATTTGGGTGTGTTTTGTTTTGTGTTGAATTTTTTATTTGGAAATACATGGTGAACTAGCTCGTTTAAAATTAGGATGATGTTGAATGTTGCTTAACGTCCAGCGGCAAATTAAATGAATATTCAGGACGAGAAAATGTCAATGTAATATGAATATACTAGACCGACACGTTGGGTTGGATTTTCAACGTGCTACTTCGCAAGGTCCGTAAGAAGACATGTCACCCTACCGGGACACATTATTGTGATTCAGAGCCGACCAGTCTTTGCTCTTAATCCTTAATGCCGCGTGATTAGCAGAGAAACAGCAAATGCCAATTTCAAAGTCTTTGGTTTGATCAGTCCTGAGTAAATCTGGGGTCGAACAAATTACCTTTATGTTAGAATTATAAAATTATCAAAACAATAAAGACCCCCTCCCCTAAAAACAACACAAAAACAAAACACAAAAACACAAAAACTACATAACACAAAAACACAACCAAGCGTAACCTTACAATCAACAAATCAACCGGTCCGATAGTCCAAAACTGCCACCCTAAAGAGGTTTTTAATACTTTTTTTCAAAGAAAAAAATCATAACGTTCAAATGTTTTACCTTGTATCAAATAGATAGATACGTTCAAGTTAAGGTTTTACATGACTACATATTCTATTATCTTTTTCTGCATAGTTTATCAGCAAGTTATAGGATTTGTGTAAATATATTTTTCATATTAAAGCTCTCGTCTCACCCTTAAACACTCTGGAAGTAAATTAAAATTCTTACATTTATCTATTACAGAGGCGTGCATCTAAGCTATTGTTTATGAGTGTTTTTTTTTTTTTTTTGTCAAATAAAACTAACTTCAGGAAAAGTTTGGAAAAAATAACATGATTTGAGCGTGTCTGGTACTTTCGGGGACGGACATCAGTTTTTTTTTTTTATTTTTAGTTTAAAGCAAGCCTGAAATGTTCAGTTGTTGTTCAACTTCAAAAATTCTGTACATGTGGGCTCAGGACTTAACATTAGGCTGTGTCTACCCCTACTATGAAGTTGGTGTATAAAAACTACTTTTATGTACATGTCAGATTTAAGATTATAATGAAACATACTTTTATGTCAGACGGTTCAGTACTTTGAGATTGTCTGTAACTTAGACAAATATTGGTTTTTTTTGTATACGATATTATTTATTAATATTTGTCTGATGTTTATTGTATGTATGTTAAGGATGTTCGCTACTCTTGTTTTTGATTTTTTTGTCAGATATTCGGAATCCTCTAGCTTTATCCTTGTAGTGCCAATACAAATTTTACCCACTAACCCCTTCTTTTCTTTTCATAATTTTATTACATGATAGTTTAAAAAGCCATTTTTGAACATCTTATAAAATCCTTGTTATTTTTTCATAGTTTTTGAAAGAAAAACTGCCAATGTTAAATGTATCAAAAATCTAGAAAGAATCATTTCCCGCCAAATTTTCAATAGTTTATATCTCGAAAACAAGCTCACGGACCCTTCATTTTTTTTTTTTTTATCTCCTTTATCTATATTCATCCTATTTATAACAGTCTTTTAAAAAGCTTGTTATTTTGAAAAAGAGTAGCGAACATCCTTGAGAACCTTTTGTTAATCAATTTGTCGTCATTAAGAAAGGGGGGAAGAATTGAAATCTCAAAGCTGCCAAGCATATTTTTCGCTTGCCTTAAATGGTGGGTTTGTGTTGACAGCAGATCGCGACAACTTGGAAGTCGGTATGATTTGGAACTTGATATACTCTATAGACACCGTATCTTGGCCTCTAGATTTTTGTTATTTGTGTCGTTAAGTTGCTGTCTCGTTAACTAGTCCAAATCATCTTATATCAACCTTCCAACTTAGTGTTCCAGAGCCCGTATGCATAAAGCTACAGAAGTTAAGATTTGTTCCGAACGGACGGATTTTTCTACATGTCCTACGATAAATTAGTATTACGATTGGATATCTTAACTTAAGTAGCTTTATGCATACGGGCCCAGATGTCTTTTGGTTCCATGCTATCGTTTTATGCAAAGGGAAGTTAATTGTGGGTTCGATCCACAGACACATTATTATAATTAGGACAATTGAAATCAGTATTTACTGCCTCTCCGACAAACACTCAACATTCAAAAGTATCAGCAAAGATTATTCCCAATACTGTAAATAAAAATAAGGAGCTGTTGTATGATTGCCAATGACACAACTATTCTTCAAAATTCAATAGTCTATCCTAAATTGAGGTAAATTATATGGCCCTCCAAATACCGTTTCGATTCCTAACATCACTGAAGAGACATTAATTGTCGAAATCCGGATATGGTGTACTAATTTTTGCACCTCATGTTTGCGGTATACCATCTTTTCCGCAAGTTTATTGTTTTCTGTTTGGTATTAAATTAATAATAAAGATCCATTTTGTTACATCTAGTGATCCGTTTATTTGGCAATCGCCAATGGCAGTCAGCAGGGTTTAAGAACATCCGTTGTCGACCTGCTAGTCAAATGCGTTTTGTTAAAATATACTTTTTCACTTTTTTGGAAAATGTTGTTTGTGCTGTATTTAGACCCCTCTACCAAGAAATTTGTTTTGCATGCACACGTATAAAAATTGCGGTTTTTTTCCAACGCAATCATAGGTTTGAACGTAGTTTTCAATTTAGACTTATATATATATATGTCACATTGTCCGGTTAGGGTGGCATGACATCCCGTTAACTGTCGCTCCGTGAGCTAACACTTTTTAGGTAGGTTTATTTCGCGATTGATTTGATTTACGATTTGTCATTGTTGGGCCTGTTATTGCTTACTAAAAGCAAGGAGGAGGTTATTTCATATAACCTCCTTGCTATAAGGTATGGTTTTTGCTCATTATTGAAGGCTGTACCGTGACCTAAAGTTGTTGACCTCTCGTCCTTTGGTCTCTGGTGGATATTATTGGCAATCATACCAAATCTCTTGATGTTAAACTTATAAATAGTGGAATGTATTTATGTGACACTAGTATGGTGCTGTCACGAATATTGATTTAAAATTAGAACAAATAGTGTTCCATTTTCTTTGTTATTTGTCTCTATGTTTGGATTAATTTTTTTTTCTGTCATAAATAATTTTCACGTTTTATTTATTATTTCACCTTTATATAAGAATATATAGCATCTTCTCGTAGCATTAATGACAGATCTTCAATAATGAAAAATAGATTTCAGTTGACTGCAGTCATAATCTAGAAACGGGAGCATCGGCTTATGATATGAGCGCTTGTCTGTCATTTTAAGTATTTTTTTCTAACCTTCACATGTCTTTTATGTGTTGAATGTATTGTTTGGTTAATGTCTGGTTGACGTTTGTACACCGAATAACATAAAAAGAGTAAAAATGCGTTGGTGTCCTACATAATTGGTCCAACGGGATACATACACATTCATTAAAAAAGATTTAAGATTTAAATAATCAATAAGATTTTAATGCACACGATTTCTTGTATCACGCAGTCTCGGTTTAAAAACGTCTTTTATTACCAATCTATCCTTTTTCATAGTAAATTTCAAACTAAAATAAGTATACAATTGTGTCTAGTGAGAATATATTCCCTTATATTTGTCTACAAGCAATTACTTTTACCAATCCTTTAGAAGATAAAAATATTAATCCTTAATCAGCCTACAAAATTTTCAATGCGATACAATGTGTTATTGTAATATACTGAATGCCACTTCTTTCAGGAAAGTTACATTTTTGAGGGAGGCAGTTTTTTTTCTTGAATAAATCGCTCCGCTTACTCTGGAATAATCTATAAACAGTTATCTTCATGTAATAAACAAATAAGAAGATATGGTATGATTGCCAATGAGACATCTCTCCACCAGAGACCAAATGACGTAGAAGGTAAGCAACTATAGGTAACCGTACGGCCTTCAACAATCAGCAAAACCCATACAACGATCTACCTCATATACCTGCCACTTGCGGGATTCGAACTCACAGCCACAGTGTTCACAGGCACCGGCTAGTGATACTTTAAATGAACTACTTAGACCAATTGGCCATCGAGGCTCCTGTATTGTAAACGTTTGCATTGTTCATTAACATCAATTTACCATTTGATGTATTTGTAAATAATCAGGAAATATTTTTTAATCGCCGAAAATATTAACAAATTATATGACTTCATTTTTGAGCCTGTCCCAAGTCAGGAGCCTCTGGCCTTTGTTAGTCTTGTATGTTTTTTAGATTTTAGTTTATTTATATGTTTCGGAGTTTAGTGTGACGTCCATTTTCGCTGAACTGGTACACATATTTGTTTAGGGGCCAGCTGAAGCCCGCCTCCGGGTGCGGGATTTTCTCGCTGTGTTGAAGACCCATTGGTGGTCTTGGGCTGTTTTATGCTCTTTGACACCTTCCCCATTTCCATTCTCAATTTTAGCTAAAGTAATTATGTGTTAGACCTCTAAGACTAAGAGTGAACTAAGTTGGTCATAGTACCTTTTGAAGTTTAAGACTGTTTATAAAATTTACCCCCTCCTTTTTCTCTCCGTTGATTTTAACAATCTAAAATATGTTTTTTAAATTCCTCCTTTTACTTAAACATAGTAAGGCACTTTATACATTACAGAATAAGTTTGTGTCTTACAAAGCTTGATAAAATTCTTTTGTTGCAATCTTTTATAAAATTTTATATTATGAAGAAAGTGAACATTAAAATTTCCGCGTTTTCTCTTTATCGAGAAGATAATGCGAATAAAATGCAACAAAAGCGGTAAATATTATTGTTGCTTGAGGAAATTTAAATATTTAAAGTTTATTTATAAACGCACGAATTACACATTGTTATTTTTAAATAGGCATTTTTGCCAAATAATGGAGGAATTCTCTTTGTTACAATTTGGATTTGTTTTGATTCGTTATACGGTAAGTAAAATGTATCTATAACTCGAAAATACGAAAGACACATAAAATGTATACTGGATACATAATATGAAATTAAAGTGTGTGAAATAACATTCTATTGAACTTCGTTTTTACTTTGAAATACTGGATTATAATGGAATATTTGCTAAGTCTTATCACTATAGAGATAAGCTAAAATGTCTGATCGAAAATAGAATTAAAAAAAGTAAATTTGATGCACATATAGTAAATGCTTATCTATAAATAAACTTTTGAGCCAACTATAACTATCAAGTGTCTTATGTGTAAAGGTAGCAGGTTTCAATTTCTTGTCGATTTGTACACTGTCCTATTTTTATAGATTTTCTCTTAGCAAATTGACAGGTAAAACGACATACCTGGCAATGCTAATAATAGTCAAAATGATATCAAGGTAAACAAGTGGGATGCATCGAAACTATTGTCATTTCGCGACAATATAAACGTAGAAAACTTTAACGGATTATATGAAGAGCTTAGTAACACTTTAACAGATAATTTAGGAAAGGATAAAGTCAACTCATTCGTAGATAATTTATGTAATCTTTTACTGACAGTTCAAAAATACTCTTGGCACTCGAAGGTATAATAACAGGCCGAAATGTAAAAAGCCAAAGGAGACAAACCATATTTTAATCATGAATGTAAATTTGAGCGACAAAATTATCGCAAACTCAAACGGAAATTGAAAAATGTCGATCCGAAAGGTTAAAACAAGAGGTTTCGGCAGCCGAGAAACGATATAAGAAAACACTTGATAAGAATTGTAAAATTTATCGCCGAGAAATGCGCAAAAAATTAAGAATTTAAAATCGTCAGATCCCAAGGAATACTGGAAACTTTTGAATAGGGGTAGGGAGAAAACAGCCTAATATTCCTTTAGAAGACTTATTCAATTTTTCAAAAACTTGAATAAAGCCCTGACGGTTTAAATGATGAAAGCGATATTTTTGACACCGATTTTCTTGATAATGCAGACATTGGTCAACCGAACGATGACATCAATGCCTCCATTACACAAGAGGAAATACTCAGATGTATTAAAAAGTTGAAGAATAACAAAGCCTCCGGAGAAGATAATGTAATAAATGAATACATTAAATCTACGTCAGACTTGTTTCTACCTATCTATGAGAAATTGTTTAATTTAATTTTCGACTCCGCGATACTTCCTGATATCTGGCTTGTTGGGAATATAAAACCTATATACAAAAATAAAGGCAACCAGCTAGATCCAAAAATTTCCGTCCGATCACTGTTCTTAGTTGCCTCGGTAAGTTATTCACATCAGTTCTAAATGAACGATTATGTCATTTCTCGGAAGAATCTCTACTGATTGAAGAAAACCAATTTGGGTTTAGAAAGTCGTATTCGACAACTGACAGTATTTTTACATTGTTTTCATTTTTGAAATTCTAAGATATAAAAGAAAAAATTATTCTGTGCGTTTGTCGATTTTGAGAAAGCCTTCGACTCAGTCTGGCGACAGGCACTCTGGTACAAATTACTCCTTAGTCACATAAATGGCAAAATGTATACTGTAATTCTAAACATGTACAAAGATGTGAAATCACTTGTAACTTATAATAATTGTAAATCAGAATATTTTCCTTGTGATATGGGAGTAAGACAAGGTGAAAATTTGTCCCTTTTCTGTTTGCTGTATTTTTGAATGATTTGCAAACTTTTCTAGAAAGTGCAAATCTTGAAGGTCTTGATACCCTTTCAGATTGTATAGATGACAAGCTTAATATTTACTTAAAATCTTTATTCTTTTGTATGCTGATGATACTGTTCTTATGGCTGAATCTAAAGATGGTTTGCAGAATATTTTGAACAAATTTGGGAATATTGTAATAATTGGAAATTAAAGTTAATACGGAGAAAACAAAAATTATGGTTTTCTCAAGAGGGAGACAGTCAGCAAATTTGAAATTTACTCTGAATGGGTCTGATTTAGACATTGTAAAAGAATTTAATTACTTGGGAATATTATTCAACCGAACCGGAAATTTTAACAAGACCATTAAAAAACAAACAGAGAAGGCTACAAAAGCTATGTACGAAGTTTTAAAAAGAGGTCGAGCACACAATTTGTCAATAGAATGTCAAGTAGAACTTTTCAATAAAATGGTTAAACCAATACTGTTGTATGGCTCAGAAGTTTGGGGTTTTAGTAAGAATATTCAATGTCTAGAAAAGGTACAGTTAAAATTTTGTAAGTTATTACTAAAATTGAAAGCCTCCACGCCCAGTTATATGGTTTATGGCGAACTAGGGATATTTCCTTTGAAAATTGACATCAAGGTACGAACGATATCTTATTGGACACGACTGTTGTCAGGAAAAGAAATCAAACTTCCATATATATCATATAAACTTTTGTATAAACTTTTATTGATGAAAACTATGATAACTCTTGGATCAAATATGTCAAACACATTTTAGATGAGACCGGCTATTCCTATATCTGGACCCAGCAGATTTTTCAAAACTCAGACTGGCTCATAGCAGCTATAAAGAATCGACTATGTGAGCAGTTTGTTCAGGAATGGCAGTCTTTGCTACAAAATTCCCGAAAGCGTTGAATTATAGATTATTTAAAGATACTTTTGAGTTTGAACATTATTTAAATATTTTAGAGGATAAAGACATATATTCATTTTGCAAATTTCGAACGTCAAATCATAAACTGCCGATAGAAACCGGGCGTTGGAATAATATTGACAGAGAAAATAGAGTCTGTACAAACTGTGTCAGTGGATGTATTGGTGATGAATTTCATTATATTATGGAATGCCAATTTCTTAGTGAAAACAGAAATCGTTTTATATGTAAACAATTAACCCGCAGGCCCAATATATTAAACTTCAAAAATAATGTGCACCTCAGATAAGGTAAAGTTAGAAAAATATGTCGATTAATAAGGAATATAAACATAGCAGTTGCTCTCTAGGCTAAAATGTGGACTCTGATTTTAATGAAATGTAAATATTGTATATACAAACCTATGATTGTGTCTGCTGTATTATGTATACACATGTATTAACAATGTACCTCTTTGTGTTTCTCTATACCATTGTAATGTTTGGTTTATGAGAATAAAGATTCTTGTCTTGTCTTGTAAATGAGCCTCCTCATGGGGTTTTTGATTATGTGATTAGTTGGCCGTTTTTATAGTGATTATTTGATAACCAGACCAAATATTTCATGATTATTTGATTATTTAATAATCTAGGACTGTATTTTTGATTATTTGATCATCTTGTTTAAAAAAATAATTAAAGATTATGTGATTATATTGGCAAAAAAATTGGGATTATGTGATTACTTAGACACCCCCATGAGGGGCCTCGTAAATAAAGAACAACAATTGATCGCGCCACTCTCACTTTTGTACATCTGATAACTGTGCTACCTTCACTGTTAGCAAACGCAAAATGTATAGAATATTAAGCGACCTACTCCCAAACAAAATGATATAGTCTCTTCATTAAAACGTGCATAGCAATACATTTTGTTCACGAAAATTACCTGTGATTGTTAAAATGAAAAATACTAAAATTATTTCAAATCTAAGAATCGAACAAAATTTCTTTATTCATATCTTTACTTCTGTCCCGTGTGATATTCATTGTTTCATATTTCGTGGTTCGCTCGACTAACAGTTATAGAACCCAAAGAGAGGCGAAAGATACCAAAGGGATGATCAAAATCATTAGTCGAAAACAAACTGACAACGCCATGGCAAAAAAAAAAACGAAAAACGACGAAAAGACAAACAACAGTACACAAAACACAACATAGAAAACTAAAGACTGAACAACACAAGCAAAAACTAGGGGTGATCCTATAGGTAATCCGGAAGGATAGGCAGATTCTGCTCCACATGTGCCACCCGTCGTTGTTAACACGAAAAGCTTTATCTTAAGGAGCACTTTGTACTCTGTATTTACTAATTTTTAATTTTCAAAGATGCTTATTATTTCTCTGTGGCAACCAGTGGTCTGTGATTAATCAAACGTAAGTTTTATCTTCACATCTTTCGTTTAAATTTGTGCCCATCTCTGATATTGATGTATATTTTGATAGACTTCATGACTTCTCTATAAAGAGTTTCGTACTTTTGATTAGCTGTCAATGTCTGTGTCTTCTTAAAACTCTTAGGGAGCTGGCATTTAAATGTCTGCTCTAGTTTTATTGCGATCGCTGTTTTAGTGAGATACACCCAACATCTCTTTCACATCTTTAAATACGTCAAATAACAAACGAAAATAAAACAGATGCAAAATTGAAATTTGAGCATAAGCAGAACTTAACGTTATTTTGTTTTCTGAACTTGAACGCAGCTTTTTGTATCTAATGATAATATTAGAGTGCAGATGAATGCTTATGATAATTAAGTAGGTGTTTTAAATTCTCCAGGCCGCTTATTTGTTTTTGTTTCATCCTCGGTGTAAACAGGACCTAACTGTACTAATTAGTCTGTGAACAAAATATCGTGTTACTGGATAAGAAAGCAGTATCTAAGTGCAATAGGTAGATTTGAAATATTAATTGGAATGCATCTGTTTACCGGTAGAGCTTTCTGAAAATAAGTAAATAAAAATGAACAAAAAATTGTATTTTCCAGTATTTTCAACTGACAAGAACAACAAACTAAATACATATAAATAATCTGCATGTGTCCTTTTAAAGGAGGATTAAAATATTGAGGTAGAATAGAATTTCAATTTTCACACGTCAACTGTTGTTGACACTCCATCAAATGATAAACATAAATATCTTAAAACCTGTCATTTTTACAGTGGGTTGACAACTTCCAAAAGATGAAAAACATGCTTATAATTTTCGAGGGTATACGTTTTTGAACGATCTATGTCTCTTTAAGATCAGGAATACCTTTCCTTTCTGGAGCATTTTGGTTCACCCTCGTTTTGGGATTGAGGTCATGGTGCCCATTCTTAAGTTCGCTATGTAGTATTTGGATGGTTGTTGTGTGTCTTTTTGTTTATTTCGTTTTGCTATGGTGTTGTTTGCCCTTGTTAAAAAATGAAAACAACACGTTATTAATTTCATGCGTCCGAAGCGCTATTCTGGATTTACCTTCATCAGGAACGCCCAAAGCCGAACATTTGAAAGCCGAGGATGTATTAGAACCGAAACAGTTGAAAGCTACATAACCAAAAGGTACCCCAAAAAAATCATCTAAAGTCGACTTTGCATGAGGGAGTTTAAACCTTAGTTTCTTTATAATTTCAAAATTTATTAAAGGACAATTTTAGAAAGGTTTTTTATAAATCATTTCAGTACCGAAATACTAACTACTGAGCTGATGATACCATCGGCGACTGATAGTCCACTATGGACTGATAGAGCTGATGATACCCGACGACTAGGTGAGGTATCGACTCAGGACTGTTAGAAATGAAAACAAAACGTTATTAATTTCATAGGTCCAAAGCGCACTATGATATCGAGTACCCTTACCATCATTTTACATTTGTTCTTCATCCCGAAATTTTGTATCTACGGTTTATATTGAACTATTGCAAAAGAGAGGCGGAAGACAGCAAAAGTCGAAACCGAACTGACAATGTCATGGCAAAAACCAAAAACGACCAAAAGACAAACAAAACACTCAAATAAAAGGAAATGTAGTGTATACGACAACGACACAATTGACAGAACAAAACATCTAGACGTTTATATATAGACAGCTGTCTAATGATGCATGTGTCAAGCTCTAAAATGCCTTGAATTTAGTGAATAAATTTAGCATATTAATATTTATAATAGTAAATAGACTTATCACCGGGTTTGTACTAACAGGGGCAACTAGACGGGTGTCACATGTGGAACAGGATCTGCTTACCCTTCCTTAGCACCTGAGATCACCCCAGTTTTTGGTGGGGTTCGTGTTGCTCAGTCTTTAGTTTTCTATGTTGTGTTTTGTGTACTGTTGTTTGGCTGTTTGTCTTTTTATTTTTAATTATGGCGTTGTCAGTTTATTTTCGACTTATGAGTTTGAATGGCCCTTTGGTATCTTTCGCCTCTTTTTACAGAGGCTATCGATGATCTGTCTTCAATACAACATTAAATTAAAAACTAAAAAAATATTAAGATATGACACGTCATACTTGAACGAGGATGTGAACACGAGGGTGCTCTCTTCCTAAATCCCGCTATTTTTGCAATTTTTTCCGACTTTCAACTCATTTTCTTTTTTTCCCCAGATACTAGTTTTTTTCCCCTATAACCTGCATCCCCACTGTTTTTACTCCCCATATCCCACATCCCCGCATTAAGATATGTCATGTGACATCTGTTTTTTCCTCACACTGAGTTCTTTGATTTGAACTTTTTACAGGTTTCCCGGCTATTATTCGCTTGTACATATATCTGTATACAGAACATTAAATTCGGTCATGACTATGGCTTCCATGGCCGATGATGTAGTGAAAATGAATATTTGACACCATAAAAGTACAAGGAAGAAATGCTCACTGGTCATAATCAATTTACCGGTAGCACATTTATATAAATGGACATTACTTTATTGGGTATGATTCTGACCATTTTTTTCTACAAGCGGAAAGCGGATAATTCATTTATAGGATTGACCATGGCAATAAATGACCTTTTTCTGGTCATTTCCAAGGATCGATCATACTTGGACAATTAAGCTAATGGGGTTGTCTTGGCGAACAGAAATAATTTATAAACCTTATTTGAAGAAATATTCAGACAGTTTCTTTTCCTCTGAGAATTATATTTGGAAAATTTGAAATTTGTCATCACTAATGATGAAGTAAAGTAACAAGCACGTAAATGAGGGTTTGGAATTCTTTAGGTAATTTTTTTTACTCTTTATTTTTTTGGCTATTATATATTCTCTATTCTTTATATTTTAGCAACCCATTATTCTCTATTCTTTATATTTTAGCCTCCCATTATTCTCTTTTTTTTATTTTCTTCTCATATTTTTCTTTATTCTTTTTTTCCCCCATTATTTGTGTGTGTAGATTTGCCCCATCATTCTCTATTATATAAACCCCACCAAGATCCTCATTAAATGAAACCACTCCATTTTATTTGAACTTGTGGATAGTTGTCTCATTGACAATCATACCACATCTCCTTATTTTTACAAAACGTTGTTTTTTTCATATTTACTTTTGGAAATTCGGACATCTCAATCAGTAATACAATATTCCTGTTTTTTTACATACCGTACCATGTTCGTACATAACTTCATTTTTCTGTAACTATGAAAATTAAGGAGTCAAGTTTTGCACGCAGCTGAATGGCAAACTTGTCCCGAACAGTGTTTGTTACTGGTTTAATAACAATATCGTTACAAATTGTTCACGAAAAACCATGCCAACATCAGTTCTAGTCGTTAGAGATGTTTTTTTTAGTCTGGGATCCTTAAACAAAATTCTCATTACCGTAAGCGGACTTCCTGTTCGAATAGATTTGAATTAAAGCTTGCAAAATCGAAAATATTTCATCAGGATTCCAGTTTAATATTTTTGTGAGAACTGTAGAATATTGTTATTGCTACCAAACTTGATATTGTTTTGTCCAGTCTAATTACTATTGAGGTGTCATTAATCAACGCTAGTCAAGCCATCGTTAACTTCAGTATTCCCTTTCAAACAATTTATTGACCATGAATAAGATTCTATATGTTATGTCGTGTCTGATAATCCAAGTTAATCTATTTAAATCGAGATAATAGAAAAATAAGAAGATGCGATATGATTGCCAATTAGACAACTCTCAACCAGAGACCAAATGACATAGAAGTTAACAAGTTTAGGTCACTGTACGGCCTTCAACAATGAGCAAAACCCATACTGCATAGTCAGCACAACACTACTTTATCTACCATTATCATAAAAAAACTTACAAAATGTAAAAAAAGAAGATGTGATATGATTGCAACTGAGACAACTATCCACCAAAGACCAAATGACATAGAAGTAAGGAGCTATAGGTCACAGTGCGGCCTTGAGCAATGAGCAAAACCCATCACGCATGACATGAATTATCATAGATGTGTTTAACTGTTCACAAAACTTTGAATTTTTCGAAATACTTATGATTTTCTATCTCAGGAATAGATAACCTTAGCTGTATTTGCAAAACCTTTTGGAATTTCGGGTAAACAGTGCTCTTCAACTTTGTATTTCATTTGGCCATTTAAATTTTTTTTGATTCGAGCATACTGACGAGTCTTCTGTAGACGAAACGCGCGTCTGGCTTACAAAATTTTAATCCTGGTATCTATGATGAGTTTATCTGTTTTGCATTGATGTTTTTCTTTTTCGACAAGTTGTTTTTATTGTTTCCTTGGTATCATTTTTCTTTTTTTCAAGAAACAAAATATATTATTAAGGTGGTACCAAACACCTTGACTAAAATTAATTTGGCTCGTTTAATTTTCATAAAATTTTGACAAAATATTTACTTTGACCCTTTGTCAAAAATATAAAAAATTCAAAAAACTTGAACCACACACTTTATCGGAAAAATTTCGTTGGATATATAGCAGTTTGACAAACACTAATTTTGATCATTGAGAAGTTTAATATTTCCTTAACAATAGAACGTGATTAAAACGTTGAGCTGATTTTTTCAGAGTTATCTCCCTGTAGTGTTATGTACCACCTAAGCAAATAAGGTATATAAGTGTACAATACAATAACAATAACAGAGTTACATTCCGTGTCGCAGAATAGTAGAATAAAAAAACACCGTCACGAGAGTTTATCAAACAAACCGGTTTACACTACAATAAAATGCACATTTCCATTGGGGACAAACACAGTCATGAAAGTTTTGAATGAAGATTTAAGAGTTCTTTAAATGCGTGTAGCAGCGAAAGGAATATGATTACAAAGGGTTAACAAAAATTATAATAGAAACAACACAAATTGAAGGAAAAACAGGCAACACTATAGAGACAATCAAGTTTACAAAGCACTAAATAAATACCTTAAGATTGAGCGACACTAACTTCAACAAAGCAACACAAACCATAAATTGAATGCAAAACGGCAACACTAGAGACAATCAAGTTTACAAAAAACTAAACCAATACCTTAAAATTGAGCGACACATACTCTAACATAGCAACACAAACCATAAATTGAAGGAAAAACAGTCAACACTATAGAGACAATCAAGTTTACAAAGCACTAAACCAATACCTTAAGATTGAGCGACACAAACTCCAACAAAGCAACACAAACCATAAATTGAATGAAAAACGGCAACACTAGAGACAATCAAGTTTACAAAGCATTAAACCAATACCTTAAAACAAAGCAACACATACTCTAACATAGGCAACACAAACCACAAATTGAATGAAAAAAGGCGACACTAGAGACAATCAAGTTTACAAAGCACTAAACCAATACCTAAAAAATAAAGCAACACATACTCAAACATAGCAACATAAACTCCAACAAAGCCAGCAGTGTTCCTACTCAACTAATTGCACCCGTCGTGTAAACTATGAATGATTAACTATATTATCCTTAAAAGGTATTATAATAGATTCTCGGTATCAGACTATATATTACGGAAATGGAAAACTGTTATTACATGGAAGCTAAAGTAAAATAAATAACCAAGACATAAACATAACAAAAGATGCTTTTTGCTTGTCTTATTTTCAATTACTTAAGCACAGACGAGACGATCTTAGAACGAACTAATTCAATCTACAGTATTTACTATGGAATCTTAGACGGCCAGTCATTATATAACATCTTACATACGTCTAATTCATTCACTCCCTATCATTAATGTAGACATATTGATTCCCGCCTAATTGTATGTAGAACATAGATCATTTCTGCAGCAGACGGTTCGATCTGCACGTGTTAATGTTATGATATATGCAGCAGACGTTTCGATCAGCTTAAGTGATGACTTAAGTCTTGATTTAGTCTATTTTTTCCAGACATTGTAATGTCTAATTTGTCATGTCAAACATTTTATTGTATTTATTATTCAATAACCACAAATTAAAGCAAAACTTCATCATTTGCGGTTAAATTGGGTTAAAAATTGTTACCTAAAGAGTTTAGTTAGTTACAGGAATATGAAGGAAATAAGAATTTGACAAAATTTAACAATTACATGATATGAAATAAAAATTAAAGTTGAAAAAAAAATCAAATTAAGTTGAATACCAATTTGTAGTAACGTAACTACATGTAAGAGGGTCTGGATTGGTGTTCTTCATTTCTTTATTCTTTATTTTTTTACACCATTTTTCTCTATTCCTTAATTTTTTTACGCCATTTTTCTCTATTTTTTATGATTAAGAACCCAATTATTCCCTATTCTTTATTTTTTAACCTTTTTTTTTTGCTCTATCTTTTTTTATGGGTCCTTTATTCTGCATTTTTAGCCAATTATTCTCTATTTTGTAAACCCCATCCAGGCCCTTATACAACTGACTTATATGGAATTTTAACCGTCAAAGACATTTTCAGCATTCTTGACTTAAGTGAAAGTTCTCTTGGCATTGAACAAAAGTCCTATGACAGGATCATAGCTGGTTTTTAAATTTTATCAAACCTCTCCCCTAACCATACCAAGTTTCTTTCGCTTCAAAATATTCTTTAAAAAATACCACCCACATTTGTCTGTCACCCTAATTTGTTTTTAAAATAAGCAGCAATGATTTTTGGCATTAAAAACACATTTGTTTAGTTTCTTCTATTTAGTTTGTATATTTAGTAATAAAATAAAATTGTATTATCGGATTTTGTTGTTTGTGTGCCGAATTTTTTGTTTGCTGCTTAGCTTTTGTGGATTAGACTTATCGTTCGATTTTTACTTTTGGCTTTAGTGCTGTCTGTTTTTTACCGACTTTGATTTTTTTGTTTTCCTACAAATTTGTTTAGTTTCTTCTGTTTTGTCTATGATTTTTGTTTTCCTACAAATTTGTTTAGTTTCTTCTGTTTTGTCTATGATTTTTGTTTTCCTACAAATTTGTTTAGTTTCTTCTGTTTTGTCTATGATTTTTGTTTTCCTACAAATTTGTTTAGTTTCTTCTGTTTTGTCTATGATTTTTGTTTTCCTACAAATTTGTTTAGTTTCTTCTGTTTTGTCTATGATTTTGTTTTCCTACAAATTTGTTTAGTTTCTTCTGTTTTGTCTATGATTTTTGTTTTCCTACAAATTTGTTTAGTTTCTTCTGTTTTGTCTGATTTTTGTTTTCCTACATGTCTATGATTTTTGTTTTCCTACAAATTTGTTTAGTTTCTTCTGTTTTGTCTATGATTTTGTTTTCCTACAAATTTGTTTAGTTTCTTCTGTTTTGTCTATGATTTTGTTTTCCTACAAATTTGTTTAGTTTCTTCTGTTTTGTCTATGATTTTGTTTTCCTACAAATTTGTTTAGTTTCTTCTGTTTTGTCTATGATTTTGTTTTCCTTCACATTTGTTTTATTTCTACTTTTGTTTATATGAATTATGCATTAAGGCTTACGATATGATTTGTATTTACAGATTCTATTACAAATCGGTACTTGTGCGATGGTCAAACATTACAATACCTCAACAGGAAGGTCAGTTTTGTGTGAATCCGTCAAATGCCAAGGAGGTTTGTATAATTAAGTTTTAGTCAGTTTTCTGAAGCTTTCGTAATTCTTTTCAATCTGAACCAATTTAAATTGTTCAAAACAATAAAACAAGTATATGTCTTGCCATCAAGGTGGTCAATAAACGGTTAGCTTGAACAATCTGTATAGGTATAGGAACAGAATATGTGACAAATCGTTTCTTTTACTCGAGCTAATAATCTTATTTTTTATTACTGTTTTTAAACATTGCGTCTTGATATTATTAGCTATCATTTTTATTCAATATCAAATATTTATTGAACATTAAAAATAGAACTGATCGTGTACAAAAAGATCCAATAATGACATCTTGGTGTATAATTGTTTTTCTGTGGTAAATGATACATGGCTAAAATACTTAGAATATAGACGATTTGCATGATATTGAAAAAGAAGTCTGTAGATTAATCTCGATGTGGTCATGTCTGAAGGTCTGGATGGGATTTACAGAATAAAGAATAATGGGCAAAAATAATAGATAAAAATAGGCACAAAAATAAAGAAAAGAGAATAATGGGAAAATAAATAAAGAATGGAGAAAATGGTATAAAATATTAAAGAATAAAGAAATGAAAGACAAACGAAAATCAAACTTATTTTTGTTATTACCAGAAAAATAATCCAATGCTTAATTGCTTAATATAATGGTTTAGAAGGGTTGGAACAAAAAATGATAATGGACAAAGTTTTTTTAATTTGCATCAGAAAGAGAGGTGGTGTAGACATTGATTAATTTTGGTTATCACATTTTATCACATCCGATAATTCCTCTGACATGTCATGTAAAGTAACGAGTATTACAAAACGTCAGTTTAATGATTGGATCAACTTCTTTCACACAAAAAGATAAAATGTGAATTAGATTAAAAGTTAAACATATAATATGAAATATGATGGAGTAAAATGAAAGGTAACCAAACAGGAATACAAATTATTGATTTCGCAAATCCTAGTCGAATATCATCCACACCAGAAATTTTGAACGCCAGACTTTCGTCTACAAAAGACTATTCAGTGATGCTCGAGTAAAAAAAAGCTAAAAAGGACGAAGTTGAAGAGTATTGAGGACCCGAAATTCCGAAACGTAAAGATTTGATATATTTCATTATGCTCCAATATCGATATGAAAAAGTTATAAATGGTTTTTTTCAGCACTTGAATTTTGCCAAGTGAACTACACCAGAGATATTTGTAATCCGTGTCCACTAGGCTCGTATATGGTAGATACGATTGACTCACGATATTTTGAAAATGACCGATCTGTTTTCAAATGTGTTGACAGTATGCATTGGTCTTGTCCACCAGGTAAATTAAATACCGAAAGATTGATCTGTTATAAAATGGGATGACAGTATTATTGGTGTCGTCTTCCAGGTAAATTAAACACCGAAAGACCGATCTGTTTTAAATGTGTCGACAGTATGCGTTGGTGCTGTCCGTCCTCCAGGTAAATTAAACACAGAAAGATCTATCTGTTTTCAAATGTGTTGACAGTATGCATTGGTCCTGTCCTCCATGTAAATTAAACAGCAAAGGATCGATCTGTTGTAAAATGTGTCGACAGTATGCATTGGTTTTGTCCTACAGGTAAATTGCAAGAAATGGAGTCAGGCCGTAACCGGCAGTACAGCAAGCTCTTCGAGACGAATTAAAATCCAAATAAATAATAATCTAAAAAAATTTTTCCTTTGAAATAATTTAACGTATTTAAAATTAGTTAAAATATATGTAGTGATAAGTTAATTAAACTATTGAAATTATGCTAACTAAACAAGAACTCATTATAACCTTTGGCTTTTTTATTTTTCCAAATTGCGGCACCCAAATTATTTTTGTATCTACTTTTGGTCCTTATATAAATTTTTCATATCATTAAGCCGCAAGTCAAATCTAAGACTTAAAAATGGTACTTCGCAAGATCTGGTTTGCGCTAACCCAGTTTTAATTAGCGTAGGGCGCTGTCTTCCTGCGGATAGCGTCCCAGTGTACTAGCACTATAAAGTCCTGCAACTACGGTAGGCTAGCACAAAGCAGTAAACATTTTACATACATCCTTTGGTTTTTATTTATTTTATTTTATTTTATTTTACTTCTCTTTTATTTTTTTTAGTACATACAAAACATCTCACTAATTATTTTTGCAAAACTCACATACACAAATTTAGGCTTATTTCGGTTTATACAAAATATTTGGCATATAAATTCACATACATTGTTTTCCTACAAATTTGTTTAGTTTCTTCTGTTTTGTCTATGATTTTTGTTTTCCTACAAATTTGTTTAGTTTCTTCTGTTTTGTCTATGATTTTAGTTTTCCTACAAATTTGTTTAGTTTCTTCTGTTTTGTCTATGATTTTTGTTTTCCTACAAATTTGTTTAGTTTCTTCTGTTTTGTCTATGATTTTAGTTTTCCTACAAATTTGTTTAGTTTCTTCTGTTTTGTCTGATTTTTGTTTTCCTACATGTCTATGATTTTGTTTTCCTACAAATTTGTTTAGTTTCTTCTGTTTTGTCTATGATTTTGTTTTCCTACAAATTTGTTTAGTTTCTTCTGTTTTGTCTATGATTTTTGTTTTCCTACAAATTTGTTTAGTTTCTTCTGTTTTGTCTATGATTTTAGTTTTCCTACAAATTTGTTTAGTTTCTTCTGTTTTGTCTATGATTTTTTGTTTTCCTTCACATTTGTTGTATTTCTACATTTTGTTTATATGAATTATGCATTAAGGCTTACGATATGATTTGTATTTACAGATTCTATTACAAATCGGTACTTGTGCGATGGTCAAACATTACAATACCTCAACAGGAAGGTCAGTTTTGTGTGAATCCGTCAAATGCCAAGGAGGTTTGTATAATTAAGTTTTAGTCAGTTTTCTGAAGCTTTCGTAATTCTTTTCAATCTGAACCAATTTAAATTGTTCAAAACAATAAAACAAGTATATGTCTTGCCATCAAGGTGGTCAATAAACGGTTAGCTTGAACAATCTGTATAGGTATAGGAACAGAATATGTGACAAATCGTTTCTTTACTCGAGCTAATAATCTTATTTTTATTACTGTTTTTAAACATTGCGTCTTGATATTATTAGCTATCATTTTTATTCAATATCAAATATTTATTGAACATTAAAAATAGAACTGATCGTGTACAAAAAGATCCAATAATGACATC
Source organism: Mytilus coruscus (assembly GCA_017311375.1). Taxonomy (NCBI): domain Eukaryota; kingdom Metazoa; phylum Mollusca; class Bivalvia; order Mytilida; family Mytilidae; genus Mytilus; species Mytilus coruscus. The sequence goes on from CM029607.1 coordinate 13,196,822, forward strand.
TTGGTGTATAATTGTTTTTCTGTGGTAAATGATACATGGCTAAAATACTTAGAATATAGACGATTTGCATGATATTGAAAAAGAAGTCTGTAGATTAATCTCGATGTGGTCATGTCTGAAGGTCTGGATGGGATTTACAGAATAAAGAATAATGGGCAAAAAATAATAGATAAAAATAGGCACAAAAATAAAGAAAAGAGAATAATGGGGAAAATAAATAAAGAATGGAGAAAAATGGTATAAAATATTAAAGAATAAAGAAATGAAAGACAAACGAAAATCAAACTTATTTTTGTTATTACCAGAAAAAATAATCCAATGCTTAATTGCTTAATATAATGGTTTAGAAGGGTTGGAACAAAAAATGATAATGGACAAAGTTTTTTTAATTTGCATCAGAAAGAGAGGTGGTGTAGACATTGATTAATTTTGGTTATCACATTTTATCACATCCGATAATTCCTCTGACATGTCATGTAAAGTAACGAGTATTACAAAACGTCAGTTTAATGATTGGATCAACTTCTTTCACACAAAAAAAGATAAAATGTGAATTAGATTAAAAGTTAAACATATAATATGAAATATGATGGAGTAAAATGAAAGGTAACCAAACAGGAATACAAATTATTGATTTCGCAAATCCTAGTCGAATATCATCCACACCAGAAATTTTGAACGCCAGACTTTCGTCTACAAAAGACTATTCAGTGATGCTCGAGTAAAAAAAAAAGCTAAAAAAGGACGAAGTTGAAGAGTATTGAGGACCCGAAATTCCGAAACGTAAAGATTTGATATATTTCATTATGCTCCAATATCGATATGAAAAAAGTTATAATTGGTTTTTTTTTTCAGCACTTGAATTTTGCCAAGTGAACTACACCAGAGATATTTGTAATCCGTGTCCACTAGGCTCGTATATGGTAGATACGATTGACTCACGATATTTTGAAAATGACCGATCTGTTTTCAAATGTGTTGACAGTATGCATTGGTCTTGTCCACCAGGTAAATTAAATACCGAAAGATTGATCTGTTATAAAATGGGATGACAGTATTATTGGTGTCGTCTTCCAGGTAAATTAAACACCGAAAGACCGATCTGTTTTTAAATGTGTCGACAGTATGCGTTGGTCCTGTCCGTCCTCCAGGTAAATTAAACACAGAAAGATCTATCTGTTTTCAAATGTGTTGACAGTATGCATTGGTCCTGTCCTCCATGTAAATTAAACAGCAAAAGATCGATCTGTTGTAAAATGTGTCGACAGTATGCATTGGTTTTGTCCTACAGGTAAATTGCAAGAAATGGAGTCAGGCCGTAACCGGCAGTACAGCAAGCTCTTCGAGACGAATTAAAATCCAAATAAATAATAATCTAAAAAAAATTGTTTCCTTTGAAATAATTTAACGTATTTAAAATTAGTTAAAATATATGTAGTGATAAGTTAATTAAACTATTGAAATTATGCTAACTAAACAAGAACTCATTATAACCTTTGGCTTTTTATTTTTCCAAATTCGCGGCACCCAAATTATTTTGTATCTACTTTTGGTCCTTATATAAATTTTTCATATCATTAAGCCGCAAGTCAAATCTAAGACTTAAAAAATGGTACTTCGCAAGATCTGGTTTGCGCTAACCCAGTTTTAATTAGCGTAGGGCGCTGTCTTCCTGCGGATAGCGTCCCAGTGTACTAGCACTATAAAGTCCTGCAACTACGGTAGGCTAGCACAAAGCAGTAAACATTTTACATACATCCTTTGGTTTTTTATTTATTTTATTTTATTTTATTTTACTTCTCTTTTTATTTTTTTAGTACATACAAAACATCTCACTAATTATTTTTGCAAAACTCACATACACAAATTTAGGCTTATTTCGGTTTATACAAAATATTTGGCATATAAATTCACATACACAATTGGCATATCAAAATTATCCGCTCTTTACTTGGCTGCTGGTGTACCAGGACAACGTTGCTGCTGTTCACTGCTGTTTGCTTGGCCTAGCTTTCCTCCTGTTCCTACTTCTGGTGGCTCCGTGTTTATTAATTATTATTTTACGTATATATTGTTTTGTTTTGTTTTTGTTTTTGTTTTTTGTTTTTTTTTTCTTTTCTTTTGTTTATAGTATTTTATTATATTTACTTTTATATTCTTTTCCTTTTATTTATTTATTTACTTATACATCAATTTATTTATTCATTTATTTATTTAAATTTTTGCTCTATTAATTTTATTAAATTTTATTTTATCATTCCAAATTATGTCAATTACCATATGGAAAAATTAAATTATTTAATGCCCAAAAGGCGCAAGCCAGGGCCGACCGTGCAAGGGCTGTATAGCCAGTCAAGGTCGTTAAAAACTCCCATTTGTTGATCTGTTGTAAAATATGTCGACAGTATGCATTGGTGTCGTTCTCCAGGTAAATTAAACACTGAAAGATCGATCTGTTTTCAAATGTGTCGACATGTTCTATTGGTCTTGCTTTCCAGGAATGGTCGATCTGTTTTTCGAATGTGACGACCGTTTGCAATGACTTACCTTCCAGGTAGATAGATCACAATGTGTCGACATTATGCACAGGTATGACGGTAAAACACTAGGTCTTTTTTTCGAATGTATCTACAGTAAACATTGATATCCGTCAGGTATGTAAATCATTAAATGAGCAATCTGTTTTCCAATGTCAACAATTGGTTTTGGTCTGTCTTTCCAACCAAGTTAAACACTGAAAGATTGATCTGTGTTTAAATTGATTTAGGATTGCACTGGTCTTGTCCTCAAGGTAGGTAGAAGCAGTGAATGTTTCCTCTAATTTCAAGTTATTGATCTTGCTTCTATGTGATATGGTCAGGCAGTGGCCCTTTTTTGTCGTGGTGACACAAAGACAAAATGAGATTAAGGCAGAAACATAGTACTCATGAAATTTAGCCAATGACGAACTGAGATAAAACAAACCACACGTTGTTTATAAAAAAATATATATCAACCAGTCGATGTATAATCCCCCGAGCCCCCCTTTCCTCCAAAAAAAAAATACTGTACCGGATGCACATGTCGACAACTGATGTCTCTTCAGTCATGCTCGAGGCAAACATTTTTGATATATAAAAAAATAAACTAACGTGGAAAATCAATTTGTTTAAAGTATAAACCGGTTAAAATTTGAGAAAAAATGATGAACGATTGTACAATATAAAATTATATTGTTTCATAAGAATTTATAATTCAGTAGTAAAAATGTACCATAATATATAAGAAAATTTAGAAAAGCATGTTACAAATCTTGTTCAAACCGAAGCACGAACTATTGATCTGATCATACTCTCGAGGACTAACAGTCTTCCAGTCGTGGTGTTGAACCAGTTCTAGTAAATGATGCATTAACAAAACAAACAACAAACAACAAACCCTGATCACAAAGCAAAACAAACCCAATTCCAGCCTGATGTTGAAATCATGTGCTTTGGAAGGATTAGCAAAAACTGTTTATTAAAAAAGTAAACTGTTTACTTTTTATACATTGTGACTTAGATGGATTGGCACTGATACCACATCTTCTTATTTCTATTTATACCACGTAGCTATTCCTCTTATTTACTTACTTCTAGAGGCAGAGATGGTTTATGGGAAAATAACAGATACCCATCAGCCACCATGTGAATGTGACAGATCAAGAGGTTATTATGGGTCAAACTTTTATAATTGTGAATTAGTAGAGGAACCATGTGGAAAGGGATTAGAATTATCTATTCGTGGTAAGTAGCATTACTAGTCTCTAATATGATATATGGTTAAGTAATCAGCAATCAATCAATTTATACTAGTCAACAAAAGAAACGATACAAGGCAATGTATTTTCCATAAATAATGAAATTGGATACACTGCACCAAGGTAAATAATTTCCCAATAGGTCTAATAATTACAGAGTGTTATTTTCTTATCAAAAGCGTTGATTTAAGGCAAATACACAATTTTTTTTTTTTTTTTTTTTTTTTTTTGGCAATTTTTTTTTCAAAAATTGGTATTTTCACCCAAAAATTAAAAAATCGATATTAGAACTTAAAACTTTGAACTTAAACACGGTCTGCTTAAAATTTTGAATGCCTTTGCAGATATTTGAATACCTAATTCTCATCTTCGAAATTAAGTGCCGACTTTTGTCATCATTTTCCGCAAAATAAATTTTTCAAAAGCCCTGTGTTCAATAACACGGTTTTTTTCACACTTTCCAATTTGGTCAGATTATTTTAATCATATGCATTTACTTTGCAAATGAATGTTTTTCATAGAATAATTTAACAGTTTTTCATAGAATAATTTAACAGTTTTTCATATTCATTATATTTTATGATAAATTTGAGTTCAAACTTGTGTATCGTTACTTTTGTTGACTAGTATATGATATACGACTGACTAACAGGGAATTGTACAAGCCATATTCCAATTGATCTTTTGAATTCCTTTTTGTTTGTTACCTAATTGTCTATTCTAATTGATTTACGAGATTTGAACATCGGGTAAACTTCTGCCGCCTTATTTTTTGTTTCTTTTATACCTTGTTATCTTCCCATACATCTTATTAGTTTTATTATAATTATGTGCTTTAGTTATCTCCCTTCTGTATGTTATATCAACCTAATAGTATTTGTAATAATCATATGATAAATTTCATCAAGTACTTTTTATCAATCTTTATCAACCTCAATTTTTGACGTTTTTACCTATTATGTCTGTTTGTTCTGCTCAAACATTGTTGTCAATATAATGGAATTCAATGCGACTGTCATACAAGTAAGAGGTTTAGCTAGCTATAAAACCAGGTTTAATCCATCATTTTGTACATAAGGAAATGCCTGTACCAAGTCAGGAATATGACAGTTGTTTTCTATTCGTTGGATGTGATTGAGAAGTCGAAGGGGACTTTAGCATTTACCTGTGTTTAAAGTTATTGCAAATGGCTGATATTTTTGTTCGAGCGTATTGTTTTTCTTAAATTGTTTAACATTTCATACCAATATAACATGTTACTTTTATTATTCTTCCCTTAGTTTATTTATTTTGTATTTACATTGTATCATAGGTCAAATTTATTTGTTCAGTGTATGTTCACTGGTATTAATATGTCCTTTGATTGAGTTAAGCTATTTCAGTTGATATTTTATAGTGTGTCTTTCTATATTGTGATGTTACACTGCTGTTTCAGAAAAAGGGTGAAGGTTTGGTACCATTAAAACGTTTAAACCCGCTGCATTTGTTTGCACCTGTCCTAAGTCAGGAATCTTATGTTCAGTAGTTGTCGTTTGTTGATGTGGTTCATAAGTGTTTCTCGTTTCTCGTTTTTTATATAGATTAGACCGTTGGTTTTCCCGTTTGAATGGTTTTACACTAGTAATTTTTGGGGCCCTTTATAGCTTACTGTTCGGTGTGAGCCAAGGCTCCGTGTTGAAGACCGTACTTTGACCTATAATGGTTTACTTTTATAAATTTTGACTTGGATGGAGAGTTGTCTCATTGGCACTCATACCACATCTTCTTATATCTATTTAGGTTTGCACTCTGTCCGTCTGTCCATCATTCAGTCCGGCAAATCAGTTTTCCAGACTTTTTTCTTCATGCTTGAAGATATTGATTTGATATTTGGTGTATTGTTTTATCATGACAAGTTACAGGTCAAGTTCGGTTTTCACGATTTTAGCTTTTCTCCTTGTTCAGTTAAAGCCCTTTCCCTGGAATTAAATTTTTGATGAAATACTTATTATTACTAGATTTCTGTTTAAAGGGAAATAACTCATTTTTTAAAAAGATTTGTAAAAGACATTGTATTAAGATAAATGACATTTTGGATTTTTTTCCTTTTCTTTAGTAAATTGTTTGAAGAATTTAGTGGTAGGTTTGTTTGTTATTTTATGTAGTTTACACCATGACAAGTTATAGATCAAGTTAGAATTTCGTTCCATTACAATGAATTTTTAATCGGTAGGGGACTATGTATTGCCATGCAATACTCACAGAATGCTTGTTATTTATAGGAAACTGTGTGCCTTGTCCATATGGTACTTTCAAAAGAACTAAAAGCTTTGAACTTTGTATCAAGAAAACAAAGTAAGTTTACATATTTTCAAGAATATGTTGAAGTTAAAATAACATTTTGTAAATTTGCTGCGTCCGAAAAGTAGTTCTGGATTTACCTAAACAAGGAACACCTCAACAGACAAACTAAATTGAAAGCCTGGAACGTTTAAGTACTTCAGAATGTCCAAGCGGGCATTAAAAGATAACAAAACACATCCAAGGTCAGTTTTACCTGCGGAAGTTAGAACATAAAAGAAGCAAAGGATATAGCATTATAATGTCTTTTCTTTAAACAGTTTTGAATTTAAGGTGGTACCAAACACCTTGACTAAAATTGATTTGGCTTGTTTAATTTTCACACAATTTTGACAAAATATCTACTTTGACCCTTTGACAAAAATAAAGAAAATAAAAAACTTGAACCACACACTTCATGTGAAAAATTTCATTGGATATATAGCAGTTTGACAAACACTAATTTTGATCATATTTCCTTAACAATAGAACGTGATTAAAACGTTCAACTGATTTTTACAGAGTTATCTCCCTGTAGTGTTATGTACCACCTTAAACGGTATGCGTTAAAAAAATTAAGTGGTGAAATTATGAAAAATAATTTATTTTGTAAATGTTTTGTCATTCATGATGTGATATGCGTATTTTGTATATTTGCAGTTGTACATCGTTCAACAGATACACAATAAGCCACGGAAGTACTCATTCAGATGCAATTTGTGGGCCTTTAATGCACATTACAGCTTCAACTGAAAAGGGTCATAAACATTATTCAAACAATGACGTTGAAAAGTCAACAATTGATGTGCATTCAATCCCTTACCAGTCCAAAACTAGTGATGAAATATCAAATATTTTTACAAAAAGAAATATTTTTCTTATTATGTAAGTCTATATAATAATGTTTTAATGAGGTCATATATCCCCAATGCACAAATGGCATCGGCTAGTTCACATCCTAAATAATTGCTCACGGTAAATTTATTCTAAAATAGAGGCGAAGAGATATTCAAACTCATAAGTCGAACAAAAACTGACAATGCCATGGCAAAAAAAGAAAAACGACCAATTTTATTATATTTTGTATCAAAACATCATACATTTGCCCTGCTATTAGTTTTTAAACGTATTAAATATGAAAATGAAATGTACCTGGTACATAATTCATTGGGAGGAAACAGGAACAGCCGAATAATTGTAGGTATTTAGCTAATGCTCAGTGTAAAATATCGACAAATATAATGCCTACCCATGTTAAAATGAGCATAGAACATGACATGAAAGAATTATTTCTTTATTAAACATGATAGAAACACTCACATGAGAAGAACTTATGTAAACATGGATTGCAAACATTTTATATGTCTCTGATAGTAATGACAATAAGAGACGGGAGATACCAAAAGAGTTAATCAAAACTCGTAAATCAGAAATCGACAAAACAATGGCTAATAACGAAAACGACGAAAGAAAAACAAACCAAACATTGTGTGAAAAATTAACAACCGAGCATCATGAATCACACCAAATACTGGTTGTGACTCAGGTAATCAAACTATGTGTCTTTTCCAACAGTGTCTCATGTGTACAAAAAAATATCCCATTAAAAAACCACAAATCGGAGAACGACGGAAGGACAGAAAGCGTCTTTGGCAACTCAAAACACTTTACAGAGAAATTATGAATTGGGTAATTTGAATTTTACCAAAACATGGGCTGAACTCAAGTGTTCGGAAATGGTCCAGCCTCGTGCAAATGTCTTTCAAAAGATACAAAGCTAATGGTTAAGATCGTTATCGCCAACTTTACCTTGTGGTAATTGAATGCAGTTCTTTTCTTTTATAATATCCTTAACGCATTTTCAATTACAAGGTTGAATCTTATCAAGCCCATACCATGAAGTAAACTATTAAAGGCCCCGACATGAAAAATGTAAATAAATTTAAAAAAGAAAAGTAATGGTCTAATTTCTAACAATACACTTGCCAAAAAACAAATATGCCAACCTTGAGACAGCGACAACCACTGAATCACAGGCTCATGACTTGGTACAGAAACGTTAAGAATGTGGCGGGTTAACATTTTTTTTTGTAAGTGCTGGCCTTCTCCCTAACCTCGGACAGTTATGTTACAGCTCGACATTAGAAAAAACTGTAAAAATCAGTTGTACATAGCTGAACCCAATAGATCGGTACGAAACACAAAAAGCAACAAACATAAAAACAATGGACACAAAACATCGATATATTACTCGCAGTTACTGAAAGTTAGTTCAAAGCTAACTACAACTATTAAATGAATCTTGTTCTCGCAGACTAATAATGTTAGTTGTATTGTATAACTTGGTACTGTAAATATGTTAATGTTAGTCAAAATCGTAGTTGTGATATATTATCCCATCATATTAATATACATTTATGAAAGAGGAAGCAGAATAAAAAAAACATAGTTTTTACTGAAAGATAAACAAGACATCTACGTCATTTGGTCACTTGTGGGTAGTTATCCCATTGGCAATAATACCTCGTCTTCTTATTTTTACATTGTAGCAGGTACTTGTGCTAAATATTTAGTTGTGCAAATTCAATATGTCAGTGCTTGTGCACATCAATAATATTAACAGTGTGATTTTAGTGCACTCCCTGCGCATTTCGATAACACTGTACCTCTAAAGTGATGCAAAATTATATAGAAACGTCATACAAAAGTTGAAGAGCTGATTAAACAAAAAGGATCAAAATTAAAGCCAAACTAAGACAAGGAATCAGAGTTTTGCACTCGATTGAAATATTCCTTCATTTGAAATTCCTCACAGCAAATTTCAATAAAACAATAGCGTATTTTCATGTCCTTATGTCTGAAGTTTCCGGAAAGTCCAACAAAAATACCAAACTCCAAGGCAAAATTCAAAAAGTGGAAGTCCTAAAAAAATGACAAAATCAAATGTTATCAACCGACGGAACGAGATCAAGCCAACGGTAAAATCGAGCATAATGTTAAAAGTTTCCATTTCGCTATTATAATTGCCTAGTATCGTATAAATTTCTGTTACTTGCAAAGAATATCGTCATCGATATCAAACTTTGATTTAACTCTCCACCCATTATTATATACACAAAATATGTAAAATTAACGGTTTTGTTTAGTAAAAGAGAGACGGAAGACACCAAAAGGACAGTCAAACTCAGGAGTCAAAAACGAACTGGCAATACTACGACAAAAAACGAACTGACAATAACACGACAAAAAACGAACTGACAATAACACGACAAAAAACGAACTGACAATAAAACGACAAAAACGAACTGACAATAACACGACAAAAAACGAAAACGACAAAACACAAACAACAGACTACAAAACACAACAGAGAAAACTAAACACAAACAACAGACTACAAAACACAACAGAGAAAACTAAAGACAAACAACAGACTACAAAACACAACAGAGAAAACTAAAGACAAACAACAGACTATAAAACACAACAAAACAACAGAGAAAACTAAAGACAAACAACAGACTACAAAACACAACAGAGAAAACTAAAGACAAACAACAGACTACAAAACACAACAAAACACAACAGAGAAAACTAAAGACAAACAACAGACTACAAAACACAACAGAGAAAACTAAAGACAAACAACAGACTACAAAACACAACAAAGAAAACTAAAGACAAACAACAGACTACAAAACACAACAGAGAAAACTAAAGACAAACAACAGACTACAAAACACAACAGAGAAAACCAAAGACAAACAACAGTCTACAAAACACAACATAGAAAACTAAAGACAAACAACAGACTACAAACCACAACATAGAAAACTAAAGACTGCGCAAAATAAACCCCACCAATACGCGGGGGTGATCTCAAGTAGATGTGTGATAAACAAATGGAAAGGGGAGAAGTGTAGAATTTAAAACATTTTCATATAGACTCTGTGTATATTGTTTTGAATAATATAACTTTTTTAGTTCAATATATCTGTTTTGTCTTATCTTTAGTATCATTATTCCTGCTGTGATATTAGTTATTGTTGGACCCATAGCGATAGGATTTTGTATCAAGAACAAATATTCTGTCCACATAAAATGTTGCATGGGTGAGTAGTTTATTATTTTACAATTGAAATAATACCTGAATGTCGTATACAGCCAATATAAGATACTCCATATAAAGAATTTATAAAACTTAGAATAGATACAGATATTGAATTATTGTTAATGCCAATATGGCCATATCTTATCGTGTCTCCAATTGCCTATTATTGAAAGAAAGTTAGCATCTGGTATCTTGTGCTTTATGGTTCATCATATTGCAGATCATTGAAGTTTCCCTTTCCTGTGATATTAAGAAGTTGCCTAATAGACATCTGGTTTTGACATTAAATGTTATATATGAGTACATATCCCTGTAAAGCCTGAATAACAATAAAACATTATATTAGCGTGTCCTGGTTTCAACATCAATTACCCTAATGATCTTCGTTTTTGACCACATGGTCCCTGTCAAGGTTACCAATCAGATTGCAGGAATAGCCGGGATATTTCACTAGTATAGTATAAACATGTGATAAAGATTTAAATCTGTACGACGCGAGTTCCAACAACATATCTATTGGATATGCTGAAGAGCCTCAAAACCATAAGAAAGAAAAATGTCTAGAAAGAAGTGGCATAACAATTAAGTCAAGCTAGCCTTTATGGACTGGCAAACTTACTTTTAATGCAATTACATTATTTATTCTAAACAAAAATAGAGTCAATATTCTAATATCATATAACGGGTTATCACATATCATGTCGGTCATGTCGTTAATATTATTTCGACAATCGTTTAGCTCCTCCGGCTTTATTGTCAATTAATTACATATGAACATCAGAAACTTATGAAAAATGCTCAAGAACCCACAGTTAATTGCAACTACATTCATACAAAATCTGGTTAAATCCTTTTCATTTCTTTTTTTTTTACCATGCAACCATCTCTTTACAACATATATAAAATATTTAGAGAATGACTGTTCGCTGCTAGTATCTATATGCATATTCGTCAAAAACAAGCATACCTGTAAAGTTTGTCGGACTTTAAGTATAGTAAATTAGCTGCAACAGTAGTGTACTTATGGTCAAATTTTCTAAATTAATTTCGAAGAAACAAATCAAGTCAAAAGCCTGAAGGATTTGTCTGAGCTTCAAAAGACGCGACCGGATGCATTGACAGGAAAGCTTCTCCTGCTTTGCTTACATTAACAAACAACAGACTACAAACCACAACATAGAAAACTAAAGACTGCGCAAAATAAACCCCACCAATACGCGGGGTGATCTCAAGTAGATGTGTGATAAACAAATGGAAAGGGAGAAGTGTAGAATTTAAAACATTTCATATAGACTCTTGTATATTGTTTTGAATAATATAACTTTTTAGTTCAATATATCTGTTTTGTCTTATCTTTAGTATCATTATTCCTGCTGTGATATTAGTTATTGTTGGACCCATAGCGATAGGATTTTGTATCAAGAACAAATATTCTGTCCACATAAAATGTTGCATGGGTGAGTAGTTTATTATTTTACAATTGAAATAATACCTGAATGTCGTATACAGCCAATATAAGATACTCCATATAAAGAATTTATAAAACTTAGAATAGATACAGATATTGAATTATTGTTAATGCCAATATGGCCATATCTTATCGTGTCTCCAATTGCCTATTATTGAAAGAAAGTTAGCATCTGGTATCTTGTGCTTTATGGTTCATCATATTGCAGATCATTGAAGTTTCCCCTTTCCTGTGATATTAAGAAGTTGCCTAATAGACATCTGGTTTTGACATTAAATGTTATATATGAGTACATATCCCCTGTAAAAGCCTGAATAACAATAAAACATTATATTAGCGTGTCCTGGTTTCAACATCAATTACCCTAATGATCTTCGTTTTTTGACCACATGGTCCCTGTCAAGGTTACCAATCAGATTGCAGGAATAGCCGGGATATTTCACTAGTATAGTATAAACATGTGATAAAGATTTAAATCTGTACGACGCGAGTTCCAACAACATATCTATTGGATATGCTGAAGAGCCTCAAAACCATAAGAAAGAAAAATGTCTAGAAAGAAGTGGCATAACAATTAAGTCAAGCTAGCCTTTATGGACTGGCAAACTTACTTTTAATGCAATTACATTATTTATTCTAAACAAAAATAGAGTCAATATTCTAATATCATATAACGGGTTATCACATATCATGTCGGTCATGTCGTTAATATTATTTCGACAATCGTTTAGCTCCTCCGGCTTTATTGTCAATTAATTACATATGAACATCAGAAACTTATGAAAAATGCTCAAGAACCCACAGTTAATTGCAACTACATTCATACAAAATCTGGTTAAATCCTTTTCATTTCTTTTTTTTTTACCATGCAACCATCTCTTTACAACATATATAAAATATTTAGAGAATGACTGTTCGCTGCTAGTATCTATATGCATATTCGTCAAAAACAAGCATACCTGTAAAGTTTGTCGGACTTTAAGTATAGTAAATTAGCTGCAACAGTAGTGTACTTATGGTCAAATTTTCTAAATTAATTTCGAAGAAACAAATCAAGTCAAAAGCCTGAAGGATTTGTCTGAGCTTCAAAAAGACGCGACCGGATGCATTGACAGGGAAAGCTTCTCCTGCTTTGCTTACATTACCCCACGTGCGAATCTACACTCAGTCAGAATGTCACAGTCAGGAATAATTACGACACAATCGGTAAAACACATAGAAGATTTTTTATTATTTAATAACTTAATTTTGGATGTAACACGTCTTTAGATTGGCTGAATCTTTTGTCTATCAGCTCATAGACATAATTTTGTCATGTGACCGTGACGTCAACAACGTTTGTCATGATTTACTCCTTAAAAAATATTAGTCATTCCTTGATTAAATTTGTAAATATTTACCATTTAGTAAATTTTGTAATACGTGCATTTTATGACAGATATGTTTAAAAGGCCACTCAAATTATCTGTCTAACACATATATACAAAACTAAACTAAAAGCTAAACATGTTGGCCTTTCGACAAGGCCACAAATGTATGTTGTTATTATTTTTAATGTTGTAAGATAAAATGGCGTTAAACTTTTTGACGTTTGTAGTTAATTGGAGTGTTTATTTTATTTGTGTTTTTCGTGACGGACTGGGAGATTTTTTAAAAATTGTTTGGATGCAAAAAAAAATTAGAATTAAGTCTTGCATAAGAGACGACAAGTGTGTCTTGTAAGTAATTTTCTTGTAGTTGTTCCGTTGAAGGTATTCAACGGTATGCAATTTAGCAAATGTCAGAGGAACAACATCAAACTGTTGTTTCCTGCATCGGATAATGAAACAATAAATAAAAGTTGACATAAATAATTAATATTTTCCAGAAATCAATAGAAAGAGTGACAGATCTAGTAGAAAAACATACGAGATTCCTCTCAAAGACCAGGATAAAGGTTAGTTATCCATTTCTCTATCAAATTAAACCCGGCTGATTGATATAATGGTCAGTATGGAGCAATTACTATAGACTGTGGTCAGTAAGGAAGCAATTACAACGGACTTGTACTTAATTGACTTTGTTGACCGCTTTCAATCTTCCGTCGATATCGTTTGGGTCATTGATCTATTTGTGTATACAATAAGTTTATGAATACCACGTAAAGAAATAATATTTATTTTTTTTTTATTGGACATATTTACAATTTTTATACGAATAATAGAAGTTTTTTCGACAATTATTGTTTATGATAAAGAAAGATGCTACAAATTACATTTGAAAAAGAACATTGCCTGCAGGATTCACACATTATCATTGAGGGGGCACATGTTAAAATGTAAGACAATTGTAACAGTAATATTGGATAAAGCCCCTGTTCAAACTTTCCGAATGCTTGCCATGTTCGGATTCCCTGTGTTTTCTCTCTCAGTTACATTGACGAGTCACCTCTACCTGATCATTAAGATGTGATACATTTAGGTTAGAATGTCGTAATGGTAATGACGTCATAATAGTAATGTTAAGTCACAATAATACGTCTTCATACTTTTGTTTTCTTAGAATGAAAGTATTAAAGGAACCTAAAATCAATTAATTCACAGGGAAACATTTTATAACGTCATATTTTTTGGAACTCAGGAACTTCGAAAGGGTATGTCGTTAAAATATATGATTCAATGTTACGAGAATAAGTTATCTTTAACAAAAAAATTTAAACCCACGACGGACATTTTTTTTCATAAAATAAAGTCAAATGTATTCCTTTAGCCTGTACTAAACAAAGTCTTTCAATTTAATTTGAAGAAAGCTTGTATAACAAATTGCAAGATGAACCCGAATAAAATATTACAGCATTCAACCAAAATATGTCTTCATTTATAATAAAAATTTATTCAATTATACACATACAACCGTCACTGCTAATGACAGCCGTAATACATTCATAGATATATAGAGGTAACTGGTTAAAATTGAGAAAATCTAAGAACTAGTTTGAATGCAGTCATTTTATAGATGAAAACAAAACCTTGAAAATTGATTGACACTTGTCTTTTGGTTTTAATAGAATACCTTTACATATAATAAAATAGATAATTACTTACGAAAACCTATATGATTGACTGACCTTCGGTCCAAGTTATTCATTGATTACCAATTATCATATTATACTAGTGAAGACGAAAAGCAGTTTACGACTTACTGTTGACATCATTAAACAGGAGCAAGTCTATTTATTTTGTTCATTCCTTTTAATACTAAACAAAGAAATAGTTCTTTTAGTCACTTTTGTTTTGCTTAAATGGTAAATACTGATGCAAAAATTAACAAATGAACTCATCACGGATACCAAAATAAGTTCCAGATGATCCAAAAAAAAATCAATGAAACATTCATGTTGACATTAAAGGAGAGGCTGTCTATAAAAACAAGTTATAATCATATATATACAAGGACAGTCTGTGTGAATGAACTGGTTTACGTCCAAGCATACTATATTTTTGCGACTGGTAATTAGTTCTTCGGAAAATGCCTGTGCCAGGTCAGCAATATGACAGTTGTTTTTCAATCTTTCTGGTGGTTGATAACGTATGATTGTGTCTGTTTTTATTGACTTCACCTTTTTAAATTTACCTTGGAGTTCGACATTTTATTTTTACTTATATACTTTATAGTTACAATTAAAAATATCTTGAAAACTATTTAGGATATCATCATTTTATCATTAAGGAGACAATCTTGCGGATTTTGTTTTCAGTTCCTTAATTGATTATTTCATATAATATATATATATATATCAAAGTAGAATATTACTTACTAGTATTTATGACTGCCAAGAATATCTTGTAATAACCCAGCTTCAGAATATTTAAAGAATTACTAGAAGGATAAGAAGTTTTATCCAAGAAAAAAACAATTATTTATATCCTTACTGAGGGTGTGGATGGGGTTTACAGAATATAGAATAATGAGAGAAAAAAATAAAGAATAGAGAAATATGGGCAAAAAAATAAAGAATAGAGAAAAATGGGCAAAAAAAAAAGAATAGAGAATAATGGAGTGCTAAAATATAAAGAATAACTGCAAATAATTAAGGAATTGAGTAAAAATATACTGATTACAGAAAAGAGCAATGTACAGTTATCAAGTAATTACAGAATAGCTGTTATTTTTAAAGAATAATAAGCGAAAAAATTAAAGAATACAGAAATAAAGATCCCCCATCCATACCCTCCGTAATGCACTTTGTATTGGTTTTCAGGAAGTGTAGGAAGTGGATGCACTGTAGACCCTCAACCACTCAATGCAGATATTCAAATGGACAGTGGACATGATGGTCAAGAGGAAAGTGACATTACTAGAATAACTGTTCATGTTCACAGTAAAAATGATACTCAGCTATTTAGTGAAGATAACAGAAATTCAGAGAATTTACTGTAAAAAAATCATAACAATGAAAATGTTATTTAAGGAGTGAATATAAGGATCGTATGATTTCAATAAGATTAAAATACAGATCAAGTGTTCATACTTTCTTACAAGGATCTGTTCTGGTAGTTTTCACATAAGCCAATGAAATTTCAGCTTTCAAATTTTCAAAGGTGCGTATTAATCCGACTAAACCAGAGGATCCTGAAATGTTTTTAAAACAGAAAGTAAAATGGAACATTGTACATGTTGTAAGCATGGCTTGGATACAGGATCTGTATTAATCAAATTGAGTATGATTTATAACGGCAAATTATTTCATGTATTTAAGGTTGGCAGTCAGCTGAACGTTGTGAAATTACAAATGCAATAGGTGATATTTGTTATGCTTTGTTTGTAAATCATATGAAAACATTTGGGATTGCTCCCACTAAGCATGCATAAAATATTAATGCAATGACTATAAACCAATTGTGTATTTGTGTTTTATTGATGTTTGAATTCGAGTAGAAGGTGCCAGGAATAACAACTCATTACCTCTTTTATTGTGCCTGTTACATCGACAACTTCAGAAGTGGTTGTTAATTTATCTATATTTGTCTAGTATATTGTAATACATTGCTATCATTAAAATTTAGAAATAAAATATAAGCTGGTGATTTGTTAATTGTAATTATCATAAACTTGATAAAATTGAGAATGGAAATGGGGAATATGTCAAATAGACAACAACCCGACCAAAGAGCAGACAACAGCCGAAGGCCACCAACGGGTCTCCAACGCAGCGAGAAAATCCCGCACCCGGAGGCGGTCCTCAGCTGGCCCCTAAATAAAATTGTGTACTAGTTCAGTGAAAATGGACGCCACACTAAACTCCAAAACATATAAATGAACTAAAATTAAAAAACATACAAGACTAACAAAGGCCAGAGGCTCCTGACTTGGGACAGGCGCAAAATGCGGCGGGATTAAACATGTTTTGTGAGATCTCAACCTCCCTATACCTCTAGCCAATGTAGAATAAAGAAACACATAGCAATACGCACAGTTAAACTCAGTTTAAAAGAAGTCCGAGTCCGATGTCAGAATAGGTAACAAAAGAAACTAAGCAAAATGACAATGATACATACATTAACAAAGGACTACCAGCAGTTACTGACATGCCAGCTCCAGACCATAATTAAACTGATTGAAAGATTAGGTCTTCATCATATGAAAATCAAGTACAATCCCTCCCGTTAGGGTTTTGTATCATACAATCATAAAATATATGAGAAGAACATAACCCGTATCATGCCAACAACTGGTTTTAGAATAATAGTGTTTATTTCCGATGCAAAGACCCTATGAGTGAATCAATATTAATACCAAAATATGCAATCCTTAATGACCTGACAACAGTATCGTAACTATATCCTTTCCAAATAAGTCTGTTTAAAGGTTTGGTTAGCTTTTGAGGTGAATGCCGACATTTTTGTGCTTTGTAAAGAATATTACCATAAAATATTGGATGTGAAATACCTGAACGTATAAGATGTCTACATGTTGATTTATATTTACGAATGATGTCCTTGTACCGATGATAAAATTTAGTAAATGTTTTGACTAGTTTGTGATATTGAAAACCCTGGTGTAATAATTTTTCAGTAATACAGAGATTTCTTTCGTTGAAATCAAATACGTTGTTACAAACACGAGCGAATCGAACAAGTTGAGATATATAACACCATAAGATGGTGACAAGGAACGTCACCATCTAAAATGGATAATTAACAATAGGGAATGAAAAATCATCTCTTTTATCATAAATTTTGGTATTAAGCTTCCCGTTAAAGATATAGATATCAAGATCCAGGAAAGGGCAGTGTTCATTGTTAGTATTAGCTTTATTTAAAGTCAGTTCGACAGGATAAATCTCTTTAGTGAAGATACTGAAGTCGTCATTATTGAGAGCCAATAAATCATCTAAATATCTAGAAGTGTTATTAAATTTTTGAATCAGATGTTGTTTCGATGGTTCTTTGCTGATTTTAGTCATAAACTGTAACTCATAACAATACAGAAACAGGTCCGCAATAAGTGGTGCACAGTTAGTCCCCATGGGAATTCCGATAACCTGACGATATACGGAATCTCCATAGCGAACAAAAATGTTATCTAGTAAAAATTCAAGGGCATTTATAGTATCAAAGCAGGTCCAATTGATATAGTTCTTTTGTTTGTTGTTACTAAAAATGATCTAAAGAGTTTGAACATATATATTCGCATTCCGACTTTTAAATGCCCATTTAATCAGGTGTGTGATTTTTTCTTAATAAGATTATGAGGCAAATGATGGTCAAGAGGAAAGTGACATTACTAGAATAACTGTTCATGTTCACAGTAAAATGATACTCAGCTATTTAGTGAAGATAACAGAAATTCAGAGAATTTACTGTAAAAAATCATAACAATGAAAATGTTATTTAAGGAGTGAATATAAGGATCGTATGATTTCAATAAGATTAAAATACAGATCAAGTGTTCATACTTTCTTACAAGGATCTGTTCTGGTAGTTTTCACATAAGCCAATGAAATTTCAGCTTTCAAATTTTCAAAGGTGCGTATTAATCCGACTAAACCAGAGGATCCTGAAATGTTTTTAAAACAGAAAGTAAAATGGAACATTGTACATGTTGTAAGCATGGCTTGGATACAGGATCTGTATTAATCAAATTGAGTATGATTTATAACGGCAAATTATTTCATGTATTTAAGGTTGGCAGTCAGCTGAACGTTGTGAAATTACAAATGCAATAGGTGATATTTGTTATGCTTTGTTTGTAAATCATATGAAAACATTTGGGATTGCTCCCACTAAGCATGCATAAAATATTAATGCAATGACTATAAACCAATTGTGTATTTGTGTTTTATTGATGTTTGAATTCGAGTAGAAGGTGCCAGGAATAACAACTCATTACCTCTTTTTATTGTGCCTGTTACATCGACAACTTCAGAAGTGGTTGTTAATTTATCTATATTTGTCTAGTATATTGTAATACATTGCTATCATTAAAATTTAGAAATAAAATATAAGCTGGTGATTTGTTAATTGTAATTATCATAAACTTGATAAAATTGAGAATGGAAATGGGGAATATGTCAAATAGACAACAACCCGACCAAAGAGCAGACAACAGCCGAAGGCCACCAACGGGTCTCCAACGCAGCGAGAAAATCCCGCACCCGGAGGCGGTCCTCAGCTGGCCCCTAAATAAAATTGTGTACTAGTTCAGTGAAAATGGACGCCACACTAAACTCCAAAACATATAAATGAACTAAAATTAAAAAACATACAAGACTAACAAAGGCCAGAGGCTCCTGACTTGGGACAGGCGCAAAAATGCGGCGGGATTAAACATGTTTTGTGAGATCTCAACCCTCCCCTATACCTCTAGCCAATGTAGAATAAAGAAACACATAGCAATACGCACAGTTAAACTCAGTTTAAAAGAAGTCCGAGTCCGATGTCAGAATAGGTAACAAAAGAAACTAAGCAAAATGACAATGATACATACATTAACAAAGGACTACCAGCAGTTACTGACATGCCAGCTCCAGACCATAATTAAACTGATTGAAAGATTAGGTCTTCATCATATGAAAATCAAGTACAATCCCTCCCGTTAGTGGTTTTGTATCATACAATCATAAAATATATGAGAAGAACATAACCCGTATCATGCCAACAACTGGTTTTAGAATAATAGTGTTTATTTCCGATGCAAAGACCCTATGAGTGAATCAATATTAATACCAAAATATGCAATCCTTAATGACCTGACAACAGTATCGTAACTATATCCTTTCCAAATAAGTCTGTTTAAAGGTTTGGTTAGCTTTTGAGGTGAATGCCGACATTTTTGTGCTTTGTAAAGAATATTACCATAAAATATTGGATGTGAAATACCTGAACGTATAAGATGTCTACATGTTGATTTATATTTACGAATGATGTCCTTGTACCGATGATAAAATTTAGTAAATGTTTTGACTAGTTTGTGATATTGAAAACCCTGGTGTAATAATTTTTCAGTAATACAGAGATTTCTTTCGTTGAAATCAAATACGTTGTTACAAACACGAGCGAATCGAACAAGTTGAGATATATAAACACCATAAGATGGTGACAAGGGAACGTCACCATCTAAAAATGGGTAATTAACAATAGGAATGAAAATTCATCTCTCTTATCATACATTTTGGTATTAAGCTTCCCATCAAAGATATAGATATCAAGATCCAAGAAAGGGCAGTGTTCATTGTTAGTATTAGCTTTATTTAAAGTCAGTTCGACAGGATAAATCTCTTTAGTGAAGATACTGAAGTCGTCATTATTGAGAGCCAATAAATCATCTAAATATCTAGAAGTGTTATTAAATTTTTGAATCAGATGTTGTTTCGATGGTTCTTTGCTGATTTTAGTCATAAACTGTAACTCATAACAATACAGAAACAGGTCCGCAATAAGTGGTGCACAGTTAGTCCCCATGGGAATTCCGATAACCTGACGATATACGGAATCTCCATAGCGAACAAAAATGTTATCTAGTAAAAATTCAAGGGCAGTTATAGTATCAAAGCAGGTCCAATTGATATAGTTCTTTTGTTTGTTGTTACTAAAAAATGATCTAAAAGAGTTTGAACATATATATTCGCATTCCGACTTTTTAAATGCCCATTTAATCAGGTGTGTGATTTTTTTCTTAATAAGATTATGAGGCAAAGTGGTATATAGGGTAGAAAAATCAAAACTTTGAACAGATGCGAAATCACCAATATAAGCATGCAATTTATCAAGTACTTCCAACGAATTTTTGACACTCCAAAAGTAATTAATTCCACTATTTTCAAAAGCCTTATTAGAACAATTTATTACCAGGTTTTTGATTGTACCAAGTGTACTAGTAAGTAGAATAGATAGTTTAGTAGTGGAACAATGGCTTGAAGACGAAATAAATCTATATTTGTAAGGAGTTTTGTGCAGCTTCGGAAGCCAGTACATAGTTGGAACTTTCATTGTATTTGGTTCTGATTGTAAAGAGGTAGCTAAAAGTTTATGTTTGTTACAGATTTCATTTTCCGAAAATGGAGTTAGTTGGAATGTTGGTGAATTCGTGATTTCCTTTTGTAGAACCTCAATGTAAAATTTACGTCAAACAACAATGATATTGTTAGCAGCTTTATCAGCCGGGACAAAAACAAATTCCTTGGCGAGTTCTTTTAGCTTATGTTTGATACGAGAAACTGGGCTATTATGGTTGTTGTTAGGAGTAAAATGATCTTTAAAATGTTGAATACGTATATCAACTATGTTCATTACCGAATTAAAAAAAGAATCTAATGATTTCTTGTCAGCTTTTTCTCGTTTTATCCATTTAGAGCAGTAAGTACGGAGTGAGTCGTGGATGATGTTACGACACTCATTCCAATTAATAATTGACGGGGGACGATATTTAGGTCATTTACTGAGGAATGATTTCAACTCTCGGTCACGAACGATGTTAAGGTCTCCTGTTATAACATGGGAACTGGGGCCATAAATGTATTCGAAATTACTGCAATTTCATGAGGTAGGTGTACTGTCACTGATATTAACATCTTTACACACTTCGCTGTAATTAAACACATATTTCCGGGTAGATTTTTTGTAAACATAACAAATAAGAGGGAGTTCAGTATTATCAAAATAGCCAGGAATTTGTTCTTTAACAGAATGATCATTAAAAATACCGGCAATATTTACAAAATCAAAACCTTTATTGACATATTTAATTTTAATAAAATGTTTTTTTGTGATCTTCAGGGCGATCAATTTTGGGAAACAGTTTAGAATAACAATATGCAATTATTATTTGAACGATTTCATACTTAGGACTGCAATATGGAATTGAGTTGCATTCCTTTTACAACAAAGGGGCCAATGCCACTGCAGGTGGACGTTTTATCACGATGATTATACCAAGTAATTCTCGGATTATAGCCATTCATTTTATCAAATGAAAGCAATATTTCATAAATTTGATGAGTCCGAAACGCTTTTTGGGATTTACCTTTATCCGGAACTCTGAAATCCGAAAATTTGAAAGAGAAGAATTTATAAATACTTCAGTGCATAGGATTATACCAATAGAGAATTTAAAAAAGTGTGTGTTTTCAATCATATCTCAGTGCCGAAGCACTAACTACTAAGTTGATGATACCTTGCAGTATCGACCCAGTGAGTTGATGATACCTTGCAGTATCGACCCAGTGAGTTGATGATACCTTGCAGTATCGACCCAGTGATAGAAAATGAAAATAACACTGTATAAATTTAATTTATCCAGAACGCTTAAGGAAGTTCGCTTGTAATGTTTTGGAACTTTTGTCAGATTTTCGGAATCCTCTGGTTTTATCTATTTGAATGCCTTAAAGGAGACATGACACGATTTTCAATTTGTGTTCCAAAATGTTTATTTATACGTAATCTTCCCCAAAAATACATCGATAGCAATATAAGTGTCAAATATTTGGTAAAATATGTATTTTAATGAGATTTTAATGCAACGATTTATGACCTGTCAAATATGCATATTTCCATCCCGGAAGTCACTCAGAACGAGGCTACTACGTCAGTGGTTACTTTCATTCATATTGACATATGGGTACAGCGCAAATTTAGTTTCGATTATTATCCAACAAAACGCATGACAGTGATGAACAATGATTTTGTGTGATGCCGATGGATTCAACAATATAATAAAAAAGAATATTGACATGATGTTTTCTGTTTTTTCAAATGACACGCAGACTTAGAAGGTGTAAATTAAGATGTGACATTTTAACAAGCCCAAACCACACTTCTTTCCTCCCACTTTCATAAGGAATCCAGAGTTGGGGTCTCGGGTGCCATGCCATATGAGTTCATCATAGGTCACAGGTGTGCGGTACAGGTGATTGATTTTCGCAATTTCAGGTCTCGTTTGAAGTTGTAAGCTTCAGGTGTCACGCCACATGGGGGATTGATAAGACATAGTTATTACGCAATATTACTTCATTAGTTCTTTGTGTATATCCTGGATGTTGGTTTTGCCGAGGGCACAGGTGAGATTCATTGGAATATATTTTTGTTACAGTAATAACGGTACAACTACCTGATGTTTAATGAACACCTGTACTACGACCATGCAATACCCTATGCACTACCAAATTGGCAATTAAATACCCTAACCAGTGTTGATAACTAATAGACAACCTGTATATAGATCTTATTTTTATTGCTTTTAAAATATGCAGATGTAAAAAGGTTTATAACAGATGCATTTTTTTAATTGACTTCTTGAGATTGATAAGTAATATTTATGTATGCTTGCAAGTCTATAACTTTATAAGAAATTGTTAGGCAAAAAGCATAAAAGGCAAACAAGGAAATGATACGAGCATGTGAATCATAAGTCTTTTACCGTGATTCTTATATTGAACATCGAATATAATTATTGACAACTATCTAGTTGGTAAAGATTCAGATCTGATGAAAAACATTTCTTTTTAACATGGAAACTTAATAATAAATGAAGAAAGTGTGTTTGAACCAATTATTTGGCATAACCGTACGGCCTCCGACAATGAGAAAACCCCATACCGTATATTCGGCTATAAAAGGTCTCAACATGAAAATATGAAACAATTTTAACGAGAAAACTAACGACCTTATTTATAACAAAATGATTTCCGAAGAAAAAATATGACAGACATGAACCAACGACAACCACTGATCTACATGCTCCTGATTTAAGACAGGCACATTCAAAATGTGTCGCGGGTATATGTTTGTGTGCGCCTATTCATTTATTCAAATTACTCTTTTTTGTTGAAATGTTTGAAAAAGAACATTATGTGTTGTGAATATTTTCCTGGACTCATGCATTTTGCTGGTAGCAATAAACAAATTGATTGCTAAATGACATTTGGAAGAGAGGGGTGGAAATATATGTGAATTTGAATTTACTTTGTAATTCATTAAATTTGAAGTTAGATTTATAAGGGTCTAAATGGAATTCCATACTTTAGAAGTGTAGTGTAACTATATTAATTGTTTCAACATAAGATATTTTTTTTCTTAAACATGTATGGTTTTAAAAGGTATATAACAGAACACGTGACTAAATCACACTACAGGTGCCTTCTTACCTTTCACCTGGTCAAGTATGCTATAGGTGTCAAAATTTAATTACTTAAACAACAGCCTTACATGAAAGGGGGAGCAATTAAAATTATATATTATTATATGTAAATTGAATATCCTAATGTAGAAATTGTGTGATAAAGGATTTGTCACTACTCAAATCATTGGTGTGATATATGATTTCCAACCAAAAAATATCGGTTTTTTTTCTTTTTGCTTCTGGCGCACACATAATTATAACGTTACCGTAACAGAGAGAAAACAGAACAATTTGATCATCAAATTAGAAATTTATATTTTCAATCATGATTAAAAGTAGTTTGATTTAAATTAAAATAAATGCAGAAAGCGGTTTATTAAATTTATTCATCAGACAAACCCATAGGTATGGTAACAGTCCGATCGGTTTTGTCTGAAAAATCGTCGTTGTTGGACTCTTCGCATGAAGAATTAATATCTTTTTCTTGGTTATTTTCCACACACAATGGCTCAAATTGATGATATCAATTGTCTTTGTAGTTTGTCAGTAATCGAGAAAAGTGCTGTCAATACGTTCATAGTGTATCGACATCGTCCAGTTCGAGACATTTTCCCAGCTTGTAACCACTGACGTAAGCACGATCACGTGATCGTTATCTAATTAAAAATCATTCATTATGACAAGCGCTGGAATCTTTGACCAAAATTATGCCGATTAATCAGATTTTGACCAGCAAAATTGTACGAAACATGCTTTAAGACTAATTTTTATTGATTTATTAAAAAAAAAAAAAAAAAAATCGTGTCATGTCTCCTTTAAAAATTTTGCCCATTGACCCCATTTTTCTTTTTAAAATCTTTACATGCATAATTATAAGCCATCTGTAAAAGTCTTATAAAATCTTTGTTATTTTTAAAAGTTTTTGTGAACTTAAACTTGTCAATGATAAAGCTATGAAAAATCAAGAGAGAACATTTTCCCGCCAAAATTTCAATGGCTAATAAATATCTCGAAAACAAGCACACTGACCTATATTTTTTTCCGCTCATTTGGTTCCTTTACTAATCCCCTATCAATATATACTGGTGTCATGAAAAGCTTGTTACTTTGAAACTGAGTAGCGAACTTCCTTAATACATTAAAAGGTTTTCAAGAAAAGACCTGTTAAAATACGTTATCTGATGTTGAATTATGTTATATGGTAAAGACAATCTCTACATTCATATAGACAAAAACATCAGAAATTCAGCCATGCATCATTTTCAATCAAATAGAAAGTGGTTTCCAAAACCATCGGTCGTATGATACAAGTAGTCTGCCAGCAGTGGCAGTACATCAAAGAAAATTATTTACTGTTAATGTTGTGTATTATAATCCGAGAGGGGCCAGTACACATATCTAAGCCACAGAAATACCGATAACACTTTGACAAAAACAAAAACAGAGTCTGACAAGAATACCACCAACGGTCAACAATTCACTACAAAGAACCACACAAAATAGTAATGCGAACGCACTTGTTCTTTACGAATCAGCATTTCCTGTTCCATTGGTGACTTCCGTAAAAACACGAAATAGTATTAATAATAAGATGATATGTGTGGGTAGATGTTGAAAGAAAAGTAGACACCATCAGCTAACCTTAAAGTATTGATGTTTATGATATACATATTTGAAAGAAATTTCTAATACTAATTTCTACCGAAGGAAAAGATTATCGGAGCTGTATATGGCAAAATCGTTTTGTTAAATTTGTTTCCTCAGTGCTCTTCAACTCCATACCATTTGATTTCTTGATTATTATTCATTCGTGTCACTTATGAGTCTTTTGTAGAAGAAACGAGCGTCTGGCGTACCGAATTATGAACCTGGTATCGTTGAGCTTTTTACAAGCTTTAAATTTATTTGAGTGACGGCAACTTGAAATCTATTAACAAAAAACATGGCAGGACAGGTCCATTTGCACACACACACACACACACATACACTGAAATAAGCTTTTGCACAAGTTGAAAGAATGTAATCACTCAATGATCTCCCTGCTTATAAATGAGCAACAAAGACACTAATTCTAATTTCAAGTGCATCACAAGATAATCCAATTTTACTCATATACTAATAAATACCAATGTCATCTGCATCCCAACCATACCAATTGCACGTGCATACCAAGATACTAATGCCATGTGCACCCCAATAGATACCGTTTCAAGTACATCTCTACAGATATCAATTGCCTGTGCATCTCAACAGATTCCAATTTCCTGTGCATCTCAACAAATATCAATTCAATGTATATCTAAACAGATACCAATTTCCTCTGCATCCCTAAAGACACAAAATATACGTGCATCGCAACATACCTACTTTTAGTGCATCTCAACAGATACAAAATACATACCAATTACATTACAACAGCTATCAATTTCATGGGAATCTCAACAGATACTAATTCAATGTGGATCTCAACAGATTCCAATTTCATGTGCAACTCAACAGATACCATTTTCCTGTGCATCTC
This sequence comes from Mytilus coruscus, assembly GCA_017311375.1. Classification (NCBI taxonomy): domain Eukaryota; kingdom Metazoa; phylum Mollusca; class Bivalvia; order Mytilida; family Mytilidae; genus Mytilus; species Mytilus coruscus. Next base: position 13,223,616 of record CM029607.1, read on the forward strand.
AACAGATACCAATGTGCATCTAAACATTACATCAGAGAGGGGAAAGATAGCAAAGGGACATTCCAACAAATCTCAATAGATTGCGCTTCTCACAAATACCAACTACATGTGCATCTCAACAGATACCAATTTTACATGCATCTCATCAGATACCAATTTTACATGCATCTCATCAGATACCAATTTGAAGTGCATCTCAACCGATATACATTTTACGTTCATCCCAAAAGGAGCCAACTTCCTGTGCATTCCAACAGAAACCGATTTCTGTTCATCACAAAATATACAAATTTCACATGCACTCCAACTTCCAATATATACTTGAGGACCCTTTTTTTTTTGTTTCAGGTTCCAACACTTGGAAGAGACTATATTTTCACACATACGTGCTGCACTTTTAAAAGAGAGGCGAAAGATACCAAAAGGACAATCAAATTCGAAAATTAACTGACAACCCCATGGCTAAAAAGAAAAAGACAAACAGACAAACAACAGTACACAAGCCACAACATAAAAAACTTAAGACCCCAACAAAATCGGGAGTGATCTCAGGTGCTCCGGAAGGGTATGTTATGCTACACAAAAACAGTAAAATCTTAACATTTTATTGTATACTACAGAATATGTAAGTAGTTCTCTGATTATCCAACTATTATATGTAACAACTAACAATAAATGCCATAACAAAATCAACAATAGATATACTGAAAAATCATTATTATTCATCGGATACTCATATTCCTGTATTTCTTGGGTTGAGGTCAACCATGATGTGTATGTTCAACAAAATACAAATTTTCTAGGCTTGTACTCATATTATAGTTCAACCATGAGATCAAGTATCCACAAAATAAAAATTTTCCTCAACCAATGAAAATTTTACACCCACGAATATTAATGAATTCACAGTATTCATATTGACAACCATTTCAAAACATAACATACTATAATTAACAAATACAGAGTTACAGACATCTTGCTAAGTTAAAATCAAAAGGTATAAAATTTGATTTTAAAGTAACAAAAATAATTCCCACTGACCCATAACAATAAATAACAACATAGAATAAATGCAATAACAAACAAATATGATATTCAAAATCACAATCATTTCAACATGCAGAAAAATTACAAATAAAAACAATATTAAAATTTTATTAATATTAATCGGCAGTAAAATTTGTGTGTTATATTTATTAAATGTTTGTACATTTTTACAGGAAATTATTAATAATATCATTGATCAAAGGGATCATAAATATTGTTTGTTCTCTACCTCAATCAATGACACCATTCTTTATTTCTTTAGTATAACTTATTATTTGATTTATAATCCTGAATGAAAAATTTTATAAAAGTAGGAACCAAATATGTTATACTGTAGATTCATTATTATTCGTTGGATACCAATTTTCGTGGATTTCGTGGGTACAGGTGAACCACGAATATAAATGTTCAACGAATAACAAATTTCTATAGGCTAGTATGGAGACTTCGACAAAACCACAAAATTAAATATCCACGAATATGTAAATTTTCCTTAATCCACGAAAATCGGTACCCATGAAAATAAATGAATCCAAAGTAGTATGTTTAATAAATAAATCAGTGTTCTCACTAAAGAATGCCAGTAATCACTCTGTTTGGGCTATGGTCAATTTTCAGTTCTTGTCTTTCATTTTTCTTATGTGCTTTGTCTATATGACATTTTGTGTTTCTTTGTTGAAAGAGTTATTTGTTTTTATAGTGATTAAGATTATATTACAATGATGACTGCGGTACCCCAATTTTGGACGTTTTTACCTATTATGTCTGTTTGTTTTGCTCACACATTGTTGTCAATATAATGGAATTCTATGTGACTGCCATACAAGTGAGAGGTTTAGCTAGCTTTAAAACCAGCTTTAATCCATCATTTCTTAGCATAAGGAAATGCCTGTGCCAAGTCAGGAATATGACAGTTGTTTTCCATTCGTTAGATGTGTTTGAGTTTTGATTTTGCCATTTTATAAAGGACTTTCAGTTTTGAATTTCCCTTGGAGTTCGGTATTTTTGTTATTTTACTTTTCACTGTGATTCCTTTTGCAGTATTAATGGTAATATCAAACAGAATCATCTTAATTTGTGCATACTATTATACAAGTATTTGAACAAAATTCTATAAATATCCCTGATTATTAAATCTCATAAAGATAGCCCTAACAACTTTTAAGGGCTATTCCAGAAAAAAAAAAATATTAGGGGAACTCCATTCTCGTTTGAGGTACTATCAACAGAATTATTTTCTGTAATGCATACACTCTGTGAAACAGATGAAATACCCAAATACCCAAATTATGTTACACAAATAAAGTGCTGGCCCTCTAATGTATTTATTTTCTGATTCAGATAAACAATGCTAGAAGCTTCAATTTTCCAATTATATATAAAACAAATCACTCAAATATGTATAAAAATTATTTCAAATAAAAAATATAGAAATCGTAACAAATGCCATATAATAATAAGAATAAAAAAATTAATGTGATAAATGTCTAAAAATATAATACATGTATCATTCATGATCCTAAAATATCTCCATTCAAATACTATAAATTCAGAAGTTATTGTGAGGTTTTTATCAATTTGAATAATGCGACTGGGTAAGTATCGCAACTATAAAAACTTACATCCTGATATCTGATACATATCTTTGTATGTAGCATTTCCAGAAATCGCAATAATTAATCTAGCATTTTTGTCCATTCTTCAAAAATGGTAAAAATAAATGCTTGCAATAATTTCTGAATTTACAGTAATTAAAATCTGTTTTGTTTCATACTACAGTACAAAGCAGCAACAATAGTTGAAACTTTTCTGGTAGGACAATCAAAAATTTTATCTTTAAAAAATCTTTGTTATCTTAAAAGAAAATATATGATTAAGTTAAGATGTCTATATATGTATTTGATTCTATATGTCTGCTTCTTAATCAAAATTTTAGCATCAGCGTAAGAATAGATAAGTTTGCTAGTACACACTTCTGTTCACCTTATCGATGGATAAACTTTGCGCTCGGAAGTTTAATTCTCACATTGAATGATTACTGAGTCATTTGCATCACTATTGTTGATTTGTAAATCTATTCACACGGAATAATTTCTTGCAGTTTACAATATTGCAAAAAAAAAAAAAATAAAATAACCCCTGCAGGAAAATTTCAATGTTTAAAATATACAAATTTAAGTTTACACAGAACTGATAAAACTTTGATTGTTTGATATCACTGATACAGATTTGCCAAATTGATTGTTTATTAACTTAATTCATATTTCATTTAAAAAAATTCCTGAGATTTTATTAATTAATTAGTCTTGCATTTCTTACTTATGTCACTGGTAATCAGTCACATTTATAAATGCCCAGAATAATTTCTGAATTTAAGGTGTCACACCATTACCTATTATCTACATTGTAGCAAAATCTGCATATAAGAAGGCATGCATAAAAGGTTTGCTTTAAGAGTATTAAAAAAAGTAAAATTAAATGCATTACAATAACAAGATACTCTTCAGACATAAAAATGTTCATAAGAAAAAAAAAATATCTTGAAAAAAGTTAAGTAAAAAATATCTCGCTTTTGAATACTAATAAGCTTATAAACACAATTTGCTGAACTAAGTAGGAAGGTTTTGTAAAAGGAGGTAGAGCTAGTATAAAATCTTTACAAATCATTGAAATGTTTATGTCAACCATTTTCATAAATTTATTGTAAGCTTCTTAGTAACTCAGATTATTCTTATTCTATTGCACATGAATGTTTAAAAAGAGTTGATAAGAAAGACTATGATATACATTTTTACTAATATACAGAGTTATCTCCCTTAATTCAGATATACTTCCTTGAGTCTTAAATCAATTTTGAGTATTATACTTTGTCATCTAACCTACTTAAAATCCATGATACCATTTTGTAAGAATTAACAGTACACATACATGTACAGTAATTAATTTCATTGCAAAAATATCACATACAGTAATCCTAAAAACAAACATATTTTTTACACACAAACGAACACATTCTACACAAAAAAAAATCTAATTATATCATTTATTGTACCGGGTATAATAAAACAAGGTAAATAGTAAATACTTTCTGAATATAAATAAAAGCAATTCGGCAATCAAATACATAAATGCAAAAGAAAAGATATGGTGCACAATTTATGCCATAAAATCACAACATACCCATGACCAAACCAAAAAGAAAAGAAACAGACAGCCCTTTTAAGACTATTCTTTTTTCCAGAGTCACAGTGAGAGCTTAAAATTGCTTATGTGACTTAAACGTAAATTCAAATTCAATTAAAAATTTATTGTTTTTTCAAATAAAATCATTCCATTTATTGCATGGACTTTATTATTAAGATTATGAAACAAAAAAAATATTTTATTCATCTAAACAGGTAAAACTATTCATAATTTTTTTTTCACTGACCAATTGAGGTTGATGAAAAAGCAAGGGGACTTTAAGTTTGCCTGGGCTATCATAGATATTTATATATTATAAGGAATTTTAATCAATACTTTTGTATTCTTCCTTTAGGATATATGTACTTAGGTCAGGTATAGGCATTTTTGTCAGATGTTCGGACTCCTTGGTTCTTTTCCTACGATACAGGGTAAAATATTTTGCCCCATTACACCCATTTTTCTTTTCATATTAGACTTCAATAGCTCAAAAAAGGTCATTTACCAAAATTTAAGCAGATTCTAGATTTCTTTTCTTTCGATTTGAGACCCAAATAATACCAATGATAATATAAGGTAAAAGTCTGAGTCAGCCTTTTCCCGCCATTTTTTTAAAATCAAATATCTCAAAAAGGAGCTCCATAACCTATCAATACTTTTAGCTTATTTTGTTCCTTAATTAATGCTCTTCTGACTTATAGTATCAATTTCAAATTCTAGATTTTTTTAATTTCACCTAAGTACATCCTTAAAAAAAAGTTCTGAAGTTAATGAAGTTATCTGATACATCATTTGAAGTTTGAACATTTGAAAGATTTATTTCTCTTGAAAGATGATCAAAAACAAATATTGAATGTAGCACTATATATATCAAAAATTGAAGATCAATCTAACCAAAATTACACAAAAAGCTACAAACCTGGCTAAAAAAAATATGTTTAATTTGAAAGAAAATTTCTCCTGTATCAATATCCAAACCAAAACACTGTTACTAGGTAACTAATAACCTCTGAACTTGCTGTCCGTTACCTTGGCAATGACCAATGAGAGTTAAACATAAATGACTTATAAACTAATTATAAGAAAATCATCATGAAAAATTAGAACATCTGAAATTATTTTTATCACTTTACAAAACTAAGTTCTGGGGTAACTGTGAAACAGCAAAATGTAAAAAGGGAGACTACTCTATAGGTACTAAGAAAAATTATTAAAAAAAACACTTATGAGTAATCTTTTCTTGTTATACTATATTGATAATTTGAGCATTTAAAAGGCATAATGTTATTTTTAACAATTGTTAGTAAGTGTTGAAGGGTATGGTTGACTTTTCCTATTAAAAATTGTTTGCCCTGAGAGAAAAAAAAACACATTTGAATATAAACTTGTTTGTAATGGAAAAGCTGCCCAATAGCTTTTGAAGAATGCTGGAAATGGAGTATTAAATGAAAAAGAAAGAGGTAGAAGCCTCATACAGAGGTATGAGAATTAAGAATATAACAAAGCTACTAAACTTCAAGGTATATTCTAAGAAAATAATTTCCATTAAAACTGTACATGAAAAGTAATGTCTAATGTACATTACATATGTATCTTATAAAAGCTAGAGAAGCTTCTATCTGTTATCATTAACATTTTATTAAAGTTTTGTATTTTAGTTAAACATGTAAAACAAAAATCTATTTGGATATAAAAATCATATCCTACATACAAAGAAAAATTACAAGTTTTCATATAAATAAACCTTTAATCTTTAATTAAGGCTAAATCTAATGCCATTTGTAGGTGATGGTAGTCTTACAAGTCTGGAGTACGACCATTCACTAGACAATTTCCAATTCTTTGAGATCTTTTTCATCTGTTCATATTCTTTTTCACAATGTTCCAGACGATTCAGAACATCGGACATCTTTAGGCGTGGAACTTGTAGAACAACAGCAGAAACTCCTATACTACCAGCCCAGATCCCTGATGCTATCAACTGTTCTGTATCAACTCCTTTGAAAAGCTGCCATGCAAGTCGTCCTGAAATTTTAAACCGTTTTCAATTGTAGACAGAAAGAAAACATAAACAATGAAAATCACTGAAAATTTCAAAAATTTTAAACATCATTGTTGTTTTGTCTCATTTATCATGTTTACATATATCATGTATATTTCAGAGTGTAACTTATCTAATATATTATGGATTTTGAATGATTTCATGTGTGCTTACATGACATTCAGCTCCTTCAAATGCCTGTTTTAAGGTGTTAAAGCTTATTTATCTGAAGAAATCTCTCATAAATCTTGTAACATGTGTAAGGTTTGACTGTATGGCCTAAGTCAATCAAATACAGCCTCGATTTCAATTGATATTTTATAGTGTGTCTTTTTATGTTGTAATGTTACACTACTGTTTCAGGTTAGGGTGAAGGTTGGCACCTGTTAAAACGTTTAAACCCACTGCATTTGTATGCACCTGTCCTAAGTCAGGAGCCTGTTGTTCAGTGGTTGTTGTTTGTTGATGTGGTTCATAAGTATTTCTCGTTTTGCTTTTTTTATATAGATTAGACCTTTGGTTTTCTTGTTTGAATTGTTTTACACTAGTCATTTTGGGGCCCTTTATAGCTTGCTGTTCGGTGTGAGCCAAGGCTCCGTGTTGAAGGCCGTACTTTAACCTATAATGGTTTAATTTTTACACATGTGACTTGGATGGAGAGTTGTCTCATTGGCACTCATACCACATCTTCTTATTTATATTGTATTGTATTTCTCTTTATAAGCTCCTGATTTATTGTATTGAGTTTGACATGTTTGATATGGTATATAAAAACTATCTCCATTTCTGGAAGGTAAAAAAAAATATTACAATCAGATCAAGGCAAACTTAATACTTATTTTTCCTTTAAAACTCTATTTTGTTTTAAAAATATTTAAATCTAAAAGATTTAAGATTAAGGCAATCAATCTGTAAGATTAGAATAAGCACTCATCCATTACGGATTGAGATTGATAGATATACAAAAATGTATGTGAATAGAACACTTAGAAAATGTTTATACTATACATTAAATAAATTTGAGGATGAGATACACTTTGTGACTGATTGCCCATTATATGTTGATAATAGAACTGAGTTTTTTACTGAAATTTCATTAACCTGCAATAATTTTCAATCTTTAGACAATCTTTCAAAGTTTACATGGCTATTTATACAAGAAAATTTAGATGTATATAAATGCTTGGGAAAGTATTTATCTAAAAATCTGAAGATAAAGAGAAGTTCAAAGATAATAAATGCAAATTAGTCATACATATACTTATTTTGAATGGTATATTTTATAGATGTTATTTGTATTATCTGGTTCTGTCCTGGCCTTAAATAACAGTTATTGTAAAACGGTGTTGTTTTTTTTTATATTTCTCTATTGATGTTGAATCTTATGTATTTGTATGTAATGCTCTTTATAGGGCCCTTTAATTGGAAATAAAAATATTCTATTCTATTCTATTCTATACCAATCATCATACAAAATTCTGACTTATGGAATACCTGATTGATTGTTGTTTGTTTAGTATCCAGTGGCAAATATTTCATACATATTGCCAATTTTTATCATGGAAATTTAGGTGAGAATTTATATTTTGTTTTAATATTTGCATGAAAGAAGCTTACTAGAATTTTCACAAGTTCTAATTTTTTTCAAATAATTTGCCATAGAAATGTACCTGCGCAAATGGCTCCTATTGCTATAGATGATGTATTGAAGAATCTTCTTTCTGAAGATGCCTTTTCTTTTACTCCTGTTGACACAGCAGACAACAAAATCTCACAGCCTTCTAAAAGGTCAATGACCTGCTTTGACCTGGTAGTCATAGCAAGCAAATGGTCCTCTTCAGAAACTGCAAGGTATTTTGTTTTGGTCGACTCTTTCAAAAAAGTCTGAGTAGAGTTTTGAAGAGTAACAACCACATTAGTGACTCTGTTAACTCGACTTGTCAATTCTCTCAGCTGACATTTTGTTTTGGTTGGCACGGTAATGACATTTTCAACTGCATCAACACAAATGCAGGAGGAAGCACTGACATATACTGTTTCTGAGACAATGACTAGCAACTGTCTCAACTGAGACAAAATATCTGAGATCAGACAGTTATTTCCGGCATTTCGAGAATAGTAATACTGCAGATAGGTCAAAAAGTCAAGTGTGTGACAGAGAAACTTCTGGTTTCCATGGATACCATCTGGTGACCTTTCTTGTGAGGTCTCTAGGAGATGACTAATGAAATCATTTAGAAGTGTAACGACCTTCACATCCTCTGCAACTGGATCTACCAATGTATGAAGACCTGTGAACAGAAAATGTAGTATTGAAGTGTCATGAACAGTTCACTCTGGGTTTTAAGTTTAAGAATTCATTGAAACAGTATAACATAGGATTATTTCCTTATATTCAGCTGGTAAAATCAGATGAATTTGTGGCATTGGTAATTTACAACATCTTTTTATTTATATACTTGATAAATATGCAAATCCACTTATTTAAAACCAATAACATTTGTGAGCTCATCAGGTAGTACTAGCTTAAGCAGCATCATATTATTATACTTATATTTTTTGCAAGACTTGTTTAAACTTGAGAACTTAAAAATTGTCTTCAACATCAACACAAATAGAGGTTTGGTGAACAAGTCATTTGACAGGTACTGTGTGGCAATTCAAGTTGCACATCTATGCCTGTTTAAATACATCAGGGAGAATGAAAAAATGTATGAAGTCAAAATTTACAATTATTTGGCAGGATACTGCTACAAACAGGTCAGGAATAACCATTTATTGGTGGATGACCTCAATTCAGGTATAATCCACCATTTGACAGCATGTTTATTGAGATAGACCAATTGATGAATAATATAGTTTTTATTCCAATTTTTTTTAAGAGATATTAGAGCATCTTTTTGCATATTCCATCTTAAGCTTTAATGATTTTTGAGATACAATGTATAAATATATTATAATCCACTATAATATTGAAGGGATATTCTCGACTGGTTTCCTCAAGTCTGCATCAGTTCCAACTTTAAGATTTGTAAGACGAAATGGACAAGAGGAGACTACAGAACAAAAATAAGATTTAATATGCCAGCTTTAGCTGGCACTTATGGTAGAAGCATCGAATTGGAATAAAGAACGATAACTCTCTCTACATGATCAATCTAAAAAGTTTCGTCACTCTCGTTAAATCTCGTACGATTTTTTTTTTTTTAATTTCGAAGTTGATCAAGTCAAGTTATCTAACTCTTAAAAATATTTTTTTTCCTTTTTTTCCTTATATTTATCAAATAAATATTGTATTCTCGCTTGGCTCCAAATATAAAGTCAATTCTTCAAATAATGAAAACGAAATTAGCATTGGAATATCCGTCAGGACATTTTCATGACATTAGTTTAACCCTTATATTTTTAATGGCTGCCAGATTCTCGTTTAATCGCGATCTTGAAAAAACGGGACAAAACGGAATAAATTCGAAGTTAAATACGACATGAATTTTTATTTGTTTACAAAAACAAGAATTTAGAAATTTTAGTAACTTGTGTAGTTTATTTAAATTTTATTGTACCACGGAAATAACCGAAGTTTGGACAACAACATCTTACGCCATGTTTCGTCGTCTGCTTCATCTTTCATAAAATTTATCAGTGACAAATTTCCTAAATAACCACAGGTACTTCATTTAAAAGTTACAATATCATAATTTATGATAACATTTGTAGTGTAAAAGTTCCGTCCAGCCATGGGAACACAGAAAAACCCTCTGCAAGCAATAAACTTCGGGAGAAACGTAGCCGGAGGTAGTAAAATATCCGGTGTTCTGCCTCTGGTTGACCATGACTACTATTATTCATCTGCTAAAGAATTTCCCATATCAAGTTACAGTGATAATGAAGTTGGTTATACTGTTGAATGTGATCACGGTTATTCCTGTAGCTCAGAGAAAAATGCAGGTGAAATTCAAAACTTAACAAAAGTTTTAAACAAAAAAAATATATTCAAATTCATTATCTGTAGACTGTGATTCCTTTGACAAACTCTCAACAAATCTTGTTATTTGTTATTAATTATGACACATATCTACATTAAACAGTCCCAGGAGATGAAGACTGTTTTTTTCACTCTCTACGTTTATTGTATGCACCCATATTGTCCAAAATAGGATTTTATGGGAAGATGGAGTTATGATAACCCATGATAATGCCATGACTTTTGATAGGTATAGCTAGAGCATGTTACTTGGAAGTATGTGGGCTACATCCTTTGAAATTCAAGCTGCCGACACATTATTTGGATGCAATTTAAACAATTGCCTCCTGCAGTCGCCTGTATATTTTATGCGCCAGTTTAAACCTGATCAAAAACATTTTCCCTCTACTGAATACTTTTATCAGGTGCACATTTCAACCTATTAAAGCAATAAACACTTATGGCTATAACGTCACAGTTCCCAAACTGCACCGAGTACCCAATTTGCACCTATTCAACAAAAATAACTGTGGAAATCTTAAAAGTTTTCTTTGAGACTAAACAATTTGTATTGTTATGATTTGACATTATACATGTCTTTCAATATATTTAAATATACACAAATCGTTCACAATGAGAATATATCAACAGATGAAGCATTCCGGAAAAAGTAAATCTACGAAAACGTCAGTGTTGTCACCATGGGTTATCTAATAAGCATCTTTTAAAAATGTAAGCAACTTCACAACTACAAGTTCATTTTCATGACCAAAATAAAATAAAGTACAAACAAAAAGCAATAAAATGCTTCGCCAAGCACAGCCTAATACAACCGCAGATGTAGATTTAGCATATAAAAAACACCAAAATTTTTATGTCAGTTGAAATCAAACATATTTTAATTTTGGTCCCTTCAAACTTTAATATGGACTAATTTGAAAACAGGTATCAGGTGAGCCCGAACATTTCTATTCAGCAGCAGTCTCCAACAACATATCTCCTTAATTTTATATGATAGTTCCACAAAAATGTTGAAAATGTGTACATTTAATTTTTTTCTAGATTCTCTCATGTCATGCGTGTGAAAGGGGTACCTTTTTGGTCACAATTTATGTGTTGCGTCTAAGTATGAATTGTAACACTTTATAGTGACTGACCAGGTCAAACAAATACTTCTCAAGAAACATGCAGAAAAAGAAGACAACTTGGAACAGCACCAGCCATGCCAGACTATGTATGAATAAAAACTCAAATGGGAATAGCATGGACGATATGTTAGTTATATGTCCTTATGAATAGTACATGTAGTAAGGAAAGCTATAAATAATTCTGCAGATAATGCAATTTTATCAGGTTTATTGTACATTTTCTGTTCAAATTTTCACACAATCAGTGAGTTGTTCAAAAGGGCTAAACTAACTTTTTATTACTGAAAGTTTCAAACAATGACAAGTGTTTCATTCACGAAATAACTTAGCGTTTCTGTGAAAAAATCATGTGCAATTTTGTGAATTAAACGGAAAAAGATCCTTTACTGTGCACTCGTGCATGTCAATTGCGAACTGACCTAATGTATTTTCTTTATCATGACCAGTCCACTGATACTGACGCGAAATTATCAAGGAGTACACATCAAAGGAAAAATTAAAAATTACCGATAAAATAATTTACACACCCTGTTTCGTGTGTATCTCCTGCCATATCAGTATTTGTTGCAATAATTATGGAAAAAACAACCCAAAAATGTTGTTTTTGACCACTGACTCCTACACTATAGGTACCATAACCCCCAAAATCAATTCTCACCTTCCTTTTGTGTATTGAACCTTCTGGTACAATTTCATACATTGTCATATAGAGATACATTCACTTAAACTAAAGTTATTGTCCGGAAACCAAATGTGTCTTCGGACAACAAGGACATGATAGCATTACTCAAAAGCAAATTTTTGACATTATTCCCCATTTCCATTCTCAATTTTATTTTGCCGTTGTATAAAAACTTGAAAAGTAAGCTAATAAAACAAAATGCAAGAAATGATTTAAAACTGAATCTGAATAAGTACATTAAATTGATGTATAAACCCACAAACAGAAGATGATCAGGAATACATTTATACTGCTGAGCAGTGTTCTCCCCTCAAATTTTAAATGGCAGCCTAGATAATAGCAAAATCTTAAGATTATCAACTTAACAATTCTTATTTATGGTTCCTTATGCTTGGATGAAAATGAAAAACTTGATCAAAACATTATTCTAAACAGGCTCACTGTAAATTCAAACTCTTCTTTTAACAATCAGAATGATCCTCTTGCTGACCACATATATATGAGATGCAGGAAACTGGGAATACAATATGAACATCCAGCTAATTTAGAAAGTAAAAATAATTCAACAATAGAAAGCGTTGTTTGCAATACAAAATAAAAAAAAGCAGCTACAACTTTTAAATATTGATGAAAAAGATATTCCAAATCCTCCACCTTTTCATGAAAATCAACAAAAAATTAATTTAATAAAGTTATGGATTGTATAACAGTATTCATACATGTAGTTTTGAAATTAAACAAATGTCTTACTGTTTTAAATTTAGTAAAATTTGCAAAGAAAGAAAAATGGATATGAAAATGGCACAAGATAATGAATGTAAGCCTTGTCATTTATATAAATCACCAATAAATTCATTTTCAGCAGAAAACAATAAGGGAGCAACCATTTACCATTTAGCTTCAAAAGGGGGTATTGTTTTTCGTTTGAGTCAGATTTTTTTACACGCGAAGCGCTTCAACGCTATCAATCAAAATCATTTAGTCAAAATATAACACTAGAAGGTATGTGGAAAATCTGGATTCAGAATATTTGTTTTGTCCTCTGCTTGAACAGTTTATTTTTTTTCATCAATTTGGGAATCAGAATAATTTTTTAAGAAAAATACTAGTCCAAATAATTATGACGTCTAGCAAGGCTATTTTAAATTTTTGCTTTGGCGCCTTCCTGCGACGCGTCAAAGAAAAAAAGTATAATAGCCTTTTAAGACGTCATAATTATTTGGACTAGAAAAATACCATACCCCCTCATGCCTTTTGAAGTTCAATGATCGTTCCCTTATCATTTTCCATTTGAACTTATTATTTTATTTTACTTTTTTAGACAAAAACTATATGTAGGACATTTGTCCTGAACATGCATGAAATATTTGCCACTGGACGTTAAGCAACCAACAATCAACCAATTTATAGGACATAGTCTTGGTATAAAGCTGGCATTTAAGGTAGCGCCTTCCTCATATTATGCCAGCTTTAGCTGGCACTTATGGTAGAAGCATCGTTTTGGAATAAAGAACGATAACTCTCTCTACACGACCCATCTGAAAAGTTTCGTCACTCTCGTTAAATCTCGTACGATTTGTTTTGTTTAATGGCTGCCGAGTTTATCGTTTCATCGCGATCTTGAAAAAAACGGGTCAGAACGGAACAGTTTCGATGTTAAATACGGCATGCATTTTTTATTGTTTACAAAAACAAGAATTAAGAAATTTTGGTAACTTGTGTAGTTTATTTAAATTTAATTGTACCACGGAAATAACCGAAGTTTGGACAACAACATCTGACGTCATGTTTCATCGTCTGCTTCATCTCTCCATTATCAGTGACAGCGAAAGCAAATTTCCTGAATAATCGCAGGTACTTCATTTAAAAGTCACAATATCATAATTAATGATAACATTTATAGTGTAAAAGTTCCGTCATGCCATGGGAACACAGAAAAAAACTCTGCAAGCAATAAATTTCGGGAGAAACGTAGCCGGAGGTACTCATGCCAGTCCACAGGGGCTTGTTTAGTGGGTCAGACGAGGTTTTACTGTCAATGGCAATCGCTATCCTATTGGTTTTTTATATAGGATAGCGATCGCCATTGACAGTAAAACCTCGTCTGACCCACTAAACAAGCCCCTGTGGCCAGTCATGGCCATGCAGGCAATGGCCAATGCAGGGTAAAATCCGGTGCACTGGTTGAGAATGACCATGACTACTGATATTTATCTGCCACAGAATTCCCCATATCAAGTCACAGTGATAATGACGTTGGTTATACTGTTGAATGTGATCACGGTTATTCATGTAGCCCACACTCACAGACAAATTCAGGCATGTCAGGTGAAATTCAAAACTTAACAAAAGTTTTAAACAAAAAAAATATATTCAAATTCACAATCTTCTAACTCTGTACTTCCTTTGGCAAACTCTCAACAAATCTTGTCATTAATTATGACACATATCTACCTTATACAGTCCCAGCGGAGATGGAAACTGTTTTTTTCTCTCTCTCTAAGTTTAATCATAAAAGGATACTCGAGTCTGAGTGGTACATTTAGGTATATATTGAATGCTCCCATATTGTCCAAAATTGGATTTTATGGGAAGGTGCAGTTATGATTACCCTGATGATACCATGACTTTTGATAGGTATATACAGGGCATGTTACTTGGAAGTATGTGGGCTACATCCTTTGAAATTCAAGCTGCAGCTGTCGCCTGTATATTTTATCGTCAGTTAAAACCTGATCAAAACATTCTCACTCTACCGAATACATTTGTCATTATATCAGGTGCACATTTCAACCTATTAAAGCAATAAACACTTATGGTTATAACATCACAGTACCAAAATTGCACTCAGTATCCAAATTGCACCTATTCAACAAAAAATCTCATGGAAATCTTACAAGTTTTCTTTCAACATGTGAAGTTATCTAATTATCATCTTTTTAAAATGATCAAATTAAATTTGTTACCAGCATCCATTTCTAAAAAAAATAGTAAGCATGGAATAATGTCAAATTGTTCAAAATCTTTGAAGAAATAAAACATTACATCTGTTTTCATTCCATTTTTAAGGATGTGAAATTAAACATGTAATGATGAATGGAATTTGGGTACTGACCTCATTACATAAGCATGCCTTCATGGATTGTTTGGAGGTCAGTTCAAACCTATTTTTCTATGACTCTACATGGACTCAAAAGTTAAATTGGTGTAACTATATAGTAAACAAGGATACGTCTACAAAATAAGCACAGAATGGAAACTATTGTCTGGTTCATAAAAAAAAAAAACATTGGTGAAAAAACTGTCAAAATAGGTGCAATTTGGGTACCCTCATGTTAGCAACTTCACAACTTCAGTTTAATTTTCATGACAAAATAAAACAAAGTAAAACCAAAAGCAATAAAATGGTTCAGCGAGCGCAGCCTGATACGACCACAGATGTATATTTAGCATATGAAAACACCAAAATTTTATGTCAGTTGAAATCAAACATATTTTAATTTTGGACCCTTCAAACTTCAATATGGACTAACAGGTATCAGGTGAACCCAAACATTTGTATTCAGCAGCAGTCTCTAACTACATATCTCTTTTAATTTTATATGATGGTCCTACATAACAAAAATGTTGAAAATGTGTACATTTAATTTTTTCTAGCTTCTCTCATGTGAAAGCGGTACCTTTTGGTCACTATTTATGTGTTGCGTCTAAATATGAATTGTTACACTTTATTGTGACTGAACAGGTTAAATAAATACTTCTCAAGAAACAGAAAAGAAGACAACTTGGAACAGCACCAGCCATGCCAGACTATGTATGAATAAAAACTCAGATCGGAATAGCATGGACGATATGTTAGTTATATATGTCCTTGTGAATAGTAAGGAAAGCTATCAATAATTCTGCAGATAATGCAATTTATCACGTTTTCCAACATTTTCTTTTCAAATATTCACACAATCAGGGAATTGTTCAAAAAGGCTAAACTAAATTTTAATTACTAAAAGTTTCAAACAATGACAAGTGTTTCATTCACCAAATAACTCATATGTTTCTGTAAAAAAAATCATGTGCAATTTTGTGAATTAAAGGAAAGTAGATTCTATTATGGTGCACTTTGCAAGTCAATTGCGAACTGATCCAATATATTTTTTTTATCATGACCAGTCCAGATACTGACATTACCAAGGAGTACACATCAAAGGAAAATTGCACAAATTATCGATAAAATAATTTACACACCCTGTTTCCTGTGTATCTCCTGCCATATCAATATTTGTTGCATTTACATATAAATGAGAAATAATCAATGTAAAAATGGTAAATTTTTGACGAAAACCCCCAAAAATTATGGAAAAATCAACCCCAAAAATGTTTGACAAATTATGAAATTTTTAAAAATCTTGAAGAAAAACAGAATTACCCCTCCAAAAAAATAATGAAAAAAATTCCTTGAAAATAACAAAATCTTTAAATTATGAACTTAACAATCCTATTTATGGTTAACATTCCTTAGGATTAAATGAAAATGAAACCTGATCAAAACAATAATCTAAACAGGCTCACTGTAAATTCAATCAAACCCTTCTTTTAACAATCAGAATGATCCTCTTGCTGATCAAATATATAGGAGATGCAGGAAACTGGGAATAGAAAATGAACAAAAAAGTTACATCCAGCTAATTTAGAAAGTAAAATAATTCAACAAACAGAAAGTGTTGTTTGCAATACAAAATAACAAAAACAGCTACAACTTTTAAATATATTGATGAAAAGATATTTCAAATCCTCCACCTCTTCATGAAAATCAACAAAAAATAATTTAACAAAGTTATGGATTGTATAACAGTATTCATAGTTTTGAAGTTAAACAAATCTTTTATTGTTTTAAATTTTGTAAGATTTGCTAAGAAAGAAAAATATGAAAATGGACCAAAATAATGAATGTAAGCATTGTCATTTATATAAATCATCAATAAATTCATTTTCTGCAGAAAACAATATGGACCATAGCATAGTATGGTTTTGTCGAGTCAGATTTTTTCACACGAAAGGCTTCAACGCTATCAATCAAAACTATTTGGTCAAAATTGAATGAAGGTACAAAATGTATGGGAAAATCTGGATCCAGAATGTTTTTGTCCTCTGCTTGAACAGAATATTTTTTCTCAACAATTTGGGAATCAGAATATTTTTTAAGAAAAACCATACCCCTCCCACCTTTTGAAGTTCAATGATCGTTCCTAAACATTTTCCATCTGAACTTATTATTTTATTTTAGACAAAACTATATCTAGGACATTCATAAAAATATAGTATATGCCAATACACATAGTAACAGCGCCTGTTGATGCTCAATGCCTGACGGTTTCGATCCAAAAGGATCTTCATCAGTGGATTAATGTTTGTACCCTATTTATATAAATACGGTAACCATGGTAACAGATGGTTCAGAGTTAACCAGCGGTTCAGAATTAACTTGCGGTATCCATATAAATAGGGTGCAAAGATTAATCCACCATTCTGCCTCTGATGAAGGTCCCTTTTTATGCTTTCACATTTATCCCCGCTGATACACATAATATGGCTTTACTAACGAAAGCTCCAATTGAGCTAATGTGTTTAAAGACCTCTTATGTCAGTACACCTTTCCTATATTGTATATCTAAGACATTCGTCCTGAACATGCATGAAATACTGGATGTTAAGCAACCAACAATCAATCAATATAATAGGACATAGTCTTGGTATAAAGCTGGCAATTAAGGTAGCGCCTTCCTCATATTAGATAAAACTCATAATTTATAAAATGGAAAAGGAGGGTCATAATTATTAATAGTTTTAAACATTGGTTTCTCTAACAAAATGCAGCATGAACTTGTGTCAAAATGAATTATTATGTCATCACTATGCGGTCATCAAAGCTCAAGGTATCATCATGTCAATGTAAAAAGAAGTTCCAATATCTCTTAATTTTTGGGGATAAAAACTGCATTATGATTATACCTCAATTTGTGTAGCTAAAGGTAAGACAGGTAAAAATCAGGTTGCATTTTTTTTTATGTATACACTTTTATATCATTTGTTGTACGTGTGTGTTTATTTTATTGATTTTCCTAAAAAAAACAACATTACCATTTGCAGATTCAGCTGTCATGGTCAGCGCAACACAAAATACATAGAAAACATATGTTTACTTTCTGTTTGACCTTGATTGTTTTGACAGGGAACCTTCATTTAAGTTCATCATCAAAAGTACATCATATTTATTGATTACGTAAAAAAAATAATTGAAAAAGAATGAGTACACGTTTAAAGCAAACAACGAATAATATTACTATAACATTTTGTATAATTCAGATTTTCCGCCAAAACTCATCAAAAACAACAATCTAAAAGGATATGGAAATAATTCCTCCCTTCAGTATTAATTTCCGGCTCCGGTTTCGTTTCGGTGATCACTCAAATTTAACCATGTAAATTATTCTTGGGCACGTCAACATGGATTATTCAAAGTTCCTTGAAGATAATTTTGATGTGAAAGAATGGGTGAACAATGCATTCAGAACGCAAAAAGAACCGAATGTCTCCAAAGACCAATATGCCACTACTCTAGTGATGAAACTACAAATGTTCATCCAAGAAGTCAACAATGTTATAGAGGAAGCCAGTCAACAAGCCATTCAGAATCTCCCCCGAGTCATGAGAGAACTTGATGCCGTGAAGCAGGAAGCCTCTTTGCTCCAAGATCAAATGAAATCAGTGAAGCATGACATACAGAAAGTAGAACACGATACAGGTAAATTGAGTATTCACCATAGCTTTCAAACGAATCAAAGTAGGTCACAGTGACTCAATTAGCAGATAAATATTACAATAATTGTAATTTTATTTTTTTCATATATATATATATATATATATATATATATATATATATATATATAAATATATGCGCTTACCTGTGTCAGATTTTCAGTATACAAATATGGATATAAATCTCACATTGCTAGTAAATTAATATATACAAATATTGTTTCCAACGTGAAAAATTAAACAAATCATGCAAATAGACCATGTACATTTTTAGACAGGAAATATGAAAAAGAAATAAAATTACAATTTTCAAAAAATATGTATAACAACTAACCCAACTTGAGTCTGTGATGTCTCACTCAATACTAGTAAATTAAATTGATTGATATTTGCTTAATGTCAAGTGGTTTATTAATATAGCAACCAAGTTTTTTGTGTATTTCCTACAATGTATGTCATTTGGTGGAGAGCAAATAATTTGCCCAAATGTCACCCATCTTATTATTATTGCAGTAACCTTTTCATTTGATGTATTGTAAATATAATAGTAGGGAGTTTTTTTTTTAGGGTGCTACCGTTTGATTTTTATGGGGGCTAGGATGAAATTTGAAAAAAATAGGCAGGACAGGAGTTTTGAGTAAAAAAAAAGGCAGGATGAGCAACTTGGTAAAAAAAAAAGGCAGGATGACAATTTGTGTAAAAAAATTCAGGATAAACTACAAATGAACTAGTAAAAAAAAAGGCAGGACCGAATAGAGTAAAAAATAAAAAGGCAGGACAGAGATTACAACTAAAAAAAAAAGCAGGACAAAATTTTTCATCCTAGCCCCCCCCCCCCCATAAAAATCAAATGGTAGCTCCCTTAACTCAGTGCACATTGTCTACCTCAGTCTGCTCCAAAATCTTTTCCAAAGTTCTACTAGCATTGACTAGTCCGAAGACCAATATTCCTATAATATATTTTTCTTATGTGTCTTAACAAAATTTTGCAAATACTTACTAGTCCAAATAAAATTTTACTATTCTGGGACATTGGACTAATGGCTAACATGGCTAATGGTGCAGACTGCTACCTAGATAGGTATAAGTCTGATTTACAAAAAAATATACATGTATGGCTACAAAAATAATTTTATTGTACTCCAAAAATAAGTCTAGTTTGCGAAGGATTATTTAACTCTAAAAAAGGGGAGAAAGGTTTACTTATCGTGTTTATTCTCTGAAGACAAAAATATTTTAAACCAGAAAACAAAATTTTTCGATTGAGAGGATTTGTCATTAAATTTTATGTTAAATTTTTACATTTTATTTTAAATTGCTTTTTGTGTGGTACAAAACCCCACCCCTCCCCTTCATAGTTAAATGGTTGTACCTTTATAATAACTGTGACCTTGAGCTTTGACCTATTGACTAAACACCAGAAGGGTCTTTCCAAGTGTCATTCTCCAGTTAAGTCTGGTGAAGTTTAACATATGATAAAATAATACCAAATATTTGCTTCAATTGCTGCTGTAACCTTGACCTTTGACATAGTGTTATCAATATCAAGAGGGTGTTTGTCATCTCATGAGGCATTTCAAAATCAAATTTGGTATATTTAGTTGGTTCAAATGGTGTCATCCACAAACCAAAATACTGTAAATTCAGAAATTATTGCCTGCATTTATTATTGCGATTTTGTCATTTTAGACTAAAATTCGATTTTAATTTTTTGCGATATTGAGAAAAATTCTGTTTAATTCATAAAAAAATATTCAAAATGCGAGTTTAAATTATTGCGATTATAACCCATTCGCATTTTTCGCAATAATATAAACATCGCAATAATTTCTGAATTTACAGTAATGCAGAATATTAAGTCTATTAATTGCAGCTGTGATCTTGACCTTTGATCTATTGACCCAAAAATCAAATAGGGATCTTCCTGATATTAAGCATGCAACATTTTGAAAAGAAAATTGATTATTTACAGATAGACTCACTATAGATGGTCATGATGGTCAGAACTGGTATTTATTTAAATTTCATGCTTAGAAGAATAGATAAAAGGTGTAGTGTTGTTAAATT
Source organism: Mytilus coruscus (assembly GCA_017311375.1). Taxonomy (NCBI): domain Eukaryota; kingdom Metazoa; phylum Mollusca; class Bivalvia; order Mytilida; family Mytilidae; genus Mytilus; species Mytilus coruscus. The sequence continues at coordinate 13,244,561 of CM029607.1, forward strand.
CATGAAATTTTTAATGACACTTGTTCACTCTTTTTTTCTTGCCATGTTGTTGTTTTTTTTTAAATATTTGCATATTATGTGGAATGTGTCTGAATATTACATGGAATGTGTATATGGTTGAAGACACTTGTTGATCTGCACATATGACAGGTCTGTGTTTTGCACAGCTTGGTCACTTACACCCTTTTTATTCGTATTAAACATGTTGCTTCAAATGTGTTATGTATTTGTTTGTAAAAGGTGAGACTAATTATTGAGTAATAAAATATTGAATTGTATTGTATTGTATTGTACTATAGTGTACTCAAAAGATAATATGTAGAATAATGATTCTTAATTGGTGTTCTTTCTTGTGTTCAAATCACGTTCCGCAGAAGAAACGGTCACATTATATATCAACAGATAAAGTATCCCGAGAAAAAAGTAAAATCCACGGAAACGTCGCATGCAACGTCCACAAAAAGTCAACTTTTAAAAATGAGCAATTAGAATATGTCCGAGGCATCTATTTCTTATAAAATGAATAGTCAATCAAATCAAATCAAACTTTTATTGCCATATAAACCAACTTATACGATTTGTGACAAAAACAACATTAACATAATGACAAGTAAAAGGCATGTATAATCATATTAAACAAACTAATGAAAATAGTTCAAAATTCAATTATGAGTCCCCTATCCTTAATTAGTGCCAATGACTTTTTTATACAGGAACCTGTGCTTTCTACCTGTTTTTGTGTTGATGGGCAAAGAATATTTATCATTTTTTCATTTTTATTGAGGCTATTCAAATTTTCTATACTTTTAGCCTTTGTTAATTTTTCGTATAGTAAACATTGACTATTGTTAAATTGTTCTAATAATGTGGGGAAATAAAACTAAACATCAATTATTCCATTTTACGGATGTGAATTTAAGTGTGGATGCAATTTACATTGTACATGTTGTAGGTACTACTCATTACAGAATCTTGGGTCGTTTCGAGGTCGATTTCAAACATTTCTTTGATTCAGCATGTTCAGTATGGATTCAAAATGAAATTTGTGGAACTATATAGTTATTAAAGATACATCTACAAATTTAACACATAATGGAAACTTGTGTACGGACCTTAAATAGACTTAGGCATAGTAAACCGTCAAAATAGGTGCAATTTGGGTACCCTCACGTTAGCGTCTAGTGGCAATTATTAATTATTTCATGCATATTCAGGACGAGAACAAATAAACAAGCAATATAATAGATAGGTTCTGTAAGTTAGGCAGACGGAGATGAAGGGCGGGAAATTTGTACTGCCACTGGAAAGAAGGGTGTGTTTGATAGGAACAGAAATTTTGCTTTACAACAGGCCACCTACGGACTCCGCAGGAAAATGTTGCAATCACAAGCACTTGTTACTACCAATTAGAAGGTCAACTGTATATGGATAATATTATATGTGGATAGTCGACCTTCCTATTGACAGAAACAAGTGCCTGTGGTTGCAACGGCTCTTCGACGTGCAAAGCACAGTCGGCACTTGTTTCTATCCATAGGAAGGTCGACTTTCGTCCATATATGAGAGAAGATTCTATTATATATGGATAGTCGACCTTCCCATGGATAGAACCAAGTGCCTATGGTGTAAAGCGTTGTATTTACGTTACACGAAACATCGGATTTAACATGTTTAACGTCCCTATTCCAACCGGACGATGACCTTAACATGCTGCGTATTTATACATCCCATACAGTCAAACGGAAGCCGCTACTTTTAGCTAGAGTATTACTGTAGGAACGGGAGAAGTCAAGGGGTGACAATATTTTTTACTCCAGTCAACCGTTTGGAGAAGACGGTACTATGTTGAAACTTGTGTCTAATTCATTTGTCCTTTTGAACAATAAAATATATTTAAACTAACCGTTGGCCGGTTCTGAAGTAAAAGACAAATTTAAAAGACAACTATTTTGTGTAAAATTAATCCCCTGGCTTTATGACTTAGTCCGCTTAATCTTATTCCCAGTTTGGTAAAATTTCATTATTTTATATATATTTTAAAAGTAATTTTTTATCTCGAATAACCTGAATTAGTGACTAGCCAACAGATTGCTTAAAGTCCAGTGACAAAAAATTATACATATTCCGGCAATCTAATAGGCATTTCCAGAAATAAGGTCGAACTGGATGACGGCGGCGGGGATTTAAGGACCCTCATGGCTCGTTGCAAGGGTTCTTTAACGTGCAGAGAGCATGACACTCTCCCGATTCTTCGATATTAACATCCCCATTCCCATTTACATGGCTACATGTATCATCCATCCGTCGTCCGGCAGTATCAGCGGTGGCGTCGTCAACATTTAGGTTCAGTCTGTGGTAAAAGTTTGTTTTAAACATCAATAACTTGTCAAACCAATAATTGAATTATTTGAAATTTGTGATGATTGTATCCAATTTAACAAGGAGACAGATTAACATAAGCACTTGTTGCTTGTTTCTGAATCCTATTTGTGAATGTGAATATATTTTGCAGTTCGTACAATTCATAAAAAAAATATTGTTTACACTAAAGACTAAGTGTAAACAATATTTTTATTATGAATTGTACGATATTTTGTTCATCTTTCCGTATGTTTTCCCGCGGAATCTCCTCATTTTATATTAGAATAACCTTATCTACCATAGTAATCCCTATTATTTGGTTAAATTCAGAGTTTATATAAGTTTTCTGATTTGACTGACCTCCGAGTCCTGTTTGGGTTCAACCAATCAAAATAATATTTTTAAACTTCAAACCAGATTTAAATATGGCTTGCACAGTCAAACCGTGCATTTATTGCAGATTTTCACCTGTTTGTAGCTTCAGTGTGATATAGATAAAATGGTAGTAAAATTCTATAATATTATAAATTTGAATCTTTTTTTACAGCACAATCCATGCAGATGTTGCTGAAGTTGGATGTAATAAAGTCCCGGATGTCATCAGCAGCCGAAGCTTTACAAGAAGCTGACAACTGGACAACTTTAAGTACTGACGTGGAGGATGTTTTCCATTCTCAAGATGTCGCTGATATAACAACAAAACTTTCCAGGATGCAAAATTGCCTTCAGATGCTTGTTGATACCCCGGACTACGCCGATAGATGTCAGCACTTAGAGAAGCTAAAGAATCGTCTTGAAGCTATGTTGAGTCCGCAGCTAATTTCGGCTTTCAATAACCAATCGATAGAAGCCGCCCGAAATTATACGAAGATGTTTGCCGATATTGATCGTCTGCCGCAATTGTATAAGTACTACCACAAATGTCACAAAACATCGCTTCTGGCTGACTGGAAAGATCTACTACAATCCAAAGGAGACAACACTTTGAAAGAATGGTTGACTGAGTATTACGACCAACTTTTGTCTACCTGGCATGCGCAGATGAAATGGTGTCAACAAGTTTTTTCTGACCCGCTTCCAATCGTGTGTGAGCTTATCACAGAAACTCTGGCCACTCTGGACCCACCTTTGGCTTCTTGCTTTGCTACTTATCTTCAGGGCAAAGAACCACTACTAGCTTTGATTGAAATCAAACAGATCACTGATCGATTTTCACACAGTCTAGAGCAAGCTGTAGACGCTGCCATGGACTCAAACATTTCTGAGCACTTTTCAAGCATGGAAAAGATGTTGATGTCAATTTATGCTCCATACCGAGGTTACATAGCTAAATATAAGTCCCTAGAAGAAATTTCTCTTGCAAATTCACTGAACAAAATCGCTCTTGACCACGAGGATGTGTTTGAAACCGTGCAGCTTCTTGCTGCTTCAGTAAACAAACTTTTTGCTGTGGCAAAAGATGCAGACGACCGGTGCCAGCAATTGACCAATGGAAGTGGGTATTGCTTCTTGTTAATCTCTCTCCAGTCGTATTTCCAATCATACTGTAAAGAGTTCAGACGAGTTCTTACAAATATCAAAGAAAAGAGTAAAACAACACAGTTTACTGAAGAAGACGAAGAATGGGCCAACTTTCAGCAGTCTTTACGAATTATTCAAACGTGTGGAGAATTGATCATGCATTTAGATGACCTTGACACAGTTATCATCAGTAGCATCTTACATACCATTGGCAAATATGTAGTGCCTCTGACACCTGAAAAAGAAATCAGTAGGCACCGGTTTTGGGGAACACATTCATCTTTGCAATCTCATGCCAGCTTGTTGCTTAGTAGCAGAGTAGATCTAGACGACCTTGAACAATTTGTCATCAATTTAGAAAAAGGTGAAACTCCATCTGTAGTATCAGAAATTAAGAAAGATTTCTGTAAATTGAGCGAAGAAGTTCATAAGTTTGCGTTCGAAATTGTATTTGGTCCTTTGAAGAGGTATTTGGTCGATTTGTCATCAATGGAAATGTGGACTTCAAGAAGCGCCGGAGGTGCTTTGACCTCTGACCTACCGACCTTTAGTCTCTCACCTCAAGAATACATTACGAAAATAGGCCAATACATGATGACCCTACCACAGCATTTGGAACCGTTCACTATGCAAGACAACCCTGCCGTTTTAGTTGCACTGAAGCACGGGCGACTGCCATACACAGACGAAACAGACGTTCCTGAACATACAGCAGATTTATGGCTGGAATCTATCGCTCGAGGAACAATGCACTTCTACGCAGAAGAGATTTTGAAAATCCACGAGCTTTCTCCGCACGCGACGAAACAGCTGATTACAGACATTGACTATCTATGCAATGTCCTGGACGATTTAGGCCTGCGTGCTTCAGACAACATTATCCACATTGAGGAACTTCTGAAAGCGACGCCGGACGACTATCCTGATGTTTCTGAACAAATGCCACAGAGAATGACACATGCCATAAGCAGCATGAGAAATATTGACTTGTAGTAGACGCAAAAAATTTGTTTTTATTCCATTGTTTGTGAATGTCAGTGATGTAAACTTTTGACAGTAAAATATCAGAGGGAGTCTTGTAAAATTATTAGTTTACTGTTTCTTTTGATAGTAACTATGATATCCTTATAAAACAAGGTGTTATAGTCGAGTTTTGAGTTACGGAATTGATATGGCATTAGGGTCAGACAAAACACGTATATACCTATTTCCAGTGGTATGTAGGAAACCTTAATTGCCGATAAAAACCATATCGTATTAAATTCGACATGGGCAATGCGACCTTCTTCACTAGCGAGGCAGGAACCACGAAAAAATCAGGAGCAAATGGGTTTCATCCCCCGATTTTCAGTAGATTTTTTGTTGCTCCATATTCAGTTTTCCGTGTAACGTTTTTGTGAACATTTGATGTTAAGTCTTTTTTTTTTTGACGTTTTTTAAATGTATGGTCACGGGGTTATATGACATAAATGTTTAAAAAAAAATAGCGGCCTCGTAATAACTCCGATTTGCTTCACTGAGTAGTGAAACGTGCATGAATTCTATGAGACTGTCATACAAGTGAGAGGTTTCGCTAGCTATAAAACCAGGTTTAATCCGCCATTTTCTACATAAGGAACTGCCTCTACCAAGTTAGGAACATGACAGTTGATTTCCATTCGTTTAATATGTATGAGCTTTTGATTTTGCCATTTCACAAAGGACTTTCTGTTTTGAATTTTCTTTGGAGTTCCGTATTGTTTTATTTTACGATATACATGTACGATATTTTGTTCTATAAAAACAATATACATGTCGATTTGTAAACGGTGGTATCATGCATGTCTGTGTTGATTCCTAGAAATTTCAGTTTTGATCATCGATCTGTTCAGACCAAAAACTTTCTACTTGATATTTCATATAGCCTACATATATTAGGTTAGGAGTTTTAGAAAATAATGGTCGGATCGGTAGTCAAAATAAAAGATCTTGGTGATGTTGCATGTCTTCCGAAGACCATGTGAGCCAGAACGTACCTCAAAATTACAGTTCACATAAAATTGGCTATTGTCGTCTCAATATGCATGTTATATTTGCCACTGAACATAAAGCAAACATCAATCAGCCATCTTCCGGCAGTTTTTACCTTTTTTAGCTAGCATCTCAAACTTGCAGCTCAGCGTGTTGATCTATATTTTCCACAGCAGGATAAATTCATTTCCATACAAAGTTCTGATGTGCATATTATTATTTGCCTCCGGATATTATTAAAACAATCAAGGTATCCTTCTTCCGCAGAATATTATTATACGACCGCAAAAATTTTTGTGGTCGTATATTGGTATGACGTTGGCGTCGTCGTCGTCGTCGTCGTCGTCGTCCGGCGTCGTCGTCGTCGTCCGAAGACACATTGGTTTCGCACTCTAACTTTAGTTTAAGTGAATGGATCTCTAAGAAATTTTACCATAAGGTTCAATACCACAAAAGGAAGGTTGGGATTGATTTTGGGGTTATGGTTCCAACAGTTAAGGAATTAGGGGCCAAAGGGGCAAAAATAAGCATTTTGTAACTTCCAGACAATAACTTGTGTGTAAGTGTATGGATCTCTCTGACATTGTACCACAAGGTTCCATATCACAAAACGAATGCTGGGATTGATTTTGGGGTAATTGCCTCAAAATTTTAGGAATTAGGGCCAAAAAGGGGCAAAAATAAGCATTTTCTAGTTTCAGGACAATAACTGTGTGTAAGTGTATGGATCTTTCTGAAATTGTACTACAAGGTTCCATATCACAAAGGAAAGCTGGAATTGAGTTTGGGGTAATTGCCTAAACGTTTAGGAATTAGGGGCCAAAAGGGGCCAAAATAAGCATTTTTCTAGTTTCCAGACAATAACTTGTGTTCAAGTGTATGGATCTCTCTGAAATTGTACTGCAAGGTACCATACCTCAAAGGAAGGCTGGGATTGAGTTTGGGGTGATGAATCATAAGGGGTTCAAAAATTTGGGGGTTCCTTTTTTTCCTTTAAAATTTCCATTTTAAGTTGGTTATTTCTGATTTATATTTAAAAGCAAATAATAATGATATGGTAGGAGATACACACCAAACAGGATGTGTAAATTATTATATAATAAGTATTGTGCAATAGCAAGAAATTTTCAATTGCACAGTATTGTGCAATAGCAAGAAATCTTCAATTGCACAGTATTGTGCAATAGCAAGAAACATCCAATAGCACAATATTGCACAATAGCAAGAAATTGTCAATTGTACAGTATTGCGTAATAGCAAGAAATATTTAATTGCACAGTATTGCGCAATTGCAAGAAATATTCAATTGCACAGTATTGTGCAAAAGAAGATACTTAGTATAAATTGCTTATTTCTTGACCATTTCAATGGGGTTTTATTCTTGAATTCTTGGGGTTCTTTAATATGCTGAATCTAACTGTGTATTAAGTTTTTGGATTTTGGGCCCCATTTTTAAATTGGTCCACATTGAGGTCCAAAGGGTCCAAAATTAAACTTTGTTTGATTTCATCAAAAATTGAATTATTGGGGTTCTTTGATATGCCGAATCTAACCATGTATTTAGATTCTTAATTTTTGGTCCCGTTTTCAAATTGGTCTACATTAAGGTCCAAAGGGTCCAAAATTAAACTTAGTTTGATTTTAACAAAAATTGAATTCTTAGGGTTCTTTGATATGCTGAATCTAAACATGTATTTAGATTTTTGATTATGGGCCCAGTTTTCAAGTTGGTCCAAATCGGGGTCCAAAATTAAACTTTGTTTGATTTCAACAAAAATTGAATATATGGGGTTCTTTGATATGCTGAATCTAACCATGTATTTAGATTTTTGATATTCGGGCCCGGTTATCAAATTGGTCCACATTGAGGTTTAGAGGGTCCAAAATTGAACTTTATTTGATTTCATCAAAAATTGAATTCTTGGGGTTCTTTGATATGCTGAATCTAACTATGTATTTAGATTTTGGATATTGGAATACCACAAAGGGATGGTAAGAATTGTCTTTGGGAGTTATGGCTCAAAGTGTTAAGGAATAAGGTGCAAAAAAGGGGGGAAAAGGGTTTGCAGGTTAATGGACAATTAAGTACAAAACATAATTTAAAAGGCAGTGTAAGGTTGGTAATTGAAACTCATTTGAATATCTCACCTAAACTGCTTTTAAATTATTTATATTGGAAATTTGCCAAAAACTTTATTATTAATAAATTCCATTGGAAATTTGCCAATAACTTTAGTTTAATGAACTTCATTGGAAATTTGCCAATATAAAATATTGCTGATGAAGCTTTTTTGTTTATCTCACCTAAACTGCTTTTAAATTATGTATATTGGAAATTTGCCAAAACTTTATTATTTTAAATTTCTGATTTATATATAAAAGCAAATAATAATGATAAGGCAAGAGATACACACCAAACAGGATGTGTAAATTGATATATTAAGTATTGTGCAATAGCAAGAAATTTTCAATTGCACAGTATTGTGCCTTCAATTGCACAGTATTGCGCAATAGCAAGAAATATCCAATAGCACAATATTGCACAATAGCAAGAAATTGTCAATTGTACAGTATTGCGCAATAGCAAGAAATATTCAATTGCGCAATTGCAAGAAATATTCAATTGCACAGTATTGTGCAAAAGTAGATACTTTGTATAAATTGCTTATTTCTTGACCAATTTCAATGGGGTTTTATTCTTGAATTCTTGGGGTTCTTTAATATGCTGAATCTAACCGTGTATTAAGTTTTTGGATTTTAGTCCCTGTTTTAAATTGGTCCACATTGAGGTCCAAAGGGTCCAAAATTAAACTTTGTTTGATTTCATCAAAAATTGAATTATTGGGGTTCTTTGATATGCCGAATCTAACCGTGTATTTAGATTCTTAATTTTTGGTCCCATTTTCAAATTGGTCTACATTAAGGTCCAAAGGGTCCAAAATTAAACTTAGTTTGATTTTAACAAAAATTGAATTCTTAGGGTTCTTTGATATGCTGAATCTAAACATGTATTTAGATTTTTGATTTTTGGGCCCCGTTATCAACTTTGTCCACATTGAGGTCAAAAGGGTCCAAAATTAAACTTTGTTTGATTTCATCAAAAATTGAACTCTTGGGGTTCTTTGATATGCTGAATCTAACCATGTATTTAGATTTTGGATATTGGACCATTATAGGTGAATGTCCAATTCAAAATTTTAAGTTCTTAGACCACATTCATTCTGTGTCAGAAACCTATGCTGTGTCAAATATTTAATCACAATCCAAATTCAGAGCTGTATCAAGCTTGAATGTTGTGTCCATACTTGCCCCAACTGTTCAGGGTTCGACCTCTGCGGTCGTATCAAGCTGCGCCCTGCGGAGCATTTTATATCTTTTGAGTTAGCACCTTAGAATACCAATCAGCATGTTGATCTATAGCTTACAAAGCACCTTAGTAAATTCATATTCATACGAAGATAACATTTTCTCGTCCTGATATGCATATATAATATTTGCCACTGGATATTAACCAAACAATCAAGCAATCATGTTCTTGCAGAGTTTTATACCTTGTGAGCTAGCACCTCATACAAGTGAGAGGTTTAGCGAGCTTTAAAACCAGGTTTCATCCACCATTTTCTACATAAGGAAATGTCTGTACCAAGTCAGGAATATAACACTTGTTTTCCATTCGTTTGAGCTTTTGATTTTGCCATTTGATAAGGAACTTTCCGTTCTGAATTTTCCTTGGAGTTCGGTATTTTTTATTTTTCCTTTTAATTGATCATGGGGAATATTAAAGCAAAGAGTAGACAAATATTTTTTTTATATGACTGCAAAATTGTAAAGATTGTGATTAAAGATTTTGCAGTAGATTTTAAGAATTTTAAGGGACTTTCCGTTTTGAATTTTCCTTGGAGTTCGGTATTTTTGCTGTTCTACTTTTTTCTCAATATACGACTCCGTGTGTTGATCTAGTATACAATGCCGGGTTCATGTTCATATAAAGTTAACATGTTTCCGTCTTGATATACATGTAATATTTGCCACTGTATCTTGGGAGATTGAAAGAGGAACACAAAAAGTCATTCTAATAATAAATTCGCTAAAACATTCAAATATGAGAACAAATGCCTCAACCATGGGAAAAACTTTCTTCGGCCTACTCAACATGATAGACAAACTCGTCAATGAAGGATCAATTATGGTGTATTAATAATTGACTCAAATTGACTTAGTCCCTACACTCACTTTACAAAAACCCATGCGATACTGCAAAATATAACTTTTATTTGTGTTCTTCATCTGAAAGTCAGTCTGGCCTTTAAGAGCTCGCACCTCTCTTAATGACAAAAAAATCAGTCAAGGTCCTACTTGTTTTACTCTGTCCAACAAAACATTCTGTCGAGAACTAAATATAATGTGTCAATCACAATTGTTCACCTTTCTCTATGAGGGGGGGGGTACCTTTTTTCCTTTCTCGCGCCCCTTTTCTTCTTTCTCCTGTCCCCTTTCTTTTGTATCCGGCCCTCAAACATGAACACAAAGGTATAGGAAGCTCATTTTAAGAGAAATCGATCAAATGTCTTGGTTTTTGACCGAATAAATCCGTAATGAATTAGTGACGACGCTTGGAGTATTTATGAGGTCGTTTTCATTACTATGACATTTATTAGCACTTTCTTGAAACTTTTTTAATTTAATGAAATAATTGTTTTCCGGTTCACTTTTATTATCTTTTTATATACATTTTTGTCTCCCTTTTCTACCCCTTTTCTACTTTCTCCTGCCCCTTCTCTCCTTTCTCCCGTCCCTCTCTCCCTGTTTCCTTTTATCCTGCCTGACCCCTCCTCTATAGTCACGCTTTTCTAATGACTCCATATAATTCTGCAAAAAGGTACAGCTGTTGTTAATGTTCGAAATGTCAAATTAGCGAGTTAAAACATTAGTTTTAAAATTCAAATGTCCGAATGTACGAATTCATATTGTACAATACGATAATTACATTTATAACAATAATGAAAAAAAAAACAGTTGACACTACGTTATTTTTAGGGCCCCGAAAAGGGGGTGTGCATGCATTCAGCTACATCTTTGATTGCATATTTGTTGGTATTATATTAATGTATATGTTTCAAGAATAGGGGATCGGATCGTAAACATGGGCTTGCTGGCACCATCATGAAAAATGTGAAACAATTTAAAGGGGGACTAACGGTCTTTTTTATATAACAATTCTAATATCGAAAAAACAAACATGATGGACATGCACCAACGACAACCACTAAATTACAGGCTCCTGATAATGGACATGCACATAAAGAATGTGGCGGGGTAAAACATGTTTGTTAGCGCTCAATCCTCCACTAATCTGACTAAAGCAACGATTAATAATTGTTTTTGCGGTGAATTATGAACAGAAAATACCGGGCGCAATGTTAAAATTGTAACATCCCAGGAAAGATTTGAAGAATAGTTGCTGAAGAAAATTGTTGACAACCCTTGGCTAGCAAAGATGCTTTTAAAATAATTGACTATACGGTATGGGCTTTTCTCAACGTTGAAGGCCGTACGGTGATCTATGATTGCTTCGTTGGAACTCTGGTGGATAGTTGTCTCACTGGCAACTATACCACATCTCCTTATTTTTATATTTAGTAGCTGCGAGGATTCTTTGATTCGGTTTTGTTTTTTGTTGTTTTATTTTGTACTTATGTTTATCGTTTATTAATTCAGGGTTATTTTTTTTTGTTCTGTTGTGAAGTGTTTGTTCGAGAGCTTAGAGAAAAAGAATTTAATGTGAGACCCTGGCAAGTTCCGCCAGGTGACTGAAATGGGTAATTTAACTTCTTATTTAAAATCATGGATCTCTATTCGGCACAACCATTCATCTTTTGTTTGGGAGAAGACAAGGGATTTTTCTGGATAATTTTTTTTTCATGCAAAAACACCAATAAGAAACCCTTTTTCTTCAATAACATACAGGCACAAGAATGTTTTGTTTAATTAATGTATAGGCTTAATTGTGTTTGACCTAAGACTTTTATATATATATAACGTAGGAAGTTTCAAGTAATTTGTGCTGATAAAAATAAAAAAATGGGAAATACTGTAAATGATAGTTTACAAAACATGGAAAACTAGACAAAGTGATGCCCCCGCACTCCACTCTGAAGTATCTGTATTATAACAAAGTCAATGTAGGACTTTCTTTGAGATATTATTGTGTCTGGGAGACACAAATGATACCCCGCAGATGCAAAGTGTTATTTTGATATACACAAAGTTGATCATGGGAGCACATAGGTCTATGGGTCACTGTAGGAGGAGTTATTCGGAACTCTATGTACCTCTTATGCGAGTATATACTCCAAAATGACAAAGTTCAACTATCTCCCAAAAGAGCAAATATTAATAAAAATCAAAACCCTGACCACATGCACACCTTCAATATATGTACAAACAGCCAGCAAAGTGAAAACTACCTAGCATTAAAACTGTAGGAGGAGTTATGTGGAATAACTATATACCCATAATGGGAAGGACGGACGGAAGGACAAACGGACAGGGGTAAAACAATATGCCCCCCCCCCACTTTTAGTTGCGGGGCCATAAAAATCTCCCATATAATTCTGAGACAGACAATCTTATAACAATTAAAGAAATCAAACTATTGAATAAATTACTTAGTAAAGAAAAGGGAAAGCTGGTGGACCAAGCACTGTAGTCTTAATTGTTACATTAAGTTCTGTTTCAAAAATATTTAAATTGATATTGAAAACTTGAATTTATATATCCAGCACAGTAGAATAAGTCTTATTTAACTCTTCTACATAAATCTGTGAGTAAGCCTGACCCATTTAGTTATAGAGGAATATTGCTTGTAAACTGTATTTCAAAAATATTTAGTGCTGTCCTGAATGAGAGGCTCATATCTTTAATGAAAGATAAATATTAATACACTCAATTTGGATTTAAAAAAGATCACAGAACATCAGACATTTTATATATTTTGAAAACAATCATTAATAAGTATATACATCAGAATAAAAAAAAAACTTTTTATATGCTTTATAGATTTGCAAAAAGCATTTGATTTTTTATGCAGAAATGGTTTGCTTTTTAAATTGGCAAACATTGGAGATGGGAGTTTTTTTTTTAATGTAGTGAAAATAAATTTTTTGGAACAGCTCTGAAACTGTTTAATTTTTGTTCAAGCTCTTGTGAACATTCAGGGGAGTAAGACAGGGGTTCTGTCAGTCCTACTGTTTACAATATTTATATCAATGATTTGGAGCAAATGAAGACTCCAAGCCACAAAAATTAGGTGATTCAAACGTTAGATCGCTTTTATTTGCTGATAATTAATTATACCCACAGAGCGTAAAGAAGGTCTTCAAAACAGTGTAAAAAGTGTGTTTGTTTTGTTGTCATCACTTGGAAGCTCACTCTTAATATTAAAAAAACACACAAACCTAGTATGGTTATTCAGCATCACAGTAGTAGTAATGTGGAATCATTCACTAATTAGAACAATGATTTATTACAAAATGTTACTGAATTCAAGTTTCTAGATTCACTACTAAGAAGTAATGGTAACATGAATCATAGTTAAGAGGATCTTGCTTGTAAGGCCAGAAAAGTTTTGTTTTCTATAAAGCCAAAACTTCTTCCTTGTGCAATCTTTCTATACAGGTCTCAAATAATCTTTTTGACAAATTACTACGCCCAGTCTTGACTTGCAACTCAGAAATTCATTTCTCACAATCTGGATAGTTATTTGACCTATCATAGGACTAAAATATTCAAGCCGAAAAAAAATGGGAAAAGTACGTTTAGATCCATTCTATTTTATAGACAAAATCCTCCAAATAAAGTTTCATTTAAATTTTTGAAAATTTATATTGGGAATAAAAAAGTCTGCTTCAAATGTTGGGGCATGATCTGAACTTGGAAGATTTCCAGTAGAAAATTTCATTTCAATTCAGTTTGGTTTACCTAGCAAGACATTACAACGAAAACAGCAACCCCCTTCTAAAAGAGGTTTTTGTGTTGTCATAATCACTTGACCACAACGTTACAAATTCTTGGTATACATATATGTCAAGAATATTGTACCAGGTAAGATATTAATCTTACATAAAATAGAATATAGTAAAAAATTGAAAGAAGTTTAACCTGGGACTATTATACTTTGTACTTTTAGTATGTCGGTTTTAAACACCGGGACTCGGTCTCTGAGACTCTGTTAGCAGATTAAAATTGTGTTTATCAATATACGGATATGGATAGTTAACTGCACATTGCTAGAAAACAAAGAAATATTGATGCCAACGTTAAAAACTTTTATAACGTAATACAAATAGATAGGAAATACAAAAAAGATTCGAAAAACGTTGATAAACAAAATTTTAATCTGCTAACCGAGTCCCTGTCTAAAAAGCTTATATATGTTACTGTATTGTATGCTTTTCACTGACTTACTTTAAACAAGGATTTGTATAGTAAAATCCTTGCTTTAAATAAATTTGATTTGGTATTGTTATTTCTTTTATTTTCATTTCGACAATTTTGCCAAAGAGTGGGAATACAATATCAATCATGCAGTGCATGTGTACTACAGATTTGTCGTTACGTAAGTGGACTATAGTATTTGAACTTTTTTGTAACGACACCGTAAAAATATAAACAAACTCCGCCCACACGTGATGCCTACACGTGATATTGTATGGAAGCAGTGAAGCAGGTGACAGTCATCATACTCTGGTGTGGTGGAAAGATAGCTTATTCGTCAGCTCGCTTGGTTTTCTCGATACTTCAGAATATATCCAAACGAGCTCTTCAAGTTCCATTGAGTATGGAACTGTCAAAAATAGCAAAAAACCTAGTGAAATGTGTAACAACAGGAGAGGTTTGTTTACATAATTTCAGACTGCATCTCAAGTGCAAGCTTATATAATATTGCAAATTGAACTGTTATTATTTGAAGCTTTATGTGTCTTTATATAGTAGTTTGCACCTGGGGAAACATTCTTTTACTTATTCTTTTATTGTTTGTTGATTATCCATATGAAAAGGGGGTGTTGTCGTTGAGGTCTAAGAAAAGACAGAAACCTCATAGTGATGTATCACCATTTTGATATTAACAGAGATAATAGCTATACACTGACCAAAAACATTCAAGAAGCTGTTTCTGCCCATGAGACAACAAAATGGAAAACACAACAGTCTTATTTAAGATCTAAATTCAATAAACTACAATGTATATTATAAACTCAAATCCTAGTGAGCTTTTAAAATAGACTGGATATAAACAAAATATATACACACACATACAAAAGTCATGAAAGCAACACAATTCTAAACATACAGTGCATAGTAAGATAATATACTGATGTTTCATTTATTTTCGTGGATTGAGGAAAACTTCCAATTTTCGTGGATCAGAGCTCCAGGTAAGCTGCGTATTTGCGTGATCACGCAATAAAAATTATTAAAAATCCAATACAATTACCCGTTGCAGCGTTCAAAAACCCAATTCATTCGAAGGAAAACCCAATTATATGCCAAAACCATGAGTTCTTAACGCTTTTATTCGCTATCGTTTGCATTATTTACCCTTATCTATTACATAGTCGTCGTGTAAATCTCTTTTTATAATATTTATAATTGGAATTGTCCTTTCGTTATAAAAATAGAGCGTTGCATCAAGTAGTTGAGATGGGTCCCTGTTGGAATTTTCCGTTGCTCAAAAGGTACACGTGTTGATGAAAACATTTCGATCTTCTCTGCGTTTATCCAATTAGCGTTTGTAATGTTGTCATAATTTTTTTTCGAATTGCACTGGATTTATCATAACACACAATGTTAAAACGAAAGTAATGTCCGGTAAAAATATTGAATAGAAGCATGTTTTCAGCTTCTTTTTGATAGCTGAGGGATAATTATAATGATAACAAGATGTAGCTAGTGTTTTTGGAAGCGTCCATTGAACGCGTGGGCGTGTTTGCGTACTGTGCCTTAACGAGAAAATTGTTAGAACGACAAACACGGGGTTTCGTCAAGAACTATATCCTATATCAGTTTTAACAGTGAAAGGCCAAATCAATTATGACATGATATGAAGTTGGAAAGCATCGGAAACCAAAAGTTATAATAAGGGACAACTTAACCTAGATTTTATGTTAATTAAATTAAACAAAAACATTCAAGTATAATTTTAGTTTATATATTATTTTTTCATTTTAGTTGATGAGTGAACACGCATGCCTTAATTATATCCGTTTTTATGTCAATGCAGCTTGAAACTTTCTTTGTTTTTGGTCTACTTGTTCTGTATGCTTAAGATAGTTGTCTTCTTGGCAAGTGTAGTGTAACATTGTCATTTATTTATTTGATGTTGCAGTATTATTTGTAAATTTAAATTGAATGTGGTCTCTGTCATTAAACCACCCTATAAACCTGGTCAAGGTTTTGGGGTATATCTTAAATCTGGGAACTTCTTATTTTTTTTTAAAGTAGGTCTGGCAAATAGGTGATAGGACTGGCAAAACTATCTTACATCACCTAATGTTCACATATATTACATAAAAATCGAAACACTTAGCCACACCTACCCCAACTAAACTGTAGGGTGGTGATCATATTTAATCTAGAAAGGTAATTAGTTACTGTCCAACTAGTGACACTAGCTGCAGTTTATATAAGTTGTGAGAAAATACAAAACTGGCAGAACTTTAACCGGACACAAATTAAACGTACAATTGCTCGTCAGTGTATAAACAAATAAAACAGCTATCACATATACAAAGAAACATATTAAAGATGGATTAACATCTCGGTTTGATATAATGTGTTTATAACATGCCTAAATATTCAATATTGTGTTGATGAAAAAACCCAATACATTAAGGAGCTTGGTGGTGAAAAACCCAATTTGATATTTGATTGAGGGGTGAAATGGAATTGATAATGCAATTAAAAAACTTTATCACTCAATTACATAAAAAATGGTGGGTAAAAACCCCAATTTGTGAATTCTTATCTGGAGCTCTGGTGGATATTTAATTTCATTGTTTTGTCAAAGTCTGCATACAAACCAATAGAAAATTTGTAAATCGTTCAACATTTAAATGCATGGTTAACCTATACCCACAAAATCAACGAAAATTGGTATCTCATGAATAATAATGAATCCACAGTAGATGACATATATAGTATAATAGAAAAAGGATAAGGGGTATCCATCCAAGACACAAAATCAGTAAATGCACAGCAAAAAACACACAAAAAGCAAAGGAACAGCACTTTTATTGCTGTTTTTCATCTCAAAGTCACAGTGAGGCTTTAGCGCGGAGCATAAAAACTCTCACCTCACTGCAAGTTTAAGAGGACCCCTATGTTTGCTTGTTATAAATTGATACTATATTATTAAAAGAACTTGAAAATCTATATTATTAAAAGAACTTGAAAATCAGAAAAAAATGAAAGGCCTAGATATCTGTGTCGTCGTTTCTGAGAAATAAGCCATTGAAAATTTGTCGGAAATGATTCTCTCTAGATTTTTCATACATTTTACATTGACCATGTTAACTTCTTTCTTCATTCAAAAAACTATGAAAAAATAACAGGGATTTTATAAGATTTTAAAAAATGGCTTTTTAAACTATATGTAATAAAATTATGAAAAGAAAAGTAGGGGTTAGCTGTTAAAAATTTAATGGCACTATATGGATAAAACAAGAGGATTCCGAATATCTGACAAAAAATCAAAAACCAGAGTAGCGAAACATCCTTAAGGAGGAAACCCTTACACTTATAGATTTGTATGGTCTTATTTTATGTACATTATACACATTTATTCAGTAAATTATTTAATTTCAGAATGTTGCTATTGAGACATTTTACCAAAAGCAGCCATGCATAATCACATTCATGAGGAGGTTTGGATGACCCTTTTGTCGCCTTGGGGCAAAACAATTAAGTGCCATTAAGCCTCAGCTTGATGCCAACAATGTAAGATTGGTTGGTGTTGGCTTAGAGGAATTAGGCCTTGAAGACTTCCAAAGAGGAGAATATTTCAATGGGGGTAAGTTTTTGATATGTCTGTTACATGTACATGTATCAGTATGTTATGCGGATAGAGGTTGTGGAGCTGGTTTTAGACTTCCTAATTTTATATATATTTCCCTATAATGTATACATTTACTAATATTAAATGTTCATTTATAGACCATTCTCTATTGTTAAGGAAACAATTTTCTGGTCTTTGAGTCTGATTTATTTTTACTGTTATCCTGCCCTAAGCCAAGTGAAACTCTATGGTTTGACTTAAACTTTGGTTACCCTGATGCAATAAATTTTAACGAAAAGATACTTTCCAATCTTAAATGTTGCTCCTCTATTATCTGGACAATAATCAAAATCAATGCCAGTCAGGGGAAATATTATTTATCAACTGCTACTAGTTAATATTTTTGGAGGCAGAGTTGCATCCCTTAGACCCCCAAAATTATTAAACTTATATATAAGTAAAAAAAAACATTTTCTTCTTTTGTTGAATTTCTCTTGACCTAAAACTGGCCTAATAGAGTGTTTAATTGTCGATCTTTTTGAAATATCTGACTTTACTATTCATAAAAGAATAATTTCATGGATGAAATTCTTATTTGTCTGTTATGGGGTCTGTTATATTCAAAATACTGTCCATCTCACAAGCCTGTTGGGAGCAATTTTTGAAGGCCTTGGACAGTTAATTACTTCACATCTCAGTCATCTGTGCACATTAGATTTCTTTGTTTCATTCATTCTTTAGGTAAAAGATTGAAATCTTATTAGAAGAAACTCTAGGCAAACAAGAAAAATTATTTAAGGCATCTTTTGACCTCCCAATTTTTGAGAATTTCAGGGGTTGTAAAAAATAATTCATGTACAGTGTATAAGTAAATTTTTGGAGAATCATATATAAGGAGAGATTATTCAATCTGTGACAAAGAAATTAAAAATATTACAAATTTACTTATACAAGTGAATATTTAAATTACATCTTCAAGTATGTAAACATGACGTGTAAGTATTACCCCTTACTGACTGTCAAATATCTATAATATCTGGGCAAAAAAAATGACCAAGATGCATCACTTTAGCTCTTTTTTGTTATTTTGAAGTACCAAAATGTATGGAAGACAGTTGTACCCCCACTCTAAAAGTTGGGGCTGTATTGCATTCAATTTGTCTGTCATTAGATAGATATAGGAAGATGTGGTGTGAGTGCCAATGAGACAACTCTCCATCCAAATAACAATTTATAAAAGTAAACCATTATAGGTCAATGTACGGCCTTCAACACGGAGCCTTGGCTCACACCGAATTGCATGGTCTAAGTATGAGACAAAAGTTATAAAACTGGTGTTAACTTTTTATTGATGTCTTTGTTGAATGTTTTAAAGTTTGTTTGTTTTTTACTTCAGATTTGTATATAGATATGAAGAAGCAGTGCTATAAAAGTCTTGGTTTTAGAAGGTAAGTTCTTGTATTGTGGTCACAGTGGATTCTTTTATATTTGTGGATTGAAAAAAAGGATTAAGAGTGTCTTTATATTGTCAAAAAATCATGAGAGAAACAGATTCCACCACCAAATCACATGCAATGCGATTTTTATCCACTCTTGACAGTTAAATTTTAAATATTTTAAACTCGTCGAGTCTCACGTTTTAAATTTAAAAATTTAACTGTCTCAAGTGGATAAATATCGTATCACACTCGATGCAGTGGTAGAATCTATATGAAAACGGTTCACTCTCTTTCATTTCCAAGATCATAACAAATAAATATATTTGGTCTTTAAATTATTTTTAATAGAAATTTAGAAAAGTTGAGTTTATTGCAATAAGAAACAATGATGAAAAGATCACATTTTTTAGAAGGAAATAACAAAATAAGTCACTTTGCAATGAAATATTGAATATGCCAGTTTAAAATTTACTGAACTGTGTCTATACAAACTGTAGATTTCTACTAAACCTACGCAAGTCATTATATATCCATTGATTAAAATTCTGTACGTTCATCAGGAAAATATATCTTAAGTGTTTATTATGTAATTATGTAGTTTTGAACATTGAATAATTTTTGGGAACTTCTCTCTAAAAAATATAGAATCATATTTTGACATTATTTTATCTGCACAAATTTCAGCCTCTGTGATTGCAGAATCAAATTTATATTTCGAAAGTATACTGTTGAAGATAATTTATTTCAGACTCATTGAATGCTGAATCAAATTATCTTACAAATGTATATTGTTGAAGATTATTTATTTCAGACTAAATGACTGTAGAATCAAAATTATCTTACAAATGTATATTGTTGAAGATAATTTCAGACCTAGTGAAAACAGAATTGAATTTATCTTACAAATGTATATTGTTGAAGATTATCTACTTTTTACAATAATTTAATAAGGATAAGAAAAGAAAGTATCGAGACATATTATTTTATTTTTCAGAATGAATATATTTAATGTATTTCCTGCTATTTTTTCCAAAGCATCAAGAAATGCTATGTCTAAGGTTAGTATATATAATTATAACAGGACACCCTCTTCAAGATCTTTGAATCTCTATAAGTAAAATATTAAACAAAATAACGAACCCCAAGGTAAATTCAAAACGGAAAGTCCCTTAACAAATGGCAAAATCAAAAACTCAAACACATCAAACGAATGGAAAACAACTGTCATATTCCTGACTTGGTACAGGCATTTCCTTATGTAGAAAACTTTAAAAACTGCAAGCAAGGGAGACAATCAAAATAAAATTTGTGATATTGCAACCAAGTGTTCAAATTTCTATCTGATGACTAGTCACTGTTTGACCTAATATGAAAACAATTTTTGCTTTTATTATTAGTTCAGCAATTCGAATGTTTTAATATAAGAAAAATCCTGTATAATTTGTCTTGTATTAAAGTTCGAGAACATTGATTTGTCCAGAACATCAGGATTTCTCAGTAATCAATTGTACATGTATTATATTTGTATTTTATGAAAATTCTACACATTGATATTTAAGTTATGGTTTTTTATTTACTTAACCATAGAATAGTCCAGTGATCATGTCTCGTGTGGTAGCATGCTTATTTTGAGACAAGAGTTTGTGGGTTAAATTCTTGGCAAGTGCAACCAACAAATTTTAAATTGCTATTTATGCGTCTCTACAAAGCTGACTGTTCAGGAGTAACTTTTACAACAAGTTTATGTTAACCCCAAATAATTCAGTCCCTTCCTATGATCGACTCTCCCAAGTGCGAGGGCCTGAACTCTTTATACGATAAAAACGTGTCATGAATCCAGGATTTTGATTGGTGCTCTCTGTGAGAGAGAGCCAATCAGCTAATAGCTTAATGTTATCGAGATAGGTAAATCCCGAGCTAATTCCGAATGATTATTTGACAATTTTTTATTGACTAGGCCTTCAGGCGTTAATGTAGCCATCGTAAAGCAGTGGAATATAACGACTGAATTATTTGGGTTAAGTTTATGTGTGTGTCTGGGTAAGGTGATATGTCTTCCTAGTACATTCAAAATCCAACCCAGTATGTTGATCTAGTACAAAGCAGGGTAAATTAACATTGAAGTAGCATGTTATCATCCCGAATATACATAATTGAACAAGAAAGATAAATTAAATCATATCTTATGTTACAGGCCAAGGAAGATAAAATAGATGGAGATTTTAAAGGTGATGGTTTTCAAAATGGTGGAACTTTGGTTATTGGAACAGGTTTGTATTTTCTATAACATTATACTATACTGTAAACTTGGATACTTTCACAGGTTGTAACTTGTTATTTTTGCGATTTTTATGTGAAAACTTTACACAAAAGTGTTGAATTTGCACATCACACTATATGTGCAAAATATTTTCACAGGTGATTATTTCGTGCATTTAACATGATCCCAAAATAAATGAATAACATCACACAAAATTTTAACAGTAATTGGGCAGTTGCATGTCAATAGTTACTTGAATGGCATAAAGTGTGTGGTAGTTGGGGATCAATTGTTTGCCTCTATTTATCAATCATATATACACCACAAAAATAGTTTTCATTCGGTAGTGTAAGTTGGCTTTGACCAAATCCATGAAAATTTGGTATTTTGCTAAGGACCACCAAACTCATGCCAAGACCAACTTCTGTACATTCCATAGTTGTCATACCAGAGTTATGCTCCATAATGATATATACTCAAATTGATATTTTATTGTGTGGTTTTCTATGTTGTGATGTTATACTATTGTTTCAGAAAAAGGGAGAAGGTTTGGTACCATTAAAACGTTTAATCCCGCTGCAAATGTTTGCACCTGTCCTAAGTCAGGAATCTGACGTACAGTAGTTGTCGTTTGTTTATGTAATTTATACATGTTTCTCGTTTCTCGTTTTTTATATAGACTAGACCGTTGGTTTTCCCGTTTGAATGGTTTTACACTAGTAATTTTGGGGCCCTTTATAGCTTGTTGTTCGGTGTGAGCCAAGGCTCCGTGTTGAAGGCCGTACATTGACCTATAATGGTTTACTTTTATAAATTGTTATTTGGATGGAGAGTTGTCTCATTGGCACTCACACCACATCTTCCTATATCTATATATTAGGAAACTTTTGTTGTCTGTGATCAAATCATTCAAAAAACAATTTCTTAATGTTAGGACTACAGAAAATATTCACACTTTGTTCCTAGTGTAATTTCAGAGAATTTCCATGTAAAATTTCCAAAAATTCAAATTCTTCAATGCAATGATTTTTTAAAAATATACTAAAATTTTCCTTTGATTGTGGTGGAGATTGTCTCATTGGTGATCAATCCAAATTTTCTTATTGTAGAGCCTGCGACTTTTGATCCTACATTCCGTCAGCGGCGTCCACAAATATTCACCTTGTGGTTAAAGTTTTTGAAATTTTAATAACTTTCTTAAACTATTCTGCATTTCAACCAAACTTGGACAGAAGCTTGTTTATGATCATAAGATAGTATCCAGAAGAAAATTTTGTAAAAAAAAAATCCTGTTTTTCCGTATTTTACTCATAAATGGACTTAGTTTTTCTGCCAGTTAACATTACATTCACTCTGTAGTTAAAGTTTTTCAAATTTTAATAACTTTTTTAAACTATCCTAGATTTGTACCAAACTTGGACAGAAGATTGTTTATAATCATAAGATAGTATCCAGAAGGAAATTTTGTAAAAAAAATCCTGTTTATCCGTATTTTACTCATATATTGACTTAGTTTTTCTGCCAGTTAACATAACATTCATGTTGTGGTTAAAGTTTTTCAAATTTTAATAACTTTCTTCAACTATCCTGGATTTGTACCACACTTGGACAGAAGCTTGTTTGTGATCATAAGATAGTATTCAAAAGTAAACTTTGTTTAAAAAAAAATCCTGTTTATCCGTATTTCACTTATATATAGACTTATTTTTTCTTTCAGTTAACATTACATTCACTCTGTGGTTAAAGCTTTCAAAATTTTAATAACTTTCTTAAACTATCCTGGATTTGTACCACACTTGGACAGAAGCTTCTTTATGATCAAAAGCTAGTTTCTAGAAGGAAATTTTGTAAAAATTTATTTCCTGTTTTTCAGTATATTACTTATAAATGGACTTAGTTTTATTCCAGTTAACATTACGTACAGTCTGCAGTTAAAGTTTTAAAACATTTATTAGATTCATAAACCTTCTTGGATTTTTACCAAACTTGAACAGAACTTCTTACAATCAAAAGATAGTAAGTATCTAGAGGAAAAAAATTTAATATTTTTTTCCCCATTTTTGTTGAGCCTGCGACTAACAGCAAAAGTAGGCGAGACACTGGGTTTCGCGGAACCCTTACGAATTTTTTTTATATTGGCCATGTTGACAAAATCATTTGATATTCCAATACAAATATTGAGTCCAGGAAGATATCAAATCTGATACATTTTGCATTACATCCCCCTTAAAAATGTAGACAAAAGGAAATTTTAGAATTTTTATATTCATTGGAGCAAGCTGTAATGAAATAATTAAATTCAAACATGATAAGCAGTTCAGATTCATTTCAAATTTGGATTATTTCATATTTCACAGTTATCAATTTTTATGCCCCTGCCGTAGCAGTGGGGGCATTAAGTTTTACCCTTGTCCGTCTGTATGTACGTACGTCCCAAAATTGGTTTCCGTTCTCTTAACTTGAGTTTGCCTCAACCAAATGTTATAAAACTTATATACAATGCTTATTACCACAAAACACAGATCAAGCTTGAATTTTGGTGGCGTCACTTTAACCAGTCTAGAGTTATGCCCCTTTATAAATGGAAAAATTGCAAAACTTTTATTTTCTTCTAAATATCAAGTAATTTTTAAAATTTGAGTTATATTCCTTTGTCCATGATTATAGTTTAATCAACTACAATCAATGCTTTATACAATGCAATGTTTAATTTTGACTCTCACTGATAAAACACAGATCAAGTTGAATTTGGAAGTGTCACTTTAACCATTATTGAGTTATGCCCCTTTACAAATCGAAAGATTGCAAAATTTGTAGTTTCCATTCTGTAACTTAAGTTTGCCCAACCAAACATTATGAAACCTATACACAATATTCATTACCACAAAACTAAGATCAAGTACAAATTTTTTGTTTCCGTTTTCTAACTTTAGTTTGCCTCAACCAAATGTTATGAAACTTATACACAATGCTTATTACTACATAATACAGATTAAGTACGAAATTTGGTGGCGACATATTTACCATTCTTGAGTTATGTCCCTTTATAAACATAAAAATTGCTGAATTTTTCTTTTCCGTTCTCTAACTTTAGTTTGTCTCAACGAAATGTTATAAAACTTATACACAACCGTTCTAGAGTTATGCGTGTTTACAAATAGAAAAATTGCTGAATTTTTAGTTTCTGTTCTCTACTTAAGTTAGCCTCAACCAAATGTTATGAGACTTACACACAATGCTTATTACCACAAAACTCAGATCAAGTTCAAATTTGGGTAGCGTCACTTTTACCGTTCTTCAGTTATGTCCCTTTATAACTATATGATATGCAAGCGGGGGCATCATCTGTGTCCACATGTGGACACTATCCACATTTATTTCAAAATAATACAGGCAGTATTAAATCAAGTATATGAAAGGTTTATATCAGCAATATCTCGAACAAGTTTGAAAAATTAGTGCCAATCAACAATTTTTAAGAGTTCTCCTCCTTGGAAATATTGATAATTATGGAAAATTGCATTGTAAGCACTTTCAAGTCTAAATTTCTTTTAGATATTTCTAAAAAAATTTAAAAGAACCACAAAAAAAAATGTTTAGTTATTGCCTTTGGATAGATGAAATATGTACAACATGGTGGACATTGGAACTCTGTTATGTTACTATTTTCATAGTTTTTGAAAGAAAAAACGTCCCAATGTTGAATGTATGAAAAATCTAGAGAGAATCATATACCACCAAAATTGGCAAATTTTCTATGGCTTATATATCTCTAAAACAAGGATGCAGACCTTTCAATTTTTTCTACTGTTTTAGTTCTGTTATTTACATACTATCAATTTATAACAAGCATTTGGACAAGTATATATCCTATTAGTATAGTAACTTAGTACCAGTAAAACCTTATTAAAAAATAATCATTTTGCAAACCTAAGATTGAAAAATTTTCATTCAAATAAGAATAAGGAGGTGTGGGAAAACTAATGGCTTGATTTATAACAAAACAATTTACAACAAACTAATATAACAGAAATAAACAAACAACCACCACTGAACTACAGGCTCCTGAATTGGGACAGGCACTTAAAGATATGTTGGGTTTAAACATGTTTGAAGGCACCAACCCTCCCCTAACCTGGAACAGTGTTGTAACAGTACAACATAAGAACAAATTATGAAAACCAGTTGGAAAGGGCTTAACTCATCATAAATACAAAGGAGAAAACATCTAACAAAAACACAGACCAGATGTGGTAGGGAATTTTATACATCTCTCACAACAAAAAAGGCACAAAGTACAGATTTGAGAGTATTCACAGTTACTGACAGCTAGTTCAAAGTCAATAACAACTAATATTTTAAAAACCCAAATTGAAATAAGCAAATAAATAAAATGTGATGTACAATATCAAATAAAATCAACTTATTACAAAATATAAAACGAATTCAATATCAAAAGGCAATACATGTACTTGTATTTAAATCATTAAAGGATATGGTACCTAGCTATTTACAAGAAAACTTTCATTTTACTGATAATCAAAATTATAATTTACTCTCAGGAAATTTAGTTTTAACTAATGGGATTATCCTCTTGAAATAAAGATTATTTATTTATTTATTTGATAAAAAAATCATTTATCTAAGACTTAAATATGAATCAGTACACATCCAACATGCAATGGATCTAGTGTTAAGACATCATTAACTGTCAGGGGAAAACATGACCTTTTTCAATGCCAACACATAGGTATCAACAGATTGCTATTCTTTTGTAAAGTCCCCCTTTGTTTATTAAAATTTCATATTGTTTTACAGGAGGAAAAGTTTTGTTAAATTTTAAGCAACAAGAGCCATCAGACCATGTCAGTCCAAATGAAGTATTAAAAGTGTTAGGTATCCAGGAAACAGTAGATTATCCAGAGGCCCAGGGAGCCTCTTGTCCTTTACCTCAATCAAATGAAGAAACAAAGCAGTCATAGCATGTAAGTCAGTATCATCAGATCATTTTAAGATACTGTGGGGAGTATGTACAGAAATGTACATTGAAAATATTTAAAATTGTTCTCAGCTCCATTGTGAAAATGTATTAACTATAAATACTGTAAATTTAGAATTATTGCGATGTTTTTATACCCCCGCTTTAAAAAAGTGGGAGCATACTGTTTTACCTCTGTCTGTCCGTCCGTCCATCCATCCGTCCGTCCGTTAGTCCCATGAATATTTTTCGTCGCATCTGTTATGAACAGAAAAATCGACTTTTAATTGTAGCCAACAAAAGACACAAATCAATAATAAAATTTAACAAGATTTATTATACACAAGTTTACAAGAAATATTACACAAAAGAAATGTCAACTTAACTGTCAAAATATATGTCCAATCTTTTATCTTTTCTTTTATCCGAAATCTTCTCGGAATCCACAGAATATTATATCCAATAGGTCACAATCTAGTATGTTGTAGTTTGTAAATAAAAGTGTCAATCCAACTGCTGAGAATGTTGATGTCTATCGATGTCTAAGTCTATCAGTCAGAGATATAACTCTATAGGGTTATTACAGAAAATAACTTGCATGTGTTATTACAGATACTTTCATGAGTTGTCTACTCTTTATTCCTTAAATTTTCTAAATCTGTAATAACATATGTTTGTTATTTGTAAAATTATTTCATTTAAAGTGGCCTCTAGGGATCTCTTGAGACTTTGCAGAAACTAAATGCATAGCCTTGATAACTGATTTTTAATTAAATTAATACATTTTGATTAACCATGGTAAATCAATGAGACAAGGCTATTAAGGGATAAACTTAGCTGTGATAACAAGGCTCAGTTATTAAAGGAATTTAACTTATTATATAAGACACTTGGGAATTACTGAGAAACTTGCAGAACCTCATTACATGCTCTGGTCATTATTTCTTACAATAAATTAAAAACATTGTAATTAAGCATGATGTATGTCTGAGCAAATGCTTTGAAGTGATATAGAAGCTGTGATAACACCCTTTAGTTATTACAGGCATTTTTTTCTGTAATAACATATAGGTGTACTATGCAAAATTGGCAAACTATGAACTGTTATATCT
Organism: Mytilus coruscus; assembly: GCA_017311375.1. Classification (NCBI taxonomy): domain Eukaryota; kingdom Metazoa; phylum Mollusca; class Bivalvia; order Mytilida; family Mytilidae; genus Mytilus; species Mytilus coruscus. The sequence continues at coordinate 13,272,297 of CM029607.1, forward strand.
TTCAATAGTTAAGTATACATATAGACAAAAGTAATATCAATAGAACTTTTATACATTTTAACTAAACTAATGATGTATATTGTCCCTTTGAAACATATAACATACATAAGTTATCACAGTTCTTTGATATTTTAGTCCACAATAACAAATGTATGTTATTTTTCTGTAATAACCCTATAGAGTTATATCCCTGACTGTCTATCTATATCCATCTTTAGGGTCTGCATACTTATATATATACTCAAATGGAAACTTCTAGACAACGCTAGAAATTTAAATTACGCATCTTGATATGATCATTCTGGAAACGTTATGTAAGTGAAATAGAAAGTTCTAATCATTCCATGAGTATCAATGATTGTTCCAGTGAATTCTATACTGCATTGTTGTAACACAATGTGTATTATTTTGTACACAATGTATATAATAGGCCACACAAAACAAAATAGGCCAATTAAATAAATATGATAGTTACAATATCATAACACATCTTTCTCACTACAAGGATTTCTGAAATTTGGTTTCAGGGTTTATATAAGTCAGCTATACTGTGTGATGCATTTTCAGATTCATCACTCAACAACTTCCTGTTTACCATCAAGTATTTTGGCGGGGGTATCATCAGTGAGCAGTAGCTCACAGTTTCACTTGTTATTCATGTGAAAAATGCGACAGTATCAGGTTCCCAAAGATAAAAACCCATCATCTATTATTTCAGCAGTGATTTTCCTTTACAAAATTTTTGTGATCGTATTAATGAGGGCATGGATTGAGGTTTACAGAATAGAGAATAATGAACAAAAAATATAAAGAATAGAGAATAGAGAATAATGGGCAAAAAGTATAAAGAATAGAGAAAAATTGCCTAAAAAATAAAGAATACAGAAATGAAAGACCCCCCATCCAGTCCCTCATTAATAAGGTCTCACAATCTACCAGTAATTCACAATAAAAAAATGCACACATTCATTTCTGAATTTACAATATAAAGATTGAAAGTTTTTCATAATATATAGATCAAAGTTTTTGATGTGTTAAATTTTTATTTATTTTTTTTACAGATTGTCTGGTTGTTGTGTAGAAGCCATAAGATATGGCACTTTTCCATCATTTCTTCATTAGTCACAGATCTGACAGAGTGTAGTGTCATGACGTAGGATTCCTGAAACCATGAATACTGGGAGGAGTCTAACTGAGTTATCTACCTTGATTTAGGTTGATAACTACCAGGTGTCCCCTCTGTGACATATGTTTGAATGGTGTAATTGTAGTTTTATAAAAGGATTTTAAATGGAGCATTATAATATTTAAACAATTTCAATATTAAGTATACATGTTGTTATATATAAGTGCTATATGTTTGCTAAGTTTGTAAATTTCAAATATAAGAAACTTGTCAGTTGTCTTGATCTTTAAGGTTTTGATTATTTAAACTGAAAATGGTGAAAGTTTTTCAACCCTTTGGTGTACTACATGTAATGCATGTACATGTGTGAATGTTTTATTTAGTCTTATTGAAAATTATAATTTTTAGAGAAAAACAAATACCTTCTTCAAATGTACCATTTTTTTCTTAATGTAATGCTTCTGTTTATTCAAAAATTTGTTTCAAGTCTGGATACATTCCTACTTGGAAAGGAAGTGTTTCTTTTAAAGAACTAAAAATTATTTAACATTAGTTCTGTTTGTTACAAAATACGGTGGAAAGTAAAAGAAGTGTAGATGAATGTAATACATACCTCACTTTTCTCATTTTTTTGTTATTTTTATAATTATTATTAAATTTATATACTAGTATAACAATGTTTCAAGTTAAATTTTTTATACAAGCTGCCTTGAAGGCCTCACTGTGACTTTGTGATGAAGAACAGCAATAACAGTGTTGTTCCTATGCTTTTGGTTTTGTTATAAAAAAATAAGAAGATGTTGTATGAATGTCAATGCCACTACTCTCAATCAGAGACCGATATGACATTTAAGGTCACCATACAGCTTTCAAAAATGAGCAAAACCCACACTATCTTGTTTGTTTTAAAAGGCCCTGAAATTACAGATGTAAAACAATTTTCAAACAAGAAAACTGACATCCTGATTTATGTACAAAACTATCAAAGAAAAAAACAAAAACATGCATGCATGTCATTTTGTGTCACTAATTGATGCACCATATCTTTGTTTTTGCATCAATTGTATATTTTGCAAAATCAAGGCTACAGCCTTGTTTCAAATACATGTAGTTCTTTTTTTTTCATTTACACCAATGCACACAAGAAGTTGTTTACAAGCATGTGAAGTGTTGAGCACTCATCAAGCTAGAATGACCCCAGCAAATGTCAACATGTCTATTCCTAGTAAGGCATTTCATGGATCAGATATTGTTGGTCACTTTTTCAGATACTATAAGCAGTAGGTCAACTATATAAAAATAGGGAGATGTGATATGATTGCCAATGAGACATTTTTATTATTACCCTTCTGATCACCTGAGATCACCCCTAGTTTTCGGTGGGGTCCGTGTTGCTCAGTCTTTAGTTTTCTATGTTGTGTTTTGTATACATGTACTCGTTTGTCTGTTTGTCTTTTTCTTTTTTAGCCATGGGGTTGTGAATATGAATAAGAAGATGTGGTAGGAGTGCCAATGAGACATCTCTCCATCCAAGTCACAATGTGTAAAAAGTAAACCATTATAGGTCAAAGTACGGCCTTCAACACGGAGCCTTGGCTCACACCGAACAGCAAGCTATAAAGGAAGTTTATTTTTGACTTTTGAGTTTGAATGTCTCTTTGGTATCCCTCACCTCTCTTGTCAGCCACTGTCTTTAGTTATATCTTAACGTTTAAATTTGGTGGCGATAGCAGGGCTCTCGTTCATAAAACTTTACTCAGTACTCGGGAGTACAAAAATTGTGCTCGAAACACCAAATCCATGATTTTGATTGGTTGATTTCTGAGTCTGAGTACGAAAATCGTGCTCAAAAGTTTTATGACCGCAAGGCCAGATCTTTGGTAGTTTCCTTAAATTTATGAGGATCTGGATGGGGTTTATAGAATTTTATGGAAAAATGGGCCGGAAAAATAGCCCAAAAAATAAAAAATAGAGAAATAGATATAAGAAAATGTGGTATGAGTGCCAATGAGACAACTCTCCATCCAAGTCAAAATTTATAAAAGTAAACCATTATAGGTCAAGGTACGGCCTTCAACACGGAGCCTTGGCTCACACCGAACAGCAAGCTATGAAGGGCCCCAAAAATTACTAGTGTAAAACCATTCAAACGGGAAAACCAACTGTCTAATCTATATAAAAAACACAAGAAACGAGAAACACTTATGAACCACATCAACAAACAACAACTACTGAACATCAGATTCCTGACTTAGGACAGGTGCAAATTGGCAACAAATATAATGAAAAGAGAAAAATGATATAAAAATTTAAAGAACAACAGAAATGAAAGACCCCCATCCAAACCCTCTTTTATTCACCTCTTGTCTAGACTATTTGATTTAGAGTTTGACATTGGTAAAAACACTTGTGTATTTATGTAGACTGTTATGTTGACATCTATGTCTATTGATTTTATTGGAAAATGACGCTATCAGCGGCATGTTTCCGATACCATTGACCAGAACTAACGGAAGTTGATTATGCCTCCGCCTACCGCACTCAGTTTCATATTTACTATTTTACATACTAACTGGAATCTGCTTGTATTACGCTACACTCGAACAAAGTGTTGTAGTCGGACCGGAACCAGTTTACATACTTTATTTTATTTACCAAAAAGATATCTTGACCTGTCTATATGTTTTTTGTTATTAAATGGTATTTGGAGCTATCCCTTTGTTATATTTTTCATATTCTCAGATCCGGACATCCTGGCATTTAAATTTTTCAAGGGGTGATGCCAATAGGAATCCTCTAGATTTTTCATCTATTTGAAGGTGATTACTGATTATTTATATTGCCGATTATCTTTTAACCAGAAGATATAGTATGATAAAAATCAAAATGGAGATATTATATAGTGTCTTTAACAATATTAAAAGAGTAAAATTACTATATTCAACTGGTGTCGATATATATCAATTAAATTAATTTGCATTGAAGTCTATGGAAAATCAAGAGGATTCTTATTGGCATCACCTCTCAACATTGTTTACATAACACAAATGCTAATCATTGATTGGTCAGTTACATGTTGTGATGTCACTGCAGATCTGAGAATTTATTCGAGCTTTCACTTTTATGCACATGTCTTACAATCGTAAACAATCGGGATGTACACATGATAAATAGATCGGTTTTGTTATGGTGTTGGACTTTTTACCCTCCAATGATCAGCAATCGCTAGACAAAATAGTTCTCCTAAATAATGTCAGCCTTTCATGCCATTTCAACTTTACAATCATTAAAAAAGTAATAATCGGAATCATTTTGATATCCATTGGATAGAAACTGGTCTTTATCCAGATTTACGAAGATTTTAATAATCGGAAATTAGTAATACGGTTATACCCACGCGGTGCGTATGAATCTTTGTTTACAAAGTTATAGTAGCAGAGTCTGTAACTGTATCATTATTAATTAACTACACTGTTATTGTACTTAATATGATGAAAACTGCATATGCAATATAAGATGTCAACTCGGCCAATACAGATTTTTTTCCGTATTGGCCGAGTTCTGATCCGGCCAAAACAGGATTTCGGAACGTCTCTAGTTTTTAGATCGTAAGTCAAGATAAACTCAAACTGAATGTTAACAGTTGTTTGTACGACGCAGTTTTTATTTACTCACCATAAACAAGCTGAAACGTTCAGTATGGCATATATTTTAGGTTAAAGACGGTCCCATTCATTTGAAAAGCATTTTGAAAGTAGACGATGGAATTATTTCAGGTTTGGGGAACGAGTAAATTATCATAAAGTTCATTTCTTGACGACCTCATAATTTCATCATGTCGATGATACAAATCAATTTTTACTGTTTACTTTCGCTTCTCATGTTTTGTAAACGGTCTTTTATTTTTAAACCCGAACCGGGATATGCATTCTGTAATTGCGCAAATCTTCGTTCTTTGGTCAATTGGCTTATGGATAGTTGTATCAATTTCAACTCTTACATTATTTTTTTTAAAATATATTTGCATTACACATGCAATGGCAGAACCTTTCCAATTACTATTTATGTGTTGTGTCTAAATTAAGGTTGTAACACTTTATTGTGACTGGAAATGGTAGAAAAATTCATCAGATGAGAAAAGGCTGAAGATACATGGAAACGGCACCAAATCATTAGATATTGCATCTTATAAAAAGAAACTGAGATTTGGATAGTTCCACTTCAAGGTAAAAATGTTTATCTCTTGTGAAATGAAATAAAAAAATATTGTAACACTGTAGTTAATTAATAAAGATACTATTACATGTATTTCTGTATTGGCCTCATTGTTGGTCCTCGGCCAGCAGTATTGGCCTTCGGCTTCGCCTCAGACCAATACACCCAGACGGACCAATAACAAGGACAATACAGAAATACTTACGTAATAATATTATAGAATGACAGTATGGTTCAATAGCGGGAATCAGCCCCTCAACTACTTTTTACATAAATATTAACTTCTGGCTTCAACTCCTTGTTCGTCTTGTCTGGAGATATTCTTGTAGTTCCAGTTAGGCAAGCATTTTAGAGACATATCCCGTCCATCCTCTCTTGACTTGTAATTTCTGGTGATAGATTTTGCCGCTTGACGTTGTATCCTTTCAAGCTTGTTTTTTTTTTGTTACCGTGTAGGGGTCCCATACTATGGCTCCATATTAAATTGTAAGATCCATTCCTAAAGGTCTAGATAATTGTTCTAATCTGACACAAATTTCAATAACTGGAATGCTACCCAAGTTGAATATATGGTGACCTACTGGAACAGCATTATCACTATTGAAATTGTGTTTAATACCATGATTGTTCAATGTCATTAACTTAAATGGAGACAGACATTTGACCTGAAAGGTGGTGTGGGAGTGCAAAATCAAAAACTAACTGACTATGATATATGGTTAAAGAATGAATATCAATTACATGGGTCAACATGGTCAAGGGCAGAGTTGTTATGAAATAACAATATGGCAGAGAAGTGGTTTCAAGTTTCATATAAAGTGACCTGACTGACATGAAATAAAAAATCAAAGGAGTATCCCTATTTGTCTAATCTTCAAGGTGAAATAAAACTAGTAAAACAATATTATACTATTGTCTAAATCTACAGAAATATAATTTGCTTCAAGTAACAGAAAAACTAGGTCACTAGTAACTTATTTAATGAGTATGTGGGGTATAAGAGCTTGATAACAACAGGCTCTTCATAATCATTTGGTTTGAAAAGGATACTAGTAGTCTATATTCTTGATTTAGAAAATGTAATTGCAAGACAAAATCACATTACTTAGAATACTTTAGATCATTCAGGTAGTCTTTATTTATATGTACAAAAGAACAGCCAGTAGTCATTAGATATTGTAGATCATTTTGGTAGTCTTGACCTATTTATTTATAGAAAAAAACAGCCAGTAGTCATTGGATACTGTAGATCATTCAGGTAGTCTTGACCTATACATTTGTACTAAAAAAACAGCCAGTTGTCATCTTCACATAACACACACATATACCAATATCAATTATATGCTTACGAGACATGTTGGAATGTTGAACTAATTACGGTATGTGAAAATCAAGACTTGCATAAAAAATATCACAATATTAGAGACTGGCGTCATTTTTCCTCAGAGCTTTCAGCTCTTTGATTTAGGTGGAGGATTACTGTTTGTATATCTTCAGATGAATAAAAAACGTTTTTGGCAAGACATTCCACAGGTACTTGTTATGTTGTGGTACTTTGGAAATATATTACAATAAGATTGACCAAATAGATTTGACCTATTGCTAAAAGAATCTGAGAAACAGACCTTATAAAGCAAACTTGACAATGGCCCAATGAACCATGGTAATGATGTCCAGTCAGGAGCTTGTAATTCAGTGGTTGTGGTAACATTGCTGTGGTAGATGATGCTTGATTTTTATTTAATGATTTGTACATAAATCAGATGGGTGGTTCTGTCCTTTGAACTTTTTTAAGCCCCCACCGTAGCGGAGGGGGCATAAAGTTTGCCTCAACCATATGTTATGAAACTTATACACTATGCTAATTACCACAAAACACAGATCAAGTTTGAATTTTGGTAGGGTCACTTTAACCGTTCTAGAGTTATGCCCCTTTATAAATGGAAAATTGCAAAATTTTTAGTTTCCATTCTCTAACTTAAGTTTGCCTCAACCAAATGTTATGAAACTTATACACAATGCTTATTACCACCAAATACAGATCAAGATTGAATTTTGGTAGGGTCACATTAACCGTTCTAGAGTTATGCCCCTTTTTAAATGAAAAAATTACAAAATTTTTAGTTTCCGTTCTCTAACTTAAGTTTGCCTCAACCAAATGTTATGAAACTTATACACAATGCTAATTACCACAAAACACAGATCAAGTTTGAATTTTGGTGTCGTCACTTTAACCGTTCTAGAGTTATGCCCCTTTATAAATGGAAAAATTGCAAAATTTTTAGTTTCTGTTCTCTAACTTAAGTTTGCCTCAACCAAATGTTATGAAACTTATACACAATGCTAATTACCACAAAACACAGATCAAGATTGAATTTTGGTAGCGTCACTCTAACTGTTCTGAGTTATGGCCCTTTATAAATTGAAAAATTACAAAATAGTTTCCGTTCTCTAACTTAAGTTTGCCTCAACCAAATGTTATGAAACTTATACACAATGCTAATTACCACAAAACACAGATCAAGATTGAATTTTGGTAGCGTCACTCTAACCGTTCTAGAGTTATGCCCCTTCATAAATGGAAAAATTGCAAAATTTTTAGTTTCCGTTCTCGAACTTCCTCAACCAAATTTTATGAAACATATACACAATGGTAATTACCACAAAATAAAGATCAAGTTTGAATTTTGGTGGAGTCACTTTAACCATTCTCGAGTTATGCCCCTTTATAGATAGAAAAATTACAAAATTTTTAGTTTCTGTTCTCTAACTTAAGTTTGCCTCAACCAAATGTTATGAAACTTATACACAATGCTTATTACCACAAAACACAGATCAAGTTTGAATTTTGGTGTAGTCACTTTAACCGTTTTAGAGTTATGCCCCTTTTTAAATGGAAAAATTACAAATTTTTTAGTTTCCGTTCTCTAACTTAAGTTTGCCTCAACCAAATATTATGAAACTTATACACAATGCTTATTACCACAAAATACAGATCAAGTTTGAATTTTGGTAGCGTCACTCTAACTGTTCTAGAGTTATGCCCCTTCATAAATGGAAAAATTGCAAAATTTTTAGTTTCCGTTCTCTAACTTCCTCAACCAAATTTTATGAAACATATACACAATGCTAATTATCACAAAATAAAGATCAAGTTTGAATTTTGGTGGGGTCACTTTAACCATTCTCGAGTTATGCCCCTTTATAAATGGAAAAAATGCATAATTTTTAGTTTCCGTTTCCGTTCGCTAACTTAAGTTGCCTCAACCAAATGTTTGGAAACTTATACAAAATGCTTTTTACCACAAAACACAGAGCAAGTTGAATTTTGGTAGCGTCAGTTTAATCATTATCGAGTTATGCCCCTTTAGAAATAGAAAAATTGCAAAATTTTAAGTTTCCGTTCTGTAACTTAAGTTTGCCCCAACCAAACATTATGAAACCTATACACAATACTTATTACCTTAAAACTCAGATCAAGTACAAATTTGGGTAGCGTCACTTTTATCGTTCTTGAGTTATGTACCATTATAATGTTGTTTGCAAGCGGGGGCATCATCTGTGTCCATGGGGACACATTCTCCATTTATTACATTTTGTTATGTCTGGACCTTTTGAAGCTTGCTATGTGGTATCGATTTTGTCGTAACATTGTTAAAAGCGGTATATTTGCTAACATTTATGTCCTTTGGTCACTAGATAGTTGTCTCATTGGCAATCATACCATATCTTCTTATTTATATATCAAAAGTCAGATGCACCTAGAAAGTTTGACATGTACACCAAACTATAGTTGACCTACTGCGTATGGTATCTGAAAAACTGACATTCACAAAAACTGATCCATGAATTGAGGTCAAGTTCAGGCGAATCTTGTCTGATGAACATTTTTACCTCAAAATGATTCCATATACCCAATATTGTTGTCATATTACTCATAATAACTGAAAAAAATCCAGTCAGACCATTTTAATGAGCTCAAGGATTACGGACATACCACAGAAAGAAACTTTGTAATATATTGCATAAGGCATCTGTACAGAATTCAAACTAAAATTTAAAGATTTATGCCAAGTGCACTATCACCAACCACTGGTAAAGCATTTTTTTGTCCTAAATTCTGGGGAAAAGGTTGACCAGCAACACATCGATGAGGAATCTTATTTACTGTTTTGTTTTGAATACTATCTAAAGAGTTCTTTGTCTCGCCTCGAACAAATTTAAAAAAGCGAAACTTAAGCATGCTGGTAATTGGTGAGGGCAACAGCAATGTATTTATAGTTTGTGATTAGGTAAGTTTTAGGGGAACCACTAACGATAGATCAATGACATTTGGTATGCAGTTGTATTAGCATTGGCATATCTCGTTGTTTCTGTGGAGGTAATTTACCCCCAGTCATGGTATATTGGCACTGAAACTTTTGCTTAGTTAACATGTTTTGTGAATATGTCATTTAATGGGAAGCACTAGTGGTGGGTCTATAATATTTGGTATGCACTTGAATTAGACTTGGCATATCTCATTTGAATGGAGATTATTTTTGGCCAATCTCCTCAGTCATGGTTCACTGACTTTAAAACTTTTGCATAGTTCACATGTTAATATGTGTTTTTAGGTCAACTTATGATAAGTTAATGGTATTTAGTATGCTGTTGTATCATAATAAGCATTTCTCATTTACACAGAGGTTATTTGGCCCTGCACCTAAAGTTATGCCATTTAGATTTCAACATTTGCATTACATCATCAAAATTATATATAGCAAAGACATACCTTTATGTCAACAGATAATGTTTATCACTAAGGTAATTTAGTGTTAATTGCAGATCTTTGATAGTAAAGTTTATGTTATTCAAAACTTTTCGACTCGAGGCGATCTACAGTTTGGTACCATTATATTGCACCAACCCTGCTTTACTGTTGAAAATTGTATGTTGACTTCCAGCTGTCTTTTTTATGCCTCACCTACGATAGTCCGTTCGTCCGTCTGTCCCGCTTCAGGTTAAAGTTTTTGGTCAAGGTAGTTTTTGATGAAGTTGAAGTCCAATCAAATTGAAACTTAGTACACATGTTCCCTATGACATGATCTTTCTAATTTTAATGTCAATCCTCCCCTATACCTCTAGCATATGTAGAATAAACAAACACACAGCAATATATGCATTTATTTTTGTTGGTGTCGATTTTCGTGTTTGGAGAAAACGCGTTATATTTCGAGCTAGGTACTCGGAAATTTCTGCGTGCATATATTATTGCAATTTTTGAAGAATAGAGAAAAAATCGAAATTATTATTGCCATTTCAGGAAAATCTTCAAACAGATATATTGGCCCAAAAAATAAATGAATTGAGAAGATAAGACCAACAAAAACAAGAGTGAATAATGGGTTGCAAAGTATAAAGAATAACTGTTGAAAATAAAAGAATTAGGTAATATAATATAGATTACAGACATAAAGAGTGCATAGAATATAGAAACTATATAATTACATATAAATTAGATAGTAAATTTAAATGATTATTTTAGAGAATAAGCATTATTTTTAAAGATAAAGAAAATGTCCCAAAAAAGTATAAGGAAACGAAGAACCTCCAGTCCATGAACATTTATTATCCACAGTACTGCTGTCAGTAGTCTTAATTTGATAAAAAGGCCTACCGGTATCTCATACATAACATCCATAGTTGTCAATCCAATGATTTCCTTCAATCCTTCATTTTTCTACATAAGAAAATGCCTGTTCCAAATCAGGAATATGACAGTTGTTTTCCATTCGTTTGATGTGTTTGAGCTTTTAATTTTGCCATTTAATAAGGGACTTTCCGTTTTGAATTTTTGAAATATGTTAAATCCAATATTTGAAATTAATCTGAACTGCTTACCATTCAGATTGGTTAGTCGAAAATACTCATCTAGTTATATAGAAACCAAATGATGTGACACTTTTGCACCATTTCTCCATTAGTAACAGATCTGTTTTTGTCCTAAATTCTGGGAAAAGGTTGACCAGCAACACATCGATGAGGAATCTTATTTACTGTTTTGTTTTGAATACTATCTAAAGAGTTCTTTGTCTCGCCTCGAACAAATTTAAAAAGCGAAACTTAAGCATGCTGGTAATTGGTGAGGGCAACAGCAATGTATTTATAGTTTGTGATTAGGTAAGTTTTAGGGAACCACTAACGATAGATCAATGACATTTGGTATGCAGTTGTATTAGCATTGGCATATCTCGTTGTTTCTGTGGAGGTAATTTACCCCCAGTCATGGTATATTGGCACTGAAACTTTTGCTTAGTTAACATGTTTTGTGAATATGTCATTTAATGGGAAGCACTAGTGGTGGGTCTATAATATTTGGTATGCACTTGAATTAGACTTGGCATATCTCATTTGAATGGAGATTATTTTTGGCCAATCTCCTCAGTCATGGTTCACTGACTTTAAAACTTTTGCATAGTTCACATGTTAATATGTGTTTTTAGGTCAACTTATGATAAGTTAATGGTATTTAGTATGCTGTTGTATCATAATAAGCATTTCTCATTTACACAGAGGTTATTTGGCCCTGCACCTAAAGTTATGCCATTTAGATTTCAACATTTGCATTACATCATCAAAATTATATATAGCAAAGACATACCTTTATGTCAACAGATAATGTTTATCACTAAGGTAATTTAGTGTTAATTGCAGATCTTTGATAGTAAAGTTTATGTTATTCAAAACTTTTCGACTCGAGGCGATCTACAGTTTGGTACCATTATATTGCACCAACCCTGCTTTACTGTTGAAAATTGTATGTTGACTTCCAGCTGTCTTTTTTATGCCTCACCTACGATAGTCCGTTCGTCCGTCTGTCCCGCTTCAGGTTAAAGTTTTTGGTCAAGGTAGTTTTGATGAAGTTGAAGTCCAATCAAATTGAAACTTAGTACACATGTTCCTATGACATGATCTTTCTAATTTTAATGTCAATCCTCCCTATACCTCTAGCATATGTAGAATAAACAAACACACAGCAATATATGCATTTATTTTTGTTGGTGTCGATTTTCGTGTTTGGAGAAAACGCGTTATATTTCGAGCTAGGTACTCGGAAATTTCTGCGTGCATATATTATTGCAATTTTTGAAGAATAGAGAAAAAATCGAAATTATTATTGCCATTTCAGGAAAATCTTCAAACAGATATATTGGCCCAAAAAATAAATGAATTGAGAAGATAGGACCAACAAAAACAAGAGTGAATAATGGGTTGCAAAGTATAAAGAATAACTGTTGAAAATAAAAGAATTAGGTAATATAATATAGATTACAGACATAAAGAGTGCATAGAATATAGAAACTATATAATTACATATAAATTAGATAGTAAATTTAAATGATTATTTTAGAGAATAAGCATTATTTTTAAAGATAAAGAAAATGTCCCAAAAAAGTATAAGGAAACGAAGAACCTCCAGTCCATGAACATTTATTATCCACAGTACTGCTGTCAGTAGCCTTAATTTGATAAAAAGGCCTACCGGTATCTCATACATAACATCCATAGTTGTCAATCCAATGATTTCCTTCAATCCTTCATTTTTCTACATAAGAAAATGCCTGTTCCAAATCAGGAATATGACAGTTGTTTTCCATTCGTTTGATGTGTTTGAGCTTTAATTTTGCCATTTAATAAGGGACTTTCCGTTTTGAATTTTTGAAATATGTTAAATCCAATATTTGAAATTAATCTGAACTGCTTACCATTCAGATTGGTTAGTCGAAATTACTCATCTAGTTATATAGAAACCAAATGATGTGACACTTTTGCACCATTTCTCCATTAGTAACAGATCTGACAGTGTGTAGTGTCATGACGTAGGATTCCTGAAACCAAGAACAATGGAAGGATTCTAACTGAATTATCTACCTTGATTAAGGTTGATACTACCAGATATCCCCTCTGTGACATATGTTTAAATGGTGTTATTGTAGCTTATAAAGATTCAAAATAGCATTAAAATATAGGAAAAATAAAGATATATGTATGGTTGTAATATTTGAATGTTAAATGTGTCCTTAGTTTATAAATTTGTTGGTTATTGCTGAGAGCTGTTCCACAAGAAAACATAATTGGTGACTACAAAGGTCCTTTTAAAGAAACCCCACAACCACTGTTGTTTTTTTTTTACCATATTCTCGTTTTAGCTCACCTGGCCCAAAGGGCCAAGTGAGCTTTCTCATCACTTGGCGTCCGTCGTCCGTCGTCCGTCGTCGTCCGTCGTCGTCCGTCGTCGTTAACTTTACAAAATCTTCTCCTCTGAAACTACTGGGCCAAATTTAACCAAACTTGGCCACAATCATCATTGGGGTATCTAGTTTAAAAATTGTGTCCGGTGACCTGCCAAACCAACCAAGATGGCCGCCATGGCTAAAAATAGAACATAGGGTAAAATGTATATTTTGGCTTATAACTCTGAAACCAAAGCATTTAGAGCAAATCTGACATGGGGTAAAATTGTTTATTAGGTCAAGATCTATCTGCCCTGAAATTTTCAGATGAATCGGAGAACCTGTTGTTGGGTTGCTGCCACTAAATTGGTAATTTTAAGAAAATTTTGAAGCTTTTGGTTATTATCTTGAATATTATTATAGATAGAGATAAACTGTAAACAGCAATAATGTTCAGCAAAGTAAGATCTACAAATAAGTCAACTTGACCAAAATGGTCAGTTGACCCCTTAAGGAGTTATTGCCCTTTATAGTCAATTTTTAACCATTTTTTGTAAATTTTTGTAATCTTTTACAAAAATCTTCTCCTCTGAAACTACAGGACCAAATTCAACCAAACTTAGCCACAATCATTATTTGGTTATTTAGTTTAAAAATTGTGTTCGGTGACCTGCCAAACCAACCAAGATGGCCGCCATGGCTAAAAATAGAACATAGGGGTAAAATGTATATTTTGGCTTATAACTCTGAAACCAAAGCATTTAGAGCAAATCTGACATGGGGTAAAATTGTTTATTAGGTCAAGATCTATCTGCCCTGAAATTTTCAGATGAATCGGAGAACCTGTTGTTGGGTTGCTGCCACTAAATTGGTAATTTTAAGAAAATTTTGAAGCTTTTGGTTATTATCTTGAATATTATTATAGATAGAGATAAACTGTAAACAGCAATAATGTTCAGCAAAGTAAGATCTACAAATAAGTCAACTTGACCAAAATGGTCAGTTGACCCTTAAGGAGTTATTGCCCTTTATAGTCAATTTTAACCATTTTTGTAAATTTTGTAATCTTTTACAAAATCTTCTCCTCTGAAACTACTGGGCCAAATTTAACCAAACTTGGCCACAATCATCATTGGGGTATCTAGTTTAAAATTGTGTCCGGTGACCTGCCAAACCAACCAAGATGGCCGCCATGGCTAAAAATAGAACATAGGGTAAAATGTATATTTTGGCTTATAACTCTGAAACCAAAGCATTTAGAGCAAATCTGAAATGAGTAAAATTGTTAATCAGGTCAAGATCTATCTGCCCTGAAATTTTCAGATGAATCGGAGAACCTGTTGTTAGGTTGCTGCCACTGAATTGGTAATTTTAAGAAAATTTTGAAGCTTTTGGTTATTATCTTGAATATTATTATAGATAGAGATAAACTGTAAACAGCAATAATGTTCAGCAAAGTAAGATCTACAAATAAGTCAACTTGACCAAAATGGTCAGTTGACCCCTTAAGTTATTGCCCTTTATAGTCAGTTTTAACCATTTTTGTAAATTTTGTAATCTTTACAAAATCTTCTCCTCTGAAACTACTAAGACAAAATTAACCAAACTTGTCCACAATCATCATTAGGGTATCTAGTTTAAAAATGTGTCCGATGACCCCACCCGCGAACCAAGATGGCCGACATGGTTAAAAATAGTACATAGGGTAAAATGCAGTTTTGGCTCATATCTCTGAAACCAAAGCATTTAGAGCAAATCTGATGAGAATAAAATTGTTCATTAGGTCAAGATCTATCTGCCCTTAAATTTTCAGACCAATCAGGCAACACGTTGTTGGGTTGCTGCCCTGAATTAGTAATTTTAAGAAAATTTTGCAGCTTTTGGTTATTATCTTGAATATTATTATAGATAGAGATAAACTGTAAACAGCAATAATGTACAGCAAAGTAAGATCTACAAATAAGTCAACATGACCAAAATTGTCAATTGACCCTGAAGGAGTTATTGCCCTTATAGTCATTTTTACAATTTTCATAAATTTTGTAAATTTTTGTAAATTTTACAAAATATTTTCCACTGTAACTACTGGGCCAAGTTCATTATAGATAGAGATAATTGGAAGCATCAAGAATGTTCAGTAAAGTAAGATCTACAAACACATCACCATCACCAAAACACAATTTTGTCATGAATCCATCTGTGTCCTTTGTTTAATATGCACATAGACCAAGGTGAGCGACACAGGCTCTTTAGAGCCTCTAGTTGAAATATATTCTAGACCCAACCACCCATAGAGATTTATTTGCAAGTGCTATCAAAGAGACATCGTTTACTTTTCTTGGAACAGCCAAATAGCTTACCTGATTCTACAAGATTATTTACTATTTATATTTTTTTTCAAATCTTTTAGATATTAAAAATACTAATTAGACAAAAACAAGTACATACAAACAGAAACAATTCAAAAGCATTACTTGGACCATATGAAGAGAAGTAATGTCTGCACAAAATATTGTGTGACTTCAACTTCATCAAAATTTCTTCTTTTTTCATACTTCTTATTTGAAAGAGATATATACAATTACATGAAAAAAATTCAACAGGCATTGCTCATGTCCAGTGACCAGTCAAGACAAACTAAAGATGTAGCCTTTTTTCCCTGCCAATTTATTAAGGAACTGTTGTGAAAATGAAATTTCGAAGTGAATATTTTAAAGTGGATTTTATTTGAGCAATGGTGGATCCAACTATTTTTAACAGAACAGGTCCTCCATACTTCACTATTTCCTACAGTTTTTTTTATTAAATTCTGAATACCAAGTATTTGGTTGGTTTGTAGACATGCATAGATACATAGATGAGCACAATAGCATGCCTTAATACACATGTTACAAACTGTTTTTGCCTATTATCATTCATAAGCGTCATGCTGCGAAGTAACAGGGATATAAAGTTTTTGAACTGTCTGTTGGCTATTTTCCTTTCTAGCTGCGAACTCAGATACTTTATATCAATAACTTATAAGCGATTTTGTCACTTTTAATGAGAGAAAGATCGATTTTGAGTGTAGTACATAAGAGTTCAAGATAAGTACAAAGAGAAAAAAAAGATGCAATACTGTTGTTTCCAAATGCTAAATCAAGTACTGCTAACGAGATTCTAGGCAGACTTAGATATATGATAGGAAGATCCATTTCCATATTTAGGTATTTATGTCTATGGTCAAGGTCAAAGTTGCTAAAAAATCTCTTCAAAGATACCAGGCTTATAATTTTGTACACCGGACGTGCGTTTCGTCTACAAAAGACTCATCAGACGCTTGAATCAAAAAAAAAAAAAATAAATAAATGGGCCAAATACAGAATGAAGTTGAAAAGCATTGAGGACCAAAAAATGACTAATTTGTACAAAAAAGTTGTTTCAGGATGCCTAATCAAATGCTACATAATGGGGATTGCAACTTTTTGAGGGTATATGGTAAAACATAATGAAAAGAAGGCCTCTGTTGATTTTGAAGTCACTGTGTGAAATATCATTGTCAAAGTTACTACAGGACTTAAATTTGTGTAGGAAATGTATTTCAGGATGCTACATCAACTACTATGGATTCATTATTATTTGTTGGATACACATTTTCTTTGATTTTGCGGATAAAGGTCAACTACGAATTTAAATGTTCGACGAAAAACAAAATTTCTAAAGGCATATAACAGACTTGGCAAAACCGCGAAAATAAAATTATTCCCCAATCCAGAAAAATAAATGAATCCGGATGACAGTACAATGGATATATGGTCACATATAATAAAGGAATTTTGCTTTGATTTTTAAGTCAATTGATCAAAGGTCACTGTTACTTATAAACACATCTGTTATATTACCGTCTATTGAAGTAAAGAAAAACAACTATGGCAATCAGTTCATTGAAACTTTTCCCGTTTGATATTGAGGACGGATCAAGGGGAGTGTGAGCTTGCTCACTAAAGATTCTTTATATGTAATATAACTATTCGATCACCGAAAACAACAGTCAAAGCAAAAGTAATAAATTAGAAAGCAAGTAGAATACCTGTCATAAATCTTTTAAATCCATCTGGCTGTTTTCTGCTCTTTGGTCGGGTTGTTGTCTCTTTGACACATTCCCCATTTGCATTCTCAATTTTAAATAGAAGTTAAATCTGATAGAATTAACATGTTTAACAATTTACAGATTTGGTCTCCGGTGGATAGTTTTCTTAATAAGAATTAAACCACACTTTCATATCAAAACTTCTGAGCCATAGTATTTTGAATCCACCATGAAAAACCGAAGGACGTCCCTGTCTGTATGTATCAGAATGTTAAAATCCTTCGATATATCGCTAGTTATTTGAAATAGTTAAACCAACAAGTAGCAAAACGGAAAAGGTTGGTAGGAAAAGACATCATAACAGTTTTCGAAGCTTTATTATTTTTAAACCGCCCCTACCACGGAAAATATACTCCCTCTAATCAAGATTTCAAGCTATTTCGGTATCTGAGAAATACAACATAGTTATAATACCAATCGGACTCGGGGAATGACTGTACTTTTTGTAAGTTTGAAAAATATCATGACGTTGTTTCTTATCTGGGGTATTCAAAGTTTTATTTAAAGTCGAAATTCAATGAATAATTATTATTTTGAACCTCTAACCTGGATTTTACCCCTCCCCTCATAGGATCCGAATTTCACATTAAGAAAGTTTTCTAAACATTTAATTTCGTTAAACAGATTCAATAAGTAATCATATTGAGTAAAATGTTTTGAATAATAGAATCGGATTTTTGCACTTTCAACAGATGATTGACAAATAGAGACACTTAAAATCAAAATCATGTCGAATCTAAACCTTACTTTTAGTCAGTTTTTGTCTCACTTCGACGAAGGCGTACTGTTTTCGGCGGCGCCATTAATAATGTGTTATTTTTTTAATTAGATTAGGTCAGTTTATGGAGAATTACTAGTGTTATGTCAATGATATTAGGTATAAAGTTGTATTAGCATTGGCATTAGCAATAGCCCGTCCCCTCAGTCATTGCCTATAAACTTTGAAACTTTTGCTTTGATAACATGTTTTGGTTTGTTATTATATCAGTTTAAGGGGAACCACTAGTGGTAGGTCAATGTTATTTAGTATTCAAATATATTAGCATTGGTACATTTCATTTCTTCTGTTTGTCCCCGACCCCTCATTCTATTGACTCTGAATGTTTTGCATAGATTACATATCTAGTAGTGATCCAGTCAGTTAATATAAAGATAAACCGCTAATGTTAAGTCAATGACATTTGGAATGCAGTTGCGTTAGCATTTTCAAGTCTCATTTCAATGGAGATGTATAACCCCCTTTTATCATAGTTCATTGACTTTGAAAATATTGCATGCATTGTTTACATGTTTAAGTTTGTGTTTAGGTTAGATTAAAGCGAATCACTGGTGATAAGTTAACGGTATTTGATACACAGTTGCATGAGCATTGGCATCTCTTATTTCCATGGAGGTTAGTATAATGATATTTGGTTTTATATGACAATGACGATGATGGGGGAGGGACTGGTCATAAAATCTCCGTGTATATGAAATATTCAAATGCTAAAACATCGACACCCAAATATTATTGACTGACCATTAATTGTTCACTGTAAACTGGCCTAATCACAAATTTGTACATATGAACTGTGCAAAGATTGAAAAGTCACAATAACTGAGATGGCAGGGCCAATTAATCTCAATTGAATCCCAGATGCCAATGTATACAAATATCATTAAACTAACCTCCATGGAAATGAGAAATGCTGAATCATACCCCGATTTAAAGTCGCAATGTAATTCTAAACTCTCCGTAAATAGCTACACAATACAATAAACCAGGATATAAAGATATGCGCCAGTAAACACATGTAATTTTCCATTTTTACCGTTTGAAACATTTCAAAATAATAACAGAGCTTTATATCCATGAAATCTTGTAGGATCATTGGCTGTGGATAATCATCAAATGTAGGTATGAATACATACTACTTATCAATTGTTTTCTCTTTCATTATTTAACTAGTCAGTGGGCTAAAATATGTCGGGAAACAAATATTATATATATGATATATTTTCCTATATACGCAATGATAAATATGATTTGATTGATTTCGTTAGAGAGAATGAATGACTTTCGAATGCTGTTAATTTCAAATGTTCAAAATTAAACATGCAGGTGAGACAAAAGACTATATCATGTTACACCATGTCGACCGATAATAACGCTGTTGCATTTTCAGTTGTATAAGAAACGTCTTGGGATTCAACAAGACCCACTATAGAAGACAGTCTGAAAAAATCAGATTAAATAACACCAGGTTTAATTTACATAAGAAAATACCTGTACCAAGTCAGGAATATGACATTTATTATCCATTCGTTTGATGTGTTTGAGCTTTTGATTTGGCCATTTGATTAGGAACTTTCCGTTTTGAATTTTCCTCGAGATCGGAGTTCGGTATTTTTGTTATTTTACTTTTTATTGATACATATTATCGGTGCTCATTTGTCACAAGTAAGTAGAAGTATTTGCAATGCTGTCATTATAGAAGATCCTACAATTATAATGAAAGACGGATGTCCATGAAAATGTGCTTCACTATATGAATTCTTTTGTGCAACTGTGAGGGGATTATTTCCCTTTGGTAGTAGATACTTAATTAGCCAGTCATAATCTTTTGCACTTGGGAATTACTTCTTTTGGTCTCTGGAATAGGTCACATTTCAAGCTTGAACAATGTGAATAGGTAGTGAAAACTATCAGAAATGATAAGGTCAATGAAGTTCCCATTACTTGTTATATGAATAGTCCTGTAATTTTTTTCACAGCCGAAAGTCTCGCCGTCATAAACATTACATAAGGAATCACCATGATCTGACTGACCGCTATGGAATGCCAGTTTCCTACAAAAGCTTCAAGAACCCCCTGCACCCTTGGTTCCTGATGGGATTGTTGTATGTACTTTTTGTTTTTTAACTACTCTCCACAAGAAACGAAATGACGTAGAAGATTAATATTGTAGAGTGGTTGTATCGGACACAAATTAAGGCTTAGTAAAAAAAGAACGTCTGCTTGCAATCATACTTGTACTGGATCTCTGAAGTAGGTAACATCACAATAATGGTGACGTCGAGAGCGGTAGCGCGAACATCTCATACAAGTATGTGCAATTACTGTGAAACCGTAACATTCTGGGGGCCCGAAATTGAATTGAATTATAATATAATTAAAATAAATTAATAAAATTTCACTTTGAATTACTGTCTCTGAAAAATATAAAACTTCACTCTGAATTACTGTCTCTGATAAATAGAAAACTTTAAACTGTCTTTTATAATGAACAAAAATAAAGTAAAAATGATTCCGAGTCTACAATAAAGCACGATTTCACTCATAAAACACAATTAACAGTCCATAAAATTCGGTCTTCGCTCGTCTTGCGGGTAATAATTCATCACACGGTCCTGTGTCTTTATTAGATGTCAGGTCTAGAGGATATAATAGTTGTGGTTCCTTCTACAGTCTTTTATTTACATTTTCTTTTTCCCACTTTACAATGTCTTTGTTCAGTAGTAAAGGTGGGTGAACTTCTTTCTTGGTTAAAGAAGCGAAATTTCTGTTGTCATGGTAATTATACATGTCATCTTATATAAATCGTTAAATTCTTTGTTTCGCAATGTCTTTTAGTCAATTTGTCCAATGCCAAGTGATTCTATCTTCCAAAACTTCTTCAAGTCGCATTCTTCTGTCTTTTTTGTTTCATCACATTAATCATAGATGTTTGCTGCTTTTTGTAGTTTGATGTATAGTGAAGTGGTCCTGATAGTAAATAACCAATTCTAGATTTTACAGCAGTAGGTCCATCACCTGTGATGATATGGTTTTCTATAATTGACCAATAATAGTCGGCTTCAACGAGACTGATACTTGGAAGTTGTCGTCCATAATAACTGGATGCGCGAGTTTTATTCCTGATAAATACGGTAATTTTTCTGTTTTATGGACGTAAGTTTTGAGCGGTCCGGCGATTTCCGGTACAATCAATACTCTGATCGGTAATTGTCCTTCCTCTGTTAGCAAATAAATAATAGCAATTTTCAAATGTCTATTTCTTGTACTTTCTGCACTGTCCCCCAAACCCAGATAAATTTAAACTCTCTGTGTCAGTCATTGATAACTGCAATTTAGCAGCTAGGTCTTCTATGATAAATGGCATCTGTGCTCCTTCGTCGAAAAGAATGTTGGCATCTAAACATTATCGTCCCGAACTTACAGGATTAATTGCGGTTTTGAGCCAAACTTTGTGGTTGCCTGTGAGTGTAAAGTTCTGTTCGATTCTTTCGCGTTGTGTTGTATGGTAGTTACGTTCACACTATCTTGGTTATCTATTTGTGCATTCTCCTAACATAAACTCATCTGGTGACGCTTGTATCATTTTCTGTATGTTTTGCGTGACTTGCAATCAACCAAGTTATATGTCTTAACAGTTGAAACATAAGCGGTCTCTTTTAACTATTGACATCCGGTCTTTATATTCAATTACTTTGGTACAATTTACCGAAGTGTGTGACTCGCGGCAATAAAAGCACTGCTTGGAATTGAAGCTAGTGTTTTGTGAACCTTATTTGGGTGGCTGTGACTTGATTTTCAGTTTCGTATTTTCGTGTTTGTCAAAAATGCTGCAGTGGCTGTGGGATTTTCAAGATTGTCTATTTAGTTACCGGCTTCCATGATATTTAATTTATTAAATATGCCTTTTCGTAAGTCGGCCAAGCGTACACCCAAAATTCTCTTGCAAAGTTTTTTCGAATTTCCCCTGGTAGTTTGTTTAATATAATCGGCACTTATAGCGCTCCGTATGAATCATCAGTTTTTCCTAGTGATTCTAATCCTCTTATGTATATTTCAATGTTGTCATAAAAATGTCGGAGGCTGAAAAGTGTGTATCTAGGCGACGGAATATCAATTAGTGCTTTCATATATCTTTGTGTAATTTTAGGTTGCTGACCATATCTTTCACGGTTTCATTTTTCTCCTGTTAAATGTCTTTAAATTTCTTTATCAGCCTCGAAACTGCACTTCTATGACTTGCACGCATCTTCAGATTCATCCTGGTCTCGGTACCAATATCTAGAGTGGTTGTATCGGACACAAATTAAGACTAAGTAAAATTATACTTGTATTGGAACTCTGAAGTAGATAACGTCACAACAACGGTGACGTCGTATAAATAGAGAGCGGTAGCGCGAACATCTCATACTAGTATGTACAATCCGGAAAAGCTACCAACTTAACGTCACCGTATGACCATCACAATGAGCAAAACCCAAACCCATCTAGCAAGCTATGTAGAACAATTCAAATGAGAAAACTAACGGCCTGATTTATGTGCAAAACATCAAAATGAAAAAAATTTGATGTACAGTTATAAACAACAACAACTGATTTACAGGCTCCGGACTTGGGATAAACATATACAGAATGTGGCGGGATTAAACATGATTGATGAGCCAACCATCCCCCTATTCAACGATTAAATTGTCAGTTGTCTTCTTAAAGTGGTTATTGCCCTCAAATGGCAATTTCATTTTGTGTGTTTTGGGCGAAAACTATACAAGATAGAAGCTGTAAACAGAAAAATATGCTCAACAAAATAGAGGTTTAATCATGAATTATAGTTTAGTCTTCAATGCTACATCCATTGTTGAATATCCACATTAATTTAGATGCTCATTAGAGCCTTTAGTTTGTGCATCTTATCGTGTTGAACATTTTGCTATTTACTGTTTTTCTCTATATTTTATAGTCCCTACAAAAAAGACACAAAAGGAGTAAAATCATGTTTCAAAGCTATTTTTCATTTACCTGTATATTTTATGAAAACCGGTTTTTTCAAAAGTGATTATTTTCTAAGGGTTAAATATTTCGCGTTGGTGTCTTGCCATGGCTTTGTTTGGACTTGTTTGTTTGCTTTTTGGCCTTGAATGTTTGTCCCTAATATTTTAGTAACTATGTATTTACTTTCAGGTATCACAGATCGAATTTATTCGTTCATAGTGTGTTAATTTACGTTTTTTGATTGAGTTAAGCCTTCCAATTGATATTTTATCGTGTGTTTTTCTATGTTGTGATGTTTATACTATTGTTTCAGAAAAAGGGAGAAGAATTGGTACCATTAAAACGTTCAATCCCGCTGCAAATGTTTGCACCTGTCCTAAGTCAGGAATCTGATGTACAGTAGTTGTCGTTTGTTTATGTAATTTAAACGTGTTTCTCGTTTCTCGTTTTTTATATAGACAAGACCGTTGGTTTTCCCGTTTGAATGGTTTTACACTAGTAATTTTGGGGCCCTTTATAGCTTGTTGTTCGGTGTGAGCCAAGGCTCCGTGTTGAAGGCCGTACATTGACCTATAATGGTTTACTTTTATAAATTGTTATTTGGATGGAGAGTTGTCTCATTGGCACTCACACCACATCTTCCTATATCTATTCAAAGGCAATTACTCTTTTTATGGATATATTGACGGAATATATGAAGACAATTTGGAATACCATTGAAAAATGAGAGCATATTAGATAAAAACAGAAGTTTAGCCTTGGAACAGGCCATCTACGGAACCCTTAAAGTGTTAATGCAAGGTTTCATAACATGCAGAGAGCGTGGCAACCTCTCTGCAATATGCATCTGATTTATCGTCCCCATTCTGACCGGAAGAGGCTGGGAATTTATAGATACTGCACTGCCAAACGAACATCCTACTTATGCTAAGGTTTCACAGCCGGTCAGAAGACAAGGGATTGCCATATTTCTACAACCCAGTCAACCCTTGTTGCTATTTGTGATGAATACTTTTGTATATAACTCTGAGAATAAAGTTAAAGTAAAATACTTTTATTTTTCCTGGTGTATGATGATAAATAACCAGTACGAATCGGTTAATGAAAATAATATTCATATAGACAAGGATAAAAATTCTTTATTCAAAGGAACGAAAATAGCAGAGTAACTAACATTTTTTCTGTAGGCTATATCATTTTTGATTTTTATCTTGCAGAATGTCTAACGAAGACGGCCGGAGGAGATTTTTCGTCATATTGTGTGTATTGTATGAAGTAGTAGCACCCCTTTTTAGACAACATATTGAAAAACATTTCCGTTCGAATGGATTTTTAACATTTTATGATTTCTTAAATTATCAAAAGCATTCCATATTCCATATGAAATACCGCAAAAAGTGTTGTAAAGATAAAACGAACTGTCCCCAAAATCCGCAAACGCCATTACAAGAATACCAGTATAAGCAACTATACACTGTAAAAAGTTGTGCGTGTTCGCCTTGCCATTGTAATATTAGTGCAAACAGCATAAAGCTGGACGATATAGATATATCTCTTTGTTGTCTTCTTTTAAATGTTTGTTCGATATCACCAAATGAGAAAACAGCTTTTGATACATTACGAAAGTGTAGAAATAGTTTTAGTCATAATGTTGATTGCCAGCTAAATGAACAAGACTACAAACAATCTTGGAGTGATTTGGAACGTAATATTCTTATAATTGACCGCTCCAAAAAGGATGAACTTAATATAATTCAGAGCAGACCTTTAGACGATGGTCTTTGTAAAAGATATCATACATTCATTATCGATCATTACGAGAGAGTTGAGGTTAGTTTAGTATATTATCATTTCAATATCTACTCGCACTGTAAAAACTCGCACATACATCTTTTACAAATAAAAAGTAGCATATATATTGAAAAAAAGACAAGTTTGAACAGATACCATTTCAAGAGTAAACATTACGTATATTGATGATTACTTATTTTCTAATTGAAAGCCTTATCGTCAAACGAGGTTATCAGCCAGTTTTTTTCCTTCCATTTTTAACCTAGTTGGTAGTTAGCAGATGGTGACATGTTTCAGATTTTCTTTAAAAAAATTAAAAAAATAATTATTTAATTTGAATTCACAACTACTGATGAAAATGACAGCAGTCGGTGTCCTCTGGATTAAAGGAGCCTCCACACATCTATAAGGCAAGATTATATCTCTTAATTGAATCTGTTTGCAAATGTGTGTTGTGCATGTTTAGTAAAAAAAATCGTGAAAAATAAAAATCAATAATTGTCCATTTTGAACGTTAGAGTTTGCTCGTTGGACCTCCAATCATGAAAGATATATCATGTTCCTAGAAAATCTCTAACCCTAATTCAACAATAATCGCAAAATTAGAACGGTACATCGATTATTTCTATGATTACCAGTACTTTCTTTCCTAGTTTTGTCGATTTTTGCAGTTTTATTCAATATTTCGTTCTCCGTCAAAAGACATCAGGTTGCAAATGCCTGACAATCGTTTTGATATGTCTTGTATCTATGGTCTTTGTCTAAGAAATCAAAACAGTTAGTTTTAACTTTTTATGAAATATGTTTTCAATATCAAGCTTGCCCTTTGAGTCCTGATATCTATGATGACTTTATTTACATGTGTCAAAAATGTATTGCCAATAAGTTCTTCTCGGTCTAAAAAAAAACACGTATTTCTTACTTTTCCCTTTGTTCTTAAACATAAACATCATGAAAAAGCGAAATGAACAAACGCAATTCTCGAAATAAAATAATCATGTTTTGCAGACTGATCAACACGGATCCCAACAAAAACCAGGGTTGATATCATGTGCTCCGGAAGGGTAAGCAGATCCTATTGCACATGTGTTTCTCCTATAAAAGATGTTGGTAGTTTAATCAAGTAATCACCAAATTCGTGAATCCATGATCCAAAAACTTAACCGAATGAGAAATATAATAGAACAACGTTTGGCAGGACAAAGGATAGACTTGATTTTCCGGTCAAAAAACAACTCAGACATTGAAAAAATAAAACATACAAAATACAACACAGAAAACTAAAGCAAGAGCAACACGAACCCGGCCCTTTTAAACAAATTAATAAGTTCAGATTTCTTGTCTTACCCCGAGGGTATCATCAGCTCAGTAGTCAGTACTGTGTACTGAATGATTTATAACAACCCTTTCTTAAATTGTCCGTTTATAAATTTTGAAATTATTTAGAAACTAAGTCAAAGTTGACCTTAGATTGAATTGGTTATTTTTAGGTCCTTTTTGGTCGTATAGCTCTTCAACCGTTTCGGTTCATATACATCCTTGGCTTTAATATTTGGCATTGAGCATTCCTGATGAAGGTAAAGCGCTTCGGACGCATGAAATTTATAACGTGGTGTTTTTATTTTTGTTTAATCTACATTCAATTCATATTCATTCATTTTGATCATACCTTTCATCAACACAATATTTTCAAAAATACATCAATTAGAATGGTTTCTTTCAGGAATTAAACCACAAAGTAGAACTTTTGATAACTAGACAAGATCAAAACATGGTGATGCTTTCAGATGACTTAATGACTAAAGAAGATATGGTAAAACTTAGAAATGACTTAATGACTAAAGAAGACATGGTAAAACTTAGAAATGACTTAATGACTAAAGAAGACATGGTTAAACTTAAAAAGGACTTAATGAATAAAGAAGACATAGATGTTAAAAAAAACCTATCAAAGAAAGCGTTTTAAAGGAGATTGAAAATCCTACCATAAAAGGTAATAATGGTAATTGTTATTGAGTAAAAGCTATACAACTCGAATGTATTCTTATGGTAAATGTTCCCTATTCCTTCTTACTGTATTCGTTTAAAAGAGCATAATATACTAAAATATGTACAGCAATTCGAAAATAAGTGATCCAACCAACTCTTGCTGAATTTGACCTACTGTAAGCTGACACGATTAGCTTCATATGCAGTTGAAAGACTTTTCTTTTAATCTAAAACTGAATTTAACACATTATGACGTTTTAAGTACAAATGGAGAAAACATAAACATCCTTGATCATTTGTAAAAAAAAAACTCGTTTGAATGTGGTTCGTTTCTTTCCATATTTCTATTTTTGCTTAGTGATTTTGTATTTAATTTTTTGACATTTTGTTTCCTTCGATTAACAGCTTTGATGTCCCCTAGGTTTGCCAGCCCATCATTTCATGAAAAGAAATATGGCGTATGGCACTACCAGACAGTACATCACATCATCAACTGGTTAGGGAATAAGCTTTTTACAATTTGGTATAGATCAGGGATTAGTACTTATTGACACTTTTAAGAAGATAATCATCCACAAAAAGAAGGAGACAATTGGAGCATTTTTGTTTCAGGTTTTTTCTTGATGAAATATTTTATCAAAAGACTTGAATTTTATTAAGAGTCTGAACTGTATCCGAAAAAAATATCATTTAATGAGTAAATGCTACCATTTAGGTCATGTAACTTGTATTTCATTCTAATTACTTATATCATGCAGCAAAAAATAAACGTTTGAGGGTTTATTTCAGATATAACCCATGAGCAAGTTACTGGTTTTTTAAACGACAACCCAAATTATCTTGACGGATATGTATCAAAATACGTGCCAGGTGATAAAGTATGTAATTGGTGTTTAAGCAAGGGAATAACTAGTGCTCAACTTGATCTCAACAGTAAGTATAATAATTTTCATCATTTTAAATAAAGTAACCTTTTACTGTGTACTGTTGTTTGTCTGGGTTTTTTCTTTCTTTTGGTTTTTTTATAGCCGTGGTGTTATCAGTTTATTTTGGACTAATGGGTTTGGATGTTCCTTTGGCATCTTTTGCCTCTCTTCTATTAAGGTTTTTTTGAAAACACACAATTGAACGGTCAGACCATACCAAACTGATATAGCAATAGTCAAAAGTAGAAAGTAATTTCCGTAACACGCCATTTATCTATTTATTGTTATATACACATTTATACTTTTTTTTTAACAAAAGTTAACTTCTATACCACCTTCAATTCTAGTTTAACCAATCTGATAACCGGTATGCCCATTAATCTGGATGCTTGAAATCGACAGTTGAAGTTTTTATTTTCATATATTTATCTATTGAAATTTTTGTATCTTCTTTCTAATTTCTTTCTATGAATATGATAACAAACGATACTCAAAAAAAATTTGACAAGTTGATACCTCAAACTGGGGAAGGGCAAGGTTGTACCGAGCCCTTCCACAGTTTTTTGCCGAATACAAACCAGTTTACATTTCTGACATTAAATTGACCTAATATTGTTTTTATACTGTAACTTGAATTAATACATTAATAGCTATTTCAATTGTAACACAGTTTTCAAACTTTTTTTCATCCCTAAATGAATCCCTGAATGTGGAAAACGTGATCCATGATGAAAAGTAAAATCACAAAAATACCGAACTCCAAGGAAAATTCAAAACGGAAAGTCCCTAATCAAATGGCAAAATCAAAAGCACAAACACAGCAAACGAATGGACAACAACTGTCATATTCCTGACTTGGTACAGGCATTTTCTTATGCAGAAAATGGTGGATTGAACCTGGTTTTATAGCGCTAAACCTCTCACTTGTATGACAGTCGCATCAAATTTATCTGCACCAGAAGCGCATTTTGACAATAAATGTCTCTTCAGTGATGCTCGAGGCCAAAATATTTGTAAATCCAAAACCTAATACAAACGTTGAAAAGTCGATCAAACCAAAAAAAGGATATGCATACGGTCCTCCGTTCCTCCGTATCTGACATTTAAATATAACTAATTTAACACACGCTTCCCCGTATCTGACATTTGAATACAATTTTCACAAGTCATACCATCACATTGCCTATTAAATTCAACTAGATTTAACATAAATTTCGCTATCAATCCTCATGTAGTTACTTCAACTGGTCCCGAAATCCATGTCTACGACTGTATGTAACGTGTTTGTGTTACTTAAGGGCATATAATACAGTTTTGATCCCAAGGTGATTTTTGACGAAAATTTTCAAACAAGCTTTTTTTTCAACAAGTCAATTAATTATAGACAATTATTCAAATGTCGGTTTCTTGGACATTTCTATCCTTTGGACAGACATAACTAACTTATTTGTCTCAAAAGATACACAAAAGCGGCGTTTTGTAAAACATTTGAAATATTTTTTATACATAAGTAAGCTCTAAATTTGTTAAACAATTCTTTGGAAAGGATGAGTTTTAATCAAATTGCCATGAGTTTAGTAAAACGGCATTCTTTTACTGTATATTTGACTCATTGAAAAAAATATCAGTTATTTGTTCATACAAATTGGTACAAAAAATCTTCATACATAATCAAGCCAAATTTCACTTTAAAAAAAGTTCAAGCTAATGATTCAAATCAGTCGAATAATCATCTTTGAATAATATGTCACAGATTTATGTCGCGAAATATAACATTTTACGTGTGTATCGTCATTAACTCCCCTGTAACTGTAACGTATGCCCTCAATGATTGTGGTATTATGACATTCATATAATTAATAACATTTGCATCTCCATCCAGTAAATGGTATGCAAACATGGTGCATATCAATTCATTTGCGAATTAGCTCTCATGTTAGCAAGTACTGAGGGGAAATAACTTTAAAACGAATTGTCTTCATCATACTGATAGTATGTCGATGAGATTGGTGGGATTAATAGAAATAAAACTTTTGTTTGTGTTTTCTCTCTAGGTCCGAGGACACAGTTATCGTCCTTTGATTTTCGTTGTCTACAAATAGAGTCCCTAAGGTGGACCGTGTATAACTTTCAATTTTTTTCATACACCTTCGAAATCTATTTTTTTAATATTTCATGCATAAAATAGGAAGTAGGGGATGAAATTACATGTAAAAAAAATTGGGGCATGAATTTTTAGGTAAAGTGATTTGGTCCAGTTTGAAAAGGTCAAATATTAGCATGTCTGAAACTGTCAAACTGAATTACAGACCCCCTTAACATAAAATTATCCATATTTTGAGTTAGACCCAATAGACTTTTCTATAATGTTGATATAATTTGTCCTAAAAGTAGTACACTACACTGTAAAAATCTTTTTTGGATAGAGCAGGTGCAATTTTTTAATTTGCGTTTTTTGTCTAAAAGAAATACACTACGGAATAACTGTGTTCTCGGGCCTAAGAAATGAATTCAGTAAATGTAGATTCTGTACTTTGACAACTTCCTTGAATGAATTGAGGTATCAACTTGTCAAACTGAATGAAATTAAAGGATTTTCATCTTTATTTGATAGAAATTCTGTACAAATGTCCAATTTAAGCATTATATGGCTGAAATAAGCATTTTAAAGCCATTTCCATTTCTATGCCTGATGGGCTAGCTGACTTTCTATCTGACAGATTTTCATGTTTGGATATTTGTGTTTCTACGCTTATTTCAAGTTTCTATAATCATATGTGAACCCTGAATCTAGAGAAAAGTAGATTATCACAGATTATCTGAAAAATGTGTTGTATTTATGGTCCTTGTCTAACGGCCTGTTTGACGGAAGTGAAATGTAATGAGCTATGTATATAAAAGTTGAAGTCCATTATTAAGAGTTCACTAAATCTGTATAAAAAAGCACTTTACAATGGTTGTTGTACCTGTTTCCTTTCATATGACACTTTTTTTTTCTTCTGTAGGATAGTAAGTGGTTCAAATATATCCCTATTGAGACTAAAATTACACGCAAGTTTTCCACTGAAAAGTGAAAAAAAACTTTGCATTAGACTATACAGTCTGCAAAAAAATGTTGAATGCAAGAGTCCTAGTGCACCCAGACTTCTTGCATCTTGTCACCTTAGCATAGAAATGACCAAAATGAATAAATTTCTATTTCCTTTAGTCGCTATATGCATTTTTATATGTAATTATGTGTTACGGCCTAAATTGACCCTAAATTATTTTTAGTCTCACATAGCCTAGGACCATTTTATACTCATGTGGTATGCTATTTGTAACTTTTCTTTCCATTCAAAGTATATTAAATATATATGAAAGAATTATATATATCAAAATTACTTCACAAATTTTAATTTGGTGGAAAAATTACAATTTTATTTAACACCCTCCCCTCCTCCCTTTTCATGGGAAAATCTCTATTTTCAGGCACAGGCTCATATAAATTTGACTTTTGAAGAATTGTTATAAATCTGATACAGCAAATGAGTGTTCAGCTGCTTTAAATACATGCTACATTATATATTTTGAAAGGCATTTAAACATTTAAATTTTGTAGGCCTAAATCTTGATAGTTGAAATAGTTCGATTCAAACGTCAAAAATTAACACCCAAAGTTCAAATATAAGAATGACCATATGGTCTCTAATATATATTCTATTGCCATGAAACTGGGTAAACTGTCTTATAATTCCCTAATTTTGGTTTATGCCAAGTTTTAATAAAATTGGTCAAGTCTTTCTATCCCTAGTGTGGACAGTGTATAACTTGCAAATTTTTTCATACACCTTTCAAATTTATTTCTTTATATTTTATGCATAAAGTATTAAGTAGGGAGATGAAATTACATGTAAAAAAAATTTGGGCATGAATTTTTAGGTAAAGTAGTGTTTTGGTCCAGTTTGAAAAGGTCAACAATTAGTTTGTCTGAACCTGTCAAACTGAATTACAGATCCCCTTAACATAAAATTATCCATATTTTGAGTTAGAACCGATAGACTTTTCTATAATGTTGATATAATTTGTCCTAAAAGTAGTACACTACACTGTAAAAATCTTTTTTGGATAGAGCAAGTGCGATTTTTTTTATTTGCGTTTTTTGTCTAAAAGAAATGCGCCAAATCAAGCCCTAAAAGACAGTCATACGTCAGATCAATATCTGACTACTGCTCAAAATACGCAGTTATTATGATAAATAAACATTAATCGACTGAATCGACGTTGCTATGACTACAAATCTACCAACAGACATCTTCAGACGAACCGAAATCGAAACCCAGACCGATAACGAAACCGAAATCAAGGATAGTTGATTGGGTTCAAATTCTCTTTTATAAATGTCAGTGTGAACTCGACCCGTCAACTCATGTATATTGTTTTAAATCTGAAAGTAACATATCGATTATTAACTGAGTCATCAATTTACATTAATATTTTAAAAAGCGATAACTTATTCAACCTCTACTGTATGACTTTAATTACAAGTATTTTATACATTTATCGTTAAGGATGTTTCGTGTAAGGAACTGTTTTACTTATAATCAACATTTCATTCGTCTAATGGGATGTTCTACATAAACTCTTCTTACCCGAAGCTGTTTTTTTGTTAGCATTTTAAGTTTGTGTGGATCGCGGATTATCCAACTTGGATAATTTAACCATCTTAAGGTATATGGTGCAACAATGGGGTGTTCAGATAGATATGTGGCGTCAATAAGCAAGTGACAACCACAAGAAACATTCCTGCCTCCCCACGATCTATGTCTTGTTTTTGGCAATAGATATCGTTTCATATCATCTAATCAAATCTGTCAAACCAGATTACCACCTAATCAAATTACTTATCCGTATCAAGAAAAAAGAATAGCAAAAATGTGTTCCTTGCAAAGCGCTTTTCTGGATCTACCTTCATCAGGAACGCTCATAC
Organism: Mytilus coruscus; assembly: GCA_017311375.1. NCBI lineage: Eukaryota > Metazoa > Mollusca > Bivalvia > Mytilida > Mytilidae > Mytilus > Mytilus coruscus. Next base: position 13,305,422 of record CM029607.1, read on the forward strand.
AAAAAAAGGAAAGTCAAGAATTACAAGTACCTGAATTTGAGAGGGGAATACAGGTGAAGGGTTTTTTAACAATAGGGCTAAAAAGGAAATGATGATTCCATTAAATCTACAGCACACGAATTTATTTTGATCGGAAATACAGGCGACATAAGTGATAGTTTTAATGAAATATAACATCTTCTTGAGAGCGCTAACTGTACTCCCCGATGGTAGCATCAGCCTATGCTAATAGCCAGCACTGTTGTGTTGACTTGAATTATCATTGTTATGTTAAATTTATAAAAAAGTTGAATTGTTCGAAACATTAGTTTTTTCTACCCTCGGGTATAGATTACCGTAGCCTTATTTGGCTAAACATTTCGATTTATATGCTCTTAAACTACCTGTTTGATTTCCCTGTTTTGATTTGAGTGACAATGGTGAGTCTTATGAAGACGAAACACTCGTCTGTCTGGCGTACAAAATTACAAGCCCAGTGTCTTTGAAGAGCGTTTAGGGTACAAATCTAATCAATGAAACAGCAAATTTTATAAGCTGGCAGAGCAATGTGAGAATGCCTTGATATGATTGAGATCCTACCCTTCGTTTCAAAAACTATCTTTGTTGTTTGATGTTAACCAAACTTTAGTTCATAAAGCTATCCACCAAATGTTGCCAATTCTTCATGATCTTTAAAAATCGATTATTACATGGCCCTCTGTTTAAAAATAATACAAATAAAAGAGGGTTTGACTGGTTTGGAAAAAAAAAACAGTTATAAGCTACATATTGCAACTTAGAAAACCAGTCTTTGTTTTATATTGAACATCATCAATACTTTGCAATCATACTTTTGCTATAAAAGTTACCTAAATGAAAATATTGTATCTACAATCTGGCTTCATAGATCATAACAATGACGTGATGCCTTACACAGATTAATGCAGGTCATATGTCCAGAGGACACATGACCATTTCTTCGTGATTGTCACTTGCTTGTTGACACCATATATTTATCTGCACACCCAACAATTATTCCATATACTCCAAGAAGGGTACGCTATCAAGATGCAAAAGTGTCAATGAAAAGACTTGAGAAAGAATATTTCATGTAAAAATTCCATAAGACGAACGAAATTTATAAAATAATAAGCGAGATTGCTCCAATTGTATAACTATGTGCATCACTGTCCCTTCGTCGACAGCTATAGAAAAACATAAATGAATACAAAATTATACGAGATAAGTTCATTAAAACTAAATAACACTAACATTTACACTTTAGAATTTCAACTCACTTAACTATCCATGGTTTCGATTTTGGATTAAGGTGAAGATGTCTACTAATGTTTATTGCGTGTATACTATGGCTTTTTCTATCGAAAATATTTCAGATTCATCACATTTATCAAACCAAAATTTCAAATAGATTCGTTTCGCCTGTTTGCAGTATAAAATAGTAGGCCATGTCATGATACTGTATAGCTTGATAAGTTTTAGAAAATATTTTATACGTACTAGTAAAAGAGAGACGAAAGATACCAAAGGGACATTCAAACTGATAAGTCGAAAATAAACTGACAACGCCATGACTAAAAAGAAAAAGACAAACAGACAAACAATAGTACACAAAACACAACAAAGAAAACTAAAGAGCAACACGAACCCCACCAAAAAAACTGAAGTGATTTCAGGTGTTCCGGAAGGGTAAGCAGATCCTGCTCCACATGTGGCATCCGTCGTGTTGCTCATGTTAGTACAAACCTGGTAATAAGTCTAATTCGGTAGGTCACATTCGAGTAAAAGAGAGACGAAAGATACCAGAGGGATAGTCAAACTCATAGATCGAAAACAAACTGACAACGCCATGGCCAAAAATAAAATGACAAACAGACAAATAATAGTACAGATGACACAACATAGAAAACTAAAGACTAAGCAACACGAACCCCACCAAAAATTGGGGTGATCTCAGGTGCTCCGGAAGGGTAAGCAGATCCTGCTCCACATGTGGCACCCGTCGTGTTGCTTATGTTATTACAAATCCGGTAAATAGTCTAATTCGGTAAGTCACATTCGGGTAAAAGGGGACGGGATTGTAATTACGACATTTGGAACATATCATCTGTGAAACGGATTTTCCATAATGGTCATCCAACTCGTGAATGGAGTCCGTAAAATTTACGAAGGGATGATTTCAACTTCACCACTTGGAAATCTTGGTTTAATAGATTCCTTTTGAGCAGCAACCCTCTATCAAGGAAATCATGATAGGAAATACAACCCCTAATATAATCATATTTAGACAACCATATACCGATTTTAAATCTAATATTAGAGAATATGTTTTCAATATATGGAAAAAAGCATGGAGTTAAAGGTAGGATGAATTCAAATGAAACCAGATATATACAAAGCGTTAAATAATTTTGTATGCAGGAACGATCAGTGTGCTATTTCTAGATGTCGTATCGATCGCACTAGAATAACACACGAGTATCTTTTAAAAAATGAATTAAACCCGTATATAAGAATAAGAATACGAATAAGAATACTTTAATAATCCAATTATGGACCCTTTCCGGTTTTAAATTTCATACAATGATTACAATGATTTGTGTTATAACTGGGACTATTATACTAACGGGACTGGAAACTCTTACACCAATCAGTGTAATCATACTCAACATCACGGTCGTTAGAACGAGACTTTACCTGCGCGAGATTTATCGATACGCCATATTGTTTTGACAGTGACAGCGTGTCTTGATCGTATAATCTTTGTAATTTGTTTTATTTTAATAGTTATTCGAAATGATAATCCTTAATGTTGACACGATTACTTTAATGATAAAAGATATCTCGATATTTGACAGTTGTTATTAATCACCAAATCCGGCTTAAGTGTAAAAACGACATCTAAAGGTTGAATTTTTCCAGGATGATAATAGCGTCGGGACGCAGGAAAACAAGTATGATTCATAAAATTTCTTAAAACTATTGATTGAAAAAGATACGCGAGTTCGGTTTGTTGTAAAATCATATTTATAGGTTATAGGTTGGATTGGCCTATTTTTTATTGTCACTTTTTAAAGTGAAAAGTGGAATATAAATCTCATTCTCATTACAAACGGAAACCACATGCAGGGTTCAAATAAATTATACTGTTCCTATAAAATTGCTTACTCCTTTTATATGTGCAATATTTGTATTAAAATCAGGGTGTTTTTGTAGTAATGGTCTTCGGGTGGCATAAGCATATGACTTCGTGAAAATATGTTCAATAAGTTCCACAATCAGAACTACTAAAGTAGGCCCTTTCACTGCTTTTTCTGCCATATTGAAATTTAGGTGTAAACACGAAATTTAGAAAAGTTCAAAACAATGTGGCTATGTTTTATTAGACCACGGGTAACTTTTGTTATAGGGATTAATTATGAACTGAAATTGCCAACATTGTTTTTATTGCACATTTATTGTTTTATTAGGATTAATTATGATCTGTTAACTTTCGGCGACACGTTGTTTTCTTAGCGGTCAAGTAAAGCGCCGGCATTTCGACTTTATTTGTTTTATTTTCAACACTAATATATTGACTACTTATTAATAATTTTCGTTAACAATAAGAAAAGTATTTATCTTTCAAAACTACTTTTTCCAAGAACTTGTCCAGTTTTAACCGGCATTAGTTTATTCCTGTGTGAAAACATTTATTTCAAGTAAATATATTTAATTTGTTAAAATAGTTTTGTTATTCATATATTTTTATTTTTTTTTTTGCATTTAATTATTTTTGTTTTCAATTTCAAGTCCACCAATTTTAACGGTATTCTATAAGCTGACTTGTTCGCCGAAATCAATTGTTTACATGTACCGAAGGCTAATTAACCACGTGGCACGATAAGCTGTCAATCAAAACAAAAAATCAATAATCCGCTATCGGGACAATGAAATCTCAACAGATCGATCAGTTTCAGTCCCGTTAGTATAATAGTCCCAGGTTATAACAATGAAATAATAAAATAAAATACATCACAATAGAACACTGATGAGTTATTGCATGCACATGGAAGAGAAAGTAATATGGGAGACAATCAATTTATGTAAGGATTATTCCCCTTTAAACAGTATCCAATAGTCTTTGAAGATACGGTGTTTTGAGCTGCATAAAAATGCAGCCCCAACTGATTAGATATAAGGGTAGTTTTCTCCCATGTACACACAGCAACCAATTACTAGATATTTATGTATATATATAATCTTTTTTAAAATTGCAAGAATTGGATGAGCACCTTAGAAGTTTGACTGCAGTTTATCAACGCATATATAAGCATTTACATATAAATAGATGAAATATGCATACACATAGATAGAGTAATGTGTATTAATTTATTTTTTTGAATTTAAAATATATATGGATAAACTAAAAGAGATTTAGCCATTTACAGAATTTGTGGATCTCAATTCAAAACTCTTGATAAGAAAATTACTTTATTTTTTAAGTATATGTTTATTTTCAGTGGTCATTAACCATAAAAATTTTGATCTGCAGTCTAAGTTATTAAAATTTTGACAGTGCTCATGAGCTTGTGCAAACAATAATTCCCGACATTTATTATATAATGGACAGTTTATTAAAAAATGAAACTCATCTTCTATATCATTATGGGAACAAAAATTACAAGTCCTCTGTGACCTTTCTATAGGTTTGTTCTTATGTCGCTCTTTTTCCACTCGTAATTGGTGGGCACTTATACGAAATTTATATAATATTTGTCTTGATTGAAAACTTTGAATATCAAGATATTTTTCCATTTGGAAACTACTTTTATGAGAAAAATATATATCTAGCTTTCCAGTAACATTATCTTTATCATTGTACCATGCTTTCAAAAACAATGTCTTTAACTTTTTCATAATGAGTTGTTTTAATCTATTAATTGAATAATCAATACAATATGTTTCTTTCAATTCAAGCTTTTGTAAAATAAATTTAACAGAGGAATACCATGTCATAGTGTTATTTTCATGCATATTTTTGTTACATAAAACGCTTCTTTCAATAAATTTTAATTACAATGATGTAATCTATGCAGATAGCTTATCATAGATATAACAATATTAAATTATATAGGAAATCTTCCTAATTCTGATTGTACAGCAACATTTGTACTTTTATTATTTAAGCCTAAAATATGCTTACAGAACTTTAAGTTCATTTTATCAGCAACATTATTCTGGTATATTTTTTCAAGTACATTTGTATCATCTTTTTTACAAGATGCAGAGTCAGTTTTGAACATTCCCCATATCTCTGAGCCATACAAAATAATAGGTTTAATGGTATGGTCAAACAGATGTAAATTTGTTTTAATACTAGCATCTGAGCCAGATAAACATCTATTAAGTTTATATGAAGCTTTTAAAGATTTATTAAATATGTCTTCTTTTGCATAATTAAATAGTCCACTTGACTGGAATATAACTCCAAGGTATTTATATTTGAAAACAGTTTCAATTAATTCATTTTTAAAATAGAATGGTTCTTTTATGTGGCGTCCACTTTTATTAAAAATTAAAACTTTAGTGTTTTTTAAGTTAACATTTAGGCACCAGGTATCACAGTATGATTCCAATGCCTTCAAGCGCTTTTGAAGTCCATCAGCAGAATCAGAAAATACAATGACATCATCTGCATACATAAGACAGTCAATGCGACTAGCGCTGAGTTTTACACTATCAGGACAATTTAGTAAACAGTTAGGTAGATCATTTATGAATAGATTAAAAAGGGCAGGGCTTAAAACATCCCCTTGTCTAACCCCAATATAAGAGTTGAAACATGGACCTAGTTTGTTATCAACTTTTACTCTTAAATTATTGAGTGTATACATGTGTTTAATTAACTGGTAGAATTTTCCCCCAATGTCTGACTTCAGCATTTTAATAAGGATACCTGGGTGTATCACAGTATCAAAAGCTCTTTTAAAGTCAATAAAACAAGCATAAAATTTACTTCCCTTGCTATTAGTATATTTATCTACTAAGCATTTGAGGATAAACATGTGATCTGTTGTCCTTGATTTATTTCTGAAGCCAGCTTGGCAATCAGTCAAAATATTTCTCTCATCTAAATGGTTAGAAAGTCTTGTATTTAAAACAACATTAAATAACTCTCCAATACAAGAATTTATAGCTATACCTCTGTAATTTTCAGGGTTATTTATATCTCCTGATTTATGTATAGGTATATAGTATCCTTCACACCATAGCTTTGGATAAGTGCTATGAGTAAATATTGAATTAAAGAGTTTATTAATACAGCCTATAAGGGCTGTTTGTTCAGCTTTTAGCATGTCATTTAGTATCAGGTCCAGACCACATGCCTTTCCAGGTTTTAAATTGGTAATTGCTTTAAATATTTCCTGATTAGTCACTTTATAGTCTAATACATTTGACATGTTCTCTTTTTCTAAATCAACAAGCATGTTATTTAATAGATTTATTTTTGATTTATTAGTATCAGATAGAGAATTTAAATCTTGGAAGTATTTTGTCCATGTGGTATTATTTATAGAAATTTCTGGGGCATCCCGAACTTCTTCTGTTTCCCCCTTTAATTTATATACAAGGTTCCAATATTCCTTTGGATTCTTAGTTAGCAGATTATCAAGTTGTTTAACAATTTTTGATTTAAACTCCTTCTTTTATATTTTTTAACTTTTGAATTCTCTATAATGTTTAAAATAGTAATTTCTAATATTAATATTATATGGATTTTCAGACATATGTTTAGCTTTAGTATTTCATTCTCTCTTTTATTTTAAAGATCTTGATCATACCATTATTTCTTATTAATATCAAAATCTAATAAAAATAAAAGAAAACTCTTATTAATAGTTTTCTTTTTATTTTTATTAGATTTGAATTTGAGTGACATTTTTGCTGCTTTAATAATAATATTCTGCAAGTCAGTAGCAGCAGAGTTTATGTTTGATTTATCTTGATAATTGTTAGTTAGAAAAGCATTAATATCAAATTTACATGATGGGTGACATAGATCATCCTGAAATTGTTCCTTTGAGCAGTCAGTCCATTTAAATTTACCTGGAAAATTTTGAGTACTTTCATTATTATTTATAAAAACAGGACAATATGAGGCAAGCAGCATACATGATACCTTACAATGGCAATCTGAAAAACAGGGAGTAAAATTTGATACTTTACAATTCAAAGTATGTTGAATCAAATCTTCTGACATAATAATATAATCAACCACACTTGTGCCATTAGGTTTAAAACAAGTAAAATTACCATTTGAATCACCCAACATACGGCCATTCAGTATTCTGAGTTTTAAAGTTATACACAGTTGAAGTAATTGCTTGCCTCTAGCATCAACTTTATTATCACAACTCTTCCTTTTCTGTAACCAAATATCATATTCATATTCTTCATCATCCATTGCAAATGGATCATATGTATCATTCTCTCTATATATATACCTTGTGATTGCAAGCATAAAATTGAACATGTTTTAATCGAATGTGTTGACTTTACAATTTTAGGAGAAAGCATTTGAATGTAAATTAAATGTATGATTTGTTTATTACTATGCCAGTTCAAAAAATTGTTTCATTTTGAAAAGAAATTGGAATATATTCCAAAATATAAATATAATGTATTATTGTAAAATTTAAAGTTTTATCACTTTATCTTATCTCTGAATTTTATTTGCAAATAAGTAATTTCGCTTTAGAATAGAGTTTCAGTAAATTGTAAGACCTTTTGTCTGATCAGTTTTAAAACTGTATTTTGTTTATATATTTAATAAAACTCTCGCAGCGATATTTCCTTTATGGGCTGATGCGGCGTCAAGCAATCACCAATCAATCAGTTATATTTAGATGTTGTTAAAAGTTAACGATATGTTTAAGCTTGATGAACAACTAGTTAATGTAGCAATGGCTAACTGTTTGAACAATATGCTAAACTCTAATTTTGTCCACAGAATTCAGTATTATTTTATTTGAAATTTTTAACAATTAGCAATATACTTTTTCCGTCAGTTTAGATTTTCTGATAATATACATATAGAATATATGTTTCATTTTGCAGGTTCAAAACTAGGAAAAAAGTTATTTGTTCTGGAAAGACAGGTTGTTCTGAAATATATAGGTATTGTCGACGAGCCAACTGGGGGCGTGTTTATGAATGACGGAAGACTAGTTTTAGTTTCCTTTGTGGAGAAGAAGATCGTAATATTTGACTCAAATTATGATAGTAGCAGTACATCTCTTTTGAAGGGAAAACCGTGGCATATTGTAGCTCTTGATTACAAAAAAGTAGCCATAACATTGCACAAAGACAAAGAGGCAGAGACGACAGTGAATTCGATTTGTATTTATGACGTAGATAAAGCAGAAGAAATTAGTTCAATTTTCTTAACAGAAGGCCCCTGTTATTGTATTGCCAAACTCGACGAACGTTTTCTTGTTACTGTTGACGAATTTGGTCTAGTTTTCATTGATACCAAGACCTGTAAAATTAAGCCGCTTAGAATGTCAGTCTCTAAACACGGCATACTTTGTGCGACAGAAGACAGAATCTATTTGAAAGATAAAAACTCGAAAAAAAAACTTTTGTGTTGCAAAATTTCGAAAAACGCGAAAATGTGCATGAAATTTTCAAAGCGTAGTTTTCCAGATGAACCGAGTAAAGCCACAATGTTACCTAATGGAACTATGTATATAACATGTACAAATGGAACATTGCAACACGTTGCTGCCGAAGGGAAGCATAAAACAGTGCATGAAGGTTTGGAAGATCTAGTGAATCCTTCAATTATAAATTTCAGTTCATACCGTGGGTTACTATATGTAGCTGGAGGTGAAGGTCTTGTTAATATTTATAGAAAACTATTTTAGTCTTTGCAACAGTATTGTTCTTTAGCTTTGAAGCATATTGTTTGTAGTATGCCTCTTGCAAGTGGTTTTGAGAACAATTATTTCAAAATGATATTTTCTGTCCTCAAAGGATTGCTTGGTTTGGCTTGGTTGGTTACGTGCATATATATCAAAAAACCAAGAAATACACGTAAATGTCTATTCGAATTGGAAATTTTCGATTTGAAATCAACCGTATACGATGGCACCAAATTTAAAAACTGCCTTTTCTTTCATTATCTAGCAAATGGTCAATACTATTACTAGTGGACTGTTAGTCCCCGAATGCATCATCAGATCTGTAGTCAGTGCTTAGATACTAAAATATATTTCATAAATCATTGTTTGTTACCTTCCATCAAGTAAACAAACATGTTTTGGTTAGTTATATATTTTTACGAGCTTCTACTAAGGCATTTTCAAAATTCTTCTAAATAATACTGTATAACTGTACAATGATTTCGAATGAAGTTCTGTTTGTAATGGTAATAAAGCCAACAATATATTTCTAACAATCGGTTTTACCATTGTTTTACTACATTATTATGCAACGACTCATTTGATGAAAGCAATATTAAATAATTATTATGGCATTAACAGTAAAACTGTTACCATTAATGTTATTTTCTTGGAATTTTCCGATCTTAGACATTATACCCTTTCCTTCGTCGAATTCATTTCCTAATAATGAAAAGAACAGCTTCCATTTTTGTTTTATTTTATTTTCTATTTAGATTTTGTGAAATTTTAATATTTGGAGCTATCATTTCATTTACATGTATCAAATAAGGGATGACTTTTGTGGTCAACTTTGCCCTATTTATTTCCAAAAATATTCGGTTTTTTTTCAGCTTTTGATGCATTATTATAAACCTTAATAATACATTGTAGATATTGATTAACTTATATTCCATATTAATAGTATATGCTTACGTTCTACTGATATGTATTTTCCAATCAAATTATTATTTTGTGTTAGTCATATTTTAAATCAGCCCATGAAATATTACACATGTCCATATATCATTATACAAAATTGTTATTATATTCATAAATGATTCATTGAATTAAGTGATATAAAGTATACGTAACTAGCAGAAATTCAAGATAGTCAAAGCAGTTTGAAATATTATAATATCATGTATTTGTTTAGATTTAATCTAGTGAGTATAGTTTTATGTAACCCGATTTTTTTTTTTTTTTTTTTTTTTTTTTTTTTTTGGTCTATGTGCTAGTACATTAGAAAGAACTGAAATGGCATTTGCTGCCAAATTTATGTCAATCAAATGGACTCAAATTCTCAATTTGATTTATTGGATAACATTACGCATAGTTGAATTACAAAATTGTAAGAGTAAACAATCCAATGAATCGCTATAAAGTATCATCATTTTGGACTGTAATCCATCTAATTAATCATCGCCATAACCTTCGTATACGATGGGCATGTGACCCGAAAGTTAATATAAATAGATAAAATTAATATAAACAAATACAAATGAATAGCATGTACAATATCATAAAGACGATCGATTATCTATATTTCATTCACGTACAGAAATTAATCAGGCTCATCTTCGTTTTACTTGTTACCTTTAAGGAATGATTTTTGAAGACCGATTTAGTCAACAAAACCAGTCCTTTAGTTTCAGTTTTTTTCAGCTGACGTTATTTTCAATAACTTAACATGTTTGGCACATGCGCAAGCAATCTCAAACATAAGTCAAATATCGGTCCCATGTAGACAGATGCAAATAAGCTGAAATTATTGTCTTACTTACTTACTTAGGCCCTTGGCTCCTCCGGGAAGCACAGATCATTGACAAAATCCCTCCATCTAACTCGATGTAGCGCCAGTTTTTCTAAAGTGTTCCAGTTGTATCCCTGTTAATTGCTTCATCTCAAATTCTGTGTCCCTGCGCCAGGTGTTTTTTGGTCTTCCTCTGTTTCTTTTTACTTGAGGGTTCCATTTAAGTGCCTGCATTGTAAAGCTGCTTGTTTGTTTTCGCAGTGTGTGGCCTATCCATACCCATTTTCTTTTCTTGATTTGAATGTCAATGGGTTCTTGGTCAGCTCTTTTTCATAGGTCTTCATTTCTTACTTTGTCAAACCATCTGGTGTTCATGATTCTCTTCAGGCAGTAATTATAATGTATCACTGATTTGTGAGGAACAAAAATGTCCCAAACTGACTGCTGAAAGCAAATTGTTCTTGTAAATGTTTGGACCGATAAAAAACATACTTTAATTATGTTCAACTTATACTGTCAAACTGGTATCTACTACCTGTTTTAAAATAATGACATGCCCTCATTTCAACGGGTCCCACTTTTTGAATATCATCGACTAACCACTAGATCGTTGCGAGTATATCTGTTATGAAGGAAAAGAGGGGGGAGCGCTGCTCTATCGAGTTATCTCCCCTTTCCCTCCAAAACGTTAATAACTAATCTAAATAACGGGGGACGGACATCTTTCAATTTAGGACTTTTCACGTCTTCGTTCATTTGGGGATTCTAGCTTCTTTCGGGGATCCTGGAATTGTAGCTTCTATTAGGGTATTTGGAGAATATAATCTTTATATATTTCGGGGATTCTAGCTGTGACCTGGGGAATACTAGCTCACTCATTTCCGGTCTATGTAATACCTTCTGTGGGTGTGCCCATCTTCTCGGACACTTGTTCTTTCGAGGCCTGGCGCTGGTGAATAAAATACAATGTTGTTTTATGATTTATTCCAAACAGCAATCTAAATTGAAGTGTGATATGTGATCAAATTAATTTAAATAGGAAACTTTATTTTAACTTATTGATGTTAATGAAAATCTGTATTATAAATTTAAGTTAAGTATTTAATATCTAACTTCATCTCATACTTAACATTTAATTGAAAATAGTTTAAACTTTACTTGACATACCTGGTGAATAAAATACAATGTTGTTTTATGATTTATTCCAAACAGCAATTCAAATTCAATTTTCTTTTATAAGTTTATTTGTGTCACGGTTTCATGTGATTGCCTATGAAAATATCTGTTCTACAAATCTTAAAAATGTTTAAGGTGGATCATCACTATATATTTCCTCAGATAGAATTTTTCTTTTACTTTGCCAAAATGGAGATTTTATGTGTAAGTCGGTGCGAACTTTCAAATGAATTGTTTAATTCAATATAATAATTGACCATTAATAATGAAAGATTCTCAATAGCATATTTATATATGATATGTAGATCATACCCAAAATCAATATACAGTTATCAAACGTTGATGCATTTTAATATAGGATGTCATTTAAACGAGGGTAATTTTTATATAATAGGAAGTTACACCCCCCTTGTGCAAAAACCAAACATGCACACCCAATCATTTTGACAATTTTGCATAACATGTTTATTAACATTTATGGCACATTATTCATTTTTACTAGAAAAATATTTGTTGCAATTGTAAATTTTATTTAATTCTTGGTGACAAGGATGACAGATTTTAAGCATGATATTATTTAAGGTATCTTAGTATGGGTTTATCTAATATTTAGTTTACTACTAAATTCTGTCTCCAGTTTAACAGTTTTTTAGTGCATCACACTTTGTAACCAGTTTTTCTCTTACATTTATATCTCTGACTTTTTGTTATAGAAAACATACATTTATAGACTTGAAGTCAATTTGTCCTTACTTAATATACTTTCATTGGTCGATAAAAGGGGACCTGTAAAGTGCGACACGAAATAAAAATAGTGCGAAGGAAACAAATTTAAAGAGCAAAACGGAGAAAAAAATCGCCCAAACGAATTGAAATTCGATGAAACAAAACGAAATTGACCGAAACGAAACGAAATGAAACAATTTGTGATGATGTTGTTTAAAGTGAAAAGTTTCAATCTTAAAGAATGAAAAAAAACACGTTTTAAATTTCATGCGTCCGAAGTGCTTTTCTGGATTTACCTTCATCAGGAACGCTAAAGGTTAGATTTATGCTGTATTATCTAAATTTTCACAATGACTTAAACAGATATTAGTGGGTCTTGATAGGGGTCCTTCATTTCTGTATACTTTAAGTTTTATGCCATGTTTCTCTATTCTTAAATTTTTTGCCCGTTATTCTATTTATATTCTAGCACCCCATTATTCTGTATTCTTTATTTTTTTTTTGTCCTATTTTTCTTCATTCTTTATATTTCCTAGCCGTTTTTCTTGACTTTTTGTTTTTTTATTCTCTATTCTGTAAATCTCATCCAGACCCTCATTTCATATTACTGTGTATCCCGCATTCTTCTTTAAAGTCGTTTTTCGCACAAGATTCTGGACTAATACAAAATGTGGCCGATTTTTTTAAAAGTTCGGATAAACTACAAAGTCGATACAATGCAAATATATACAGTGGCAAAGCTTCTTCTATTGAGGTAATGAGGCAGTAGCCTCATTCAATTATTGATAAAAAAAAACAAAATAGAAAAGTATAAAGAGAGGTCACATGTTTAACCCCGCCACATTTTTTATGTGCCTGTTCCAAGTCAGGAGCCTGTATTTCAGTGGTTGTCGTTGGTGTTTGTCTGTCATATTTGTTTTTCGTGAATTTTGTTATAAGTTAGGTCGTTTGTTTTCTCTATTGAATTGTTTCATATTTTTCATGTCGGGGCGTTTTATAGACGACTATATGGTATTGTTTTTTGTTCTCATTGGTGAAGGACGTACGGTTGCCTATAATTGCTTTCATCCACTTCCTTTGAGATTGGGTGGATAGTTGTCTCATTGGCAATCATACCACATCTCCTTATTTTTATATCAAATGTACCTCGTGTGTTTCATACTATAGAGTGTCTAATATTGACAACAGATTTGTTTCGTATAGTTGACGTGTTTTTCATTAGAAATGGACATTCTCAACATAGGATCCAATTGTTCTTCTCTTCCTATCCTTCTCTAATACGACGTGCAGTTTGGCTGTGCAGGATGTATAAATTTCCAGCTACGTCCGGTAGGAATGAGGACATAAAATCCGATGTCTCATGTAGAGGCAGCCACGATAAGGAAACCATTGTAATAACTCCTAGCGGTCGGAAAGTGGCCTGTTGCAAAAATAATTTCTGTCCCCTGTATAAATGCCCCCTTTTCCAGTTGCCGTAAAAATTCTTGTAATATATCCTGGCCGACTTATTTTGCAGAACCTATACATTTGACTACTGTAATTCTTGTCATGAATATGCATGCGATAGTTGTCAATTAAAACAAACAATAAAAGATAAAGCAAATCTCTTTAAAAGATTACTTTTTAAAACTGTGAATGCTGAAAAAAAAAATTGCGGCGCCGGTTTTGCTCTTGGTCCATCCACTCGTAAGCCGTATTTTTTGTGGACTTTGAACTGCAATGAGGCCTTGACTCCCAAACTTCAAATTGTTTGCCTCATAGAAATAATGATTAAAGAAATATTAAGAGTAAAAATGCTCGTAAGTCATACACATTTCTTTATAACTTACGATCAATTTTAACCGTAAGATTTGTTTTGTAAAATTAAAGAGTCGCTTAAGAACGAGGTGTACACAGTACAAACCATTGTGTAAAATCAGATGGTATTAGCAGACAATTGATTTTTTTTAATTCCATTTCGTTTTATTTTGTTTCGTTTTGCACGTTACAAGTTCCCGATGAAAACATGTATTTAGTTTGACGTCCATTTTTGCTGAATTGGTACATTATTGTTTAGGGCCAAGCTGAAGCCCGCCTCCTGGTGCGGTATAATCTCACTGTGTTGAAGACCCATTGGTGGCCTTGTGCTGTTTTCTGCTCTTTGGACGGGTTGTTGTCTCTTGACACATTCCCCATTTCCATTCTCAATTTTATTGAGCTATATGAAAAGGTTACAACTGTTTTATTATAACATCATATTTCTCAAAAGCTGTGACACCTTTTGATAATGATCATTTGACATCTCCTTTACTGATTTATTTATTTATTTATTTTTATTTATTTCAAATTGACAAAAAAAAGATGAGCAGAAAGGTTAAAGTAATAACAATAAATTGGTGTGCTCATTCTCAGTACTGTCGATTTACCGTCTTAGTGCCCAGTGTCTGTACATTTCTCCCTTCGTGAATATAAAATTTAAAATCTTGCAAATATTTCGCCCAACATTGTTTTTTAAAATTGAAACACGGGACATGGATTGACAAATCATAGCTTGTGAATAATATGATGTTATGATATGTTGCCGACAATACGGTACGGGTTTTTCTCATTCTTGAAGGCCGTACGGTTGCCTATAATTGCTTACATCAACTTCAACCTTTAGTGGATAGTTTGTCTCCTTGGCAATCATACCACATCTCCTTATTTTTATTATTTTCAGTAGGTGTAAAATGCAGAGAAAGCAAAACTTTTCTGGTAGGGTTCTTACATCAACTCAATTTTCAAACAGTTAATACTTTGCCAAGAGATTTTGTTCAACCCGTAAAAAAAGATGTACTGATATCCATTTGCAGAAGGTCGATTTTTATCCGACGCAGCTCAAATGTTGAAATCCTTTTAAATGAAGGAATATAATTTATTTCTCTTATTCATAGCTCTGTTTACTTGTCCGGGTTTGGCTTTACTTTAGGGCGTTTTTGGTTTTATCAGCTCTTCAATAATTTGTATCATTTTTTAAATTTTCAAATATTTGGCCCGAGCATACTGAAGAGACATTAAAAGTCGAAATGCACATCTAGTGCAGTAAAATTGGTACCGTTTATGTTATTGAGTTGTTGTTAAATCTAAATAACAGTTAACCCTCTCATATTGTAATTGAACAGAAAACATTATATATGTAAATATATAGTATAGATCCAGTACTGTAATATGTGACTGTTTGTTTCGTTTATCAATAAAATGTTTGTTTACTATGATCACTGTGTATTATCGCCACCGGAAATTGGGTACTAACGAAGCGAGAGAAATGGAAAAAAAAGTAAACAAGGTAAGAATTCATTCAATTTAAAGCATTTCTACTAATTTTACGAGGGTACCGCTTAAGAAATGATTTTCTGATATATAATTCTTTAAATTATAAGGCCGATAAGTACAAAATTAAGACAAGATTTTGTGTTATACTCAAGAACTTGCCACTTAGTACCTGAAAATTTCGAGGTCGATCGTCCTCTGTCGCCCCATAGGCAAGATATTCAACTGTTTTCATTATTTTCCAGACACTTTTTAGATTATGATAGTGTGACATCATGTTTACTGAAATTTGTTGTCAAAATGATGGTTTTAAAGAATATAGACCATAAAAATAAAGTCTAGGGTACGGCAACTTGCTCGTGTTGATAAATTTACTGTATGGCAACTTGTTTTCAACTGTATGGCAACTTGCTAATTTCAAAATATATATTTGCCGTCTTTTTAAAGAAAATAAAGTATTATGTTCAAATATCTAATTATGCATTTGATAAAAATACAATTCGCTTGACACCATTTAAGATGTATACACAATATAAGGCTTAAACACAGTCCTATTACATCTTTAACATACCTCATGTATACGATATAAATACGGCATATACAAAAGCTGACAAATGTTGTAACTTTCGGAAAGGCATGTCACTGTTTTACTGAACTGTTGTTATGCCCCTGACGTAGCGTTAAATGTTACCCATGTCCGTCCGACCCGTCTGTCCCGTCCGTTCAGAAAGTCCCAAAAATTGGTTTCCGTTCTCTAACTTTAGTATGCCTTAACCAAATGTTTTAAAACTTACACGAAATGCTTATCACCACAAAACACAGATCAAGTTATAAATTTGGTAGCGTCACTGTTACCGTTCTTGAGTTATGCCCTTTTATAAATGAAAAAAGCTAAAGCTTTCGTTTCTGTTCTCACACTTTAGATTGCCTCAACCAAATGTTTTAACCATACAACATTAGTCAGTATTTCCATATAAGTGATGAACATTTCGGGGATGGGTTGTGGGTGGAGAATTTTTCCAAATTGAATATTTAGAACCATTAAGTGAATGAATTCTCTTTCAACTTTCAGATAAAATGAAATATAAATGAGTTATCATTCTCTGCAAAAAAAATATGTTGTATTGCTACACCACGGCACCATGTTAAGGGAGGTTTGAGTGCTCACAAACATGTTTATATATGTGTCTGTCCCTGGTCAGGAACATGTAATATAGCGGCTGTCGTAAGTTGCTGCCTGACATATTTGTTTATGATTTGTCATAAATCAGGCAGTTTTGATACGGTATGGGTTTTGTTCATTGTGAAGTGTAAAGTGACCAATAGTTGGTCAAATCTATTTCATATTGACTTTGTTTGAAAGTCCTCTCAGTGAAAACCATTCCACGTCTCCTTTTTAATTAAAGTTATTGTCTTATTTGTAAAAGGCAGATACAGCCAATATATTAGAATAAAGAACATTAATTTTCTAAAAAAACTTCATCTCTATATAGTAAGAAATGAACAAGCTCGGTGGCTAACACTGTTTGAATTTTAAAAAATATTAACCTTAGATTAATCATTTTTGGAAAGAATGAAAGAAGAATCCGATACAAGGGATACAAATCCGGCTGTGGCTACATCATAAGCTGTTTATATAAACTTTCTACTTGAGAATAAAGATGACCTTGTATAAAGGTTTTTTTTTTTTGGGGTTGTCATCTTAATATTATATACTTATTAATACAATTCACAAAAGCTAGCATCTTCGACTTGTAAGTTTAAAGAATTATAATGAAATAACATCTAATAAGGACAGGTTGAAATATTTTTGAATCCTGATGGTGCATACTCATAAATTCTTTTGGAAAAATCCACGAAAATTTAAATGTTGATTTGATAGCGTTCATTTATTTATTTGCCCTCGTAAACAGTTTTGTTAAAATACCGAAATCGGTAAATTCTTATCGTGAAAGAATAAGTCGGGTACACCTTTTTACATTCAGGCGTGCTTAAGTTGCACTTTTTTCTTCTTATTAAGAAAAATGATTTTAATTTTAGCATCTATCTAAAGATTAGATTATTTACACACACACCAAAATAGGGCTAACTCTTGATTTTTAAACTCTATGAATTCACATTTATATTCAACCAAACAGATAAGCCGAGATCCATACCTTTATAAGTTTCAAAACAGAAAAGGTGTGTTTGAAAACAAATAATCACGTACTTCTATATCTTTTAAGGCAAATGCAAGTCTTACTTGTATTAATTGTATAATTTTAATTGGTACAATATCACATTAAAATTTACGGAGAAATATTATACATAGTAATCATGAAAATGTACTACTGTAACAATGAAAATTCGGACGAATACACTCCTTTTCACTACCCTCCATCTACTCATTTAAGTTTAGGCCAAACAGCCTTAGCAACAGTCTTTTATTATTTTTTCCTGTAAATAAAAAGATTGATTGAATTTACTTAAACTAAAAAAAAAAAAAAATACAATCTTATTTTCAATAAGAAACAAGAAAATTAATTCGAAACACAATTCATGATTTATTTCTCCTAATTTTCAATGAAAACAAAGTATTTTCTTCACTTTTCTTTTAACAAATTATTCATTTCAGAAATTAAAAATAAACAATAAACAATGTTGAAGACCGTACCTTGACCTATAATGGTTTACTTATTTATAAATTGTGACTTGGATGGAGAGTTGTCTCATTGGCACTCATACCACATCTTCCTATATCTATTTAACCCAGCACATTCTTTATGTGTCTGTCCGAAGTCACGAGCCTGTAGTTCGGTGGTTGTCGTTGGTTCATCTCTATATTATTTGTTGTTTTTCGTAAATTGTTTTGTTATGAGTTAGGCCGTTAGTTTTCTTGTTGAATCCTTCCACAATTTTCATGTCGGGGCTTTTTATACGGCCGACTATAAGGTACGATTTTTCGTTGTTGAAGGCCAAACGATAGCATATAATTGCTTACATACACTTTATTTGACCCTGGTGGATAGTTATCTTAATTTTTATCTCCACTGTTTATATTTAAAAAAAAAAAAAACAGCACCAACAAAAGATGAATGGTCGTTTTTTTTTTTTTATTGAACTTACAAAATTTCACCCTGACAACAAATAAGACAACAGTCGTTAGTATTATAACGATATATGAATGTATTTAGGATAATATGGTTGAAAAAACATTTTTTTGTCTTTAAAAACACAAAGTCAAATAGAGGTACGCAACGACGACTTCTGAACGAAATTAACGGCATATATTTTATAATATTTGCTAAGTAGTTTATTTTGTATATTTGTAAGCCGGTAAAGCTTTGATATAGCCAACATATCGTCACTTGATATTATCTAAACAGTGATTAATTTCATCTTTAAATTACAATATATTGCAAGACGCCGTACAGACAAAAGTTGTTATTTTGCAATTCGCCGTACAACGTCCTGCAATTCGCCGTACAATAAACAAACAATGTTTTGGTCCATATTCTTTAAAAACATCTTTATGACAACAAATTTCAGTCTATATGATGTCACACTATCATAATCTAAAAACGTGTCTGGAAAAAAAATGAAAAACAATTGAATATCTTGCCAATGAGGCGACAGAGGACAATCGATCTCGAAATTTTCAGGTACTAAGTGGCAAGCTTTAGAGTATAACACAAAATATTGTCTTAATTTTGTACTTATCGGCCTAATAATTTAAAGAATTATATATCAGAAAATCATTTCTTAAGCGGTACCCTCGTCAAATCAGTAGAAATGCTTTAAATTGAATGAATTCTTACCTTGTTTACATTTTTTCCATTTCTCTCCGCTTCGTTAGTACCCAATTTCCGGTGGCGATGATACACAGTGATGATGTTGACGATGTTTTATAAACCCGCTCTGAGTATTAGTGTCACACTAACCTGTATGTCTGTTTGGGTTGTTCACCAAATGTTGTTAGTATAACGGAACTTTAAACAACTGACATACAAGATAGAGGTTTAGCCAGCTATAAAACAAGATTTAACCCTTTATTTTCTTCAGAAAATGCCTGTACTAACCCAGGAATATGCACCGGGGGTGGGTCTCTTCCTATTTAAAGGTGTTTATGAAAACTGAGAAATATGGGAATGGGTTATGATTTTGCGATGAAATAAGTTTATTGGTCGTACTATTCACAAGACTTTAATAATTATATGAATGGGGGTGTTTTTGAAATCCCAGCTGCACGTCTATACCAAAAATTTCATGTTGAGACTAATATGACAGTTGTTCTTCACTCGTTCCATTGGTTGATAACGTTTGCTTTTGTCTGTTTTTATGGATACTCCTTTTTGAATTTCCCTTTGGAGTTCGTAATTTTGGTTGTACTTTTTATTAGAATTGAATAACATTTTTGTTTAATCTAAGGGTCATTTATAATATATGCATATTTGAGTCTGGCAATAGAATTTTTTAACTCGTAAACTCTGGGGACCCTCGATTAAGCGTGAAATAAAAATGAAACCTTAACATGCTTATTTGTTCAGTGTATGTTCAATGGTGTTAATATGTCCTTTGATTGAGTTAAGCTATTTCAGTTGATATTTTATAGTGTGTCTTTCTATGTTGTGATGTTACACTATTGTTTCAGAAAAAGGGTGAAGGTTTGGTACCATTAAAACGTTTAAACCCGCTGCATTTGTTTGCACCTGTCCTAAGTCAGGAATCTGATGTTCAGTAGTTGTCGTTTGTTGATGTGGTTCATAAGTGTTTCTCGTTTCTCGTTTTTATATAGATTAGACCGTTGGTTTTCCCGTTTGAATGGTTTTACACTAGTAATTTTTGGGGCCCTTTATAGCTTACTGTTCGGTGTGAGCCTAGGCTCCGTGTTGAAGACCGTACTTTGACCTATAATGGTTTACATTTATAAATTTTGACTTGGATGGAGAGTTGTCTCATTGGCACTCATACCACATCTTCTTATATCTAATTAATCTAAAGCAGAAACGACCAATTGTTCTGTTCAAACAAAAAGAGCGAAATTGTTACACGTCTACATTGTTATGTCTATCGACGGATGTCACATGGGGAGCAGGATCTGCTTACCCTTCTAGAGCACCTTAGGTCACCCCTAGTTTTTGGTGAGGTTCGTGTTGCTCAGTCGTCGGTGCTCTATGTTGTGCTTTGTAGACTGTTGTTTGTCTTGTTGTACTATCCTACTGCATCTGAGGTATATCGTTTAATAAAGTAGCTAAACATATTTTGAAGCTGAAATTGTACCACAAAAATGAACAATAACCAAAGAAAAATGATAACAAACTGAAATAAAACAAACGTAATGCTACGCTAAAACCCAACAAAACAAACAAAAAAGACACAAAAAAACCTAGAAAAACGTGCTTCAAATTGACGTATTCTTTAACTATATCTGTGTATGAGGGTGTGGATGGGGGTTTACAGAATAGAGAAAAATGGACCAAAAAAATAAAAAAATAGAGAATAATGGACCAAAAAAATAAAGAATAGAGAATGCTGAGGTGCTAAAATATAAAGAATACATCATAATGCGCAAAGATTATGAAGAATAGAGAAAGATGGCCTAAATAAATAGAATACAGAAACGAAGGACCCCCGCGTGTATGTATTTAAAAGGATAGGTGACACTAGTTGAGTAGAAACTGATTAGCTCTCCAGAGCATCTCAGTTCAGACCAAGTATTTGTTGCTCAGTCTTGAATAAGTTTATTGTCTGTATTGTGATTGTGTACTGTTCGTCTGTTATAATGTGTGCATGGCGCCCGCGGGGGGTGGGGTGGGGGTTTACTGATTATCCTTTCGGGTATAACTGTGCCGACAGCACTTGCCAAATCATACCCTGTTCTAACCAGAAAACATTGAAAAACATACCCTGTTCTAGACACGCTCAGAAAATGTATATAGATATAAGATGTGGTATGAGTGCCAATGAGACAACTCTTACCCTGTTCTAGACACGTTAGTATAGAATGTCCCTGGTACAAGTTAAAACAAAATAGAAATACGATAGTTTGGCAAATTGTTAAAAACTGTTAAAGATGACAGTTGTTAAACTATGCACCGGGAATGCTCCTGTTCTATACCTAAAGATGACAGTTGTTAAAATATGCACCGGGAATGCTCCTGTTCTATACCGTATAAAATAGATGCTGTTCTAGACCCGGGTTCTAGACTGTATCTTAAACAGTTAAATAAGCGATCCTGTTCTAGACAAATACTTTGTTTAAAAAAAAAGACCCTATTCTCACCAGCAGGGCATGAAAAAGCGACCCTGTTCTAACCAGCAGGACATGAAAAAGGGACCCTGTTCTAACCAGCAGGGCATAAAAAAGCGACCCTGTTTTGCGGCACACTCGTACCACTAAAAATATAGGAAGTAACCCCCCGGGGCATGGCGTTGTTTGTTCTTCTTTGCCAATATAGTTTTCATTACCCTCTGACGACTTCTTAGTTTTGCTAAGATTCAACATTCGTCTACGTCTTAAATACAAAGCTTTATACAAATAGTTTACGTCGCTGACACAGTCGGATACTTATCTCTTTTTCTTGTATTCTGCAACTGTTGTCCCAGGCGAGACAAAAATATCACTGAGTTCAGTTGGTTAACAGCCCTTTTCTTATGTCATTTAATAACTGTTTGATGTTGAGTATTTTGCTTCTAGCATCATTGACAAGAAATCAATTGTAAAAGTGATTTGTGATTAAATAAAAAAAAAAAAAAAAAAGTGTGCACACGCTGAAATGTCTCACCTGCTTTACTAACCATTGATTTTATGTTGAAAGTCTTATAAAGATAAAGGTTTTACTAAAAGTATTACATAAACTTAACATATTTAAAGATCTATGAGAATGAGGTCAAGGACAGAAAAATCCTGTCAAACAGTCATGTACACCTTGCAATTATTCCATACACCAAATATAATTGACCTATTGCTTATGGTAATTGAAAAAACAGATCAAAACAAAAAACTTAATATTGACCAATGAACCATAAATGAGGTCAAGGTCAGATGATACCTGCCAGATAGACATGTTCACCTTACAATCATTCCATACACCAAATATAGTTGACCTATAATTGCTTCTAGTACTTGAAAAACAGACCAAAACACAAAAACTTAACATTGATCAATGAACCATGAAAATGAGTATGTCAAAAGAAACCTGCCAGATTGACCTGTATCCATACACCACATATAGTAAACCTACTGCTTATAGTATTTGAGGAGCAAACCTAATCATGTAACTTTAACCTTGATCACTGATCCATGAAATTACGTACCATAAGGTATCTGCGTACAAGGTATGAAGCATCCAGGTCTTCTACCTTCTGAAATATAAAGCTTTCTACAAATAGTTTATATCACCGCCATAGCCGCCACATAGTAATCCCTATGTCTCGCATATTGCGACTTTTGTCATAGGCAAGACAAAAACCAGTCCCTATTTATAACATTTTCCGTATGGTCTAAGTAAGTTTTTTTTTTTTTGACAAAGAGATATGTCTCCCATATCAGCAGAACATTAAGAAAAAGATAATCTGATGGACAGCAACATTGCTAATTAATTTAAAGTTGCTGGACTATGACTTAGGGGGCAGGGCCTCAGAAAAGTCGTCAAACTGATATGTTCTTATAGTAATACAAATTTATAGAAAATATCATTGATCTGTCACAAGTAGTTCCTAGCAAACTGACTTAAGCAGAAAACTTAACAATTGTTGACAAAGATGCAGCCAGAAAAGCAACACTTGTGTCTCACCTTCTGCGACTTTCGTTGCAGGCGAGACAAAAATTGCATGAAAAATACCTAGCACAGACCGGTATATAAAATCAGCGTTGGTTTTCCCGTTTGAATGGTTTTACACTAGTAATTTTGGGGCCCTTTATAGCTTGTTGTTCGGTGTGAGCCAAGGCTCCGTGTTGAAGGCCGTACACTGACCTATAATGGTTTACTTTTATAAATTGTTATTTGGATGGAGAGTTGTCTCATTGGTACTCACACCACATCTTCCTATATCTATTAAAACATTACATGATTACAATCATTTTTATGGATGCACAAGGAACGAAAATTGTGAAAATAATCTAAACAAAATAAAGTGAAGATTAACTTGAAAGTGTATGCTAGTTTCTGGAAATAAGTTCATACTGATTATTTTCATCTGGTAGTTAAAGAAATAGATCTCTTCATATTGTGATATAGATTACTATTCAAAATCTCTAATATGATAAAGCACTAAGTGAAGAAGGAGTAACCAAAGGAAGACAATTCTTGTAGAATAATGTAAAGGGAAGTAACTTTGTAGACTGATAACAAGAGAACAAAGATTGGTGTTTAACGACATTTTCAGCACTATTGGCTATATCATGGCGGTCAGTTTTTACTGTTGGAGAAAGGGGGAGTGGCCGAAGAGAATCAGCATCCTTCAGCAGGAATATTGACAATCCTAGTCAATTAAGATTGGAGTCGCACGCACCTGCCATGAGTGGGGTTTGAACTAACAACCTCAGTGTTGACAGCTAGGCCTACTTCGATTCGTCCAACTCGGGTTAGTAGAGTCTGTCGAGTTTACTCGACTGACAATCGAACCCCCCGAGTTTGACCTTTTGATCCTACCCGAGTTAACTCGACATCAACCCTGGGTTGGGGCAGGTTTAGTAGAGTTTCAAAATGGCGTCAAGCAGCTCCAGCAAAGAAAAGAATGATACAAATAACTAAAATTTTACAAAATACAGCCAGAGAAAGGGGCTGTTAGTGAAATTATTTTTTGTTTGTTTTTTGGAATGAAATAAATATTTTTCGTGTGTAAATACTGTCGGTGATGTTTATAAATAGAGCAGAGAAAAAAATATTTTCGTGAATTTGAGTTGCTAATAGTAAGATGTGAATGTATTACGACAATCCATTCTCTTTACTTACAACACGAGTTTTAAAATGAATGTAATGACCTGGGAAGAACTGGAAATGATTAAATGAATAAAAGTTCTTTAATTTAATAATGTTACAAATTTGAACATATAGTTGTTTATTATCGACGTCTATAAAAAGAAAATTAAGTACTGCTGCTATATTTATATCCACCATTTTGAGAGTCAACTCGAGAAGAGTTTTCACTTCCATTCAGGAAGGGTGCGCACATGGGCATTAACACTGAATTTATAACTCTAGTCAACCCAAGTTGGACGAATCGAAGTAGGCCCTAGTAACTACTTAGACAACTCAGCCACCAGAAGACGAAGATCTACACCTTTTGCTTGTGAGAAGGCACACAGTAAACAAGACTTTTTAAGTGCAAAGAGTTAATTTATTTC
The DNA here is from genome assembly GCA_017311375.1 of Mytilus coruscus. Taxonomy (NCBI): domain Eukaryota; kingdom Metazoa; phylum Mollusca; class Bivalvia; order Mytilida; family Mytilidae; genus Mytilus; species Mytilus coruscus. The sequence continues at coordinate 13,330,614 of CM029607.1, forward strand.
AAATCTGTCTACAATGAAGAAATACAAAAAAAAATTTGGGATGTATAAACATGATAAAGTACATTGTGTTTGAAAATACCATTGAATCTTATTTATCTGACGACACTTCAAACTACATGAATGTACTTTTCACCAACTATTGTCATGGTAAACGCGAACAAGTTTTTTCTGTCTCTGATTAGTTAACAAATTTTCTGCTAAGCTCAATTTCTAGTGACTCGATAGAGCATTTTGTTTAGTCTCACAACGAGAATGAGATGCCAAAAATACAATTTAGATATAATAGTATCAATCTTGAGCTTTCAACGGTATTTTCGAATGTGGTGTATGTTTCTCATAAACTACACATTACATTTATAATGTACAAAGTTAACTAGGTTATGGTCCTCACTGGGTAAAGACGAACGATAATATAAATAATGGACAATATTAGTCAGTACAAAATACCATATTATACTGTCAAGCACACTACATAAGATAATATAATAACAATAATATAATAATAGTCCATTGTGGACACACAATGTGAATCTGTTTTCAAACTAAAACAATGCAAGGAAAATCCCAAAACCAATTTATTGGTATGATTAATGAAACATATATCAGCCCTATGTTTTGTTTATAGGAAAAATTATTTAAAATTCATTTTAGATAAATACTGGTTTGATAATGAGCACTTATTCTCAGGGATTTCAATAATAGAATTGAATACTGCATTATTGTGTGAAGTCATACAATTTTATGTGTTGATATTTGTTGAAAATATCATATATGTACTATGCTCAATTCATTTATGAATTTTTCTTCTTTTGTTGGAAAAAACACTATGATATAATGAAAATAATTTTGACAAATCAAAATATATAAATCCCAAAATTCTCCAATGACCTCATCAGAGAAAGAAATACACTTCTTTCAAATACCTGTAAACTGTTCAATATGTATAAATGCATATATACATATATACAAGTATATCACACACAAAAATAACGAACAACAAACAATTTTCTGGTACAATGACAGTAATTAAAAACAGTATCTGTGGTTCTAAAAATGTGAAAGGGAGCTTCTTGGCCTCAGAAAGATCAAAGAAAATATCAATAATACATACTGCTTTTACAAATACTTTAATTCAAAAAACAATAACATAGATATACTTCAAATTAATAGTGTAAATTTAGAAATTATTGTGAGTTTTTTTTTTAATGTGAATAATGCGATTGTTTCACTTGGTATAGCAACAAAAAGAACTTGCATTTTGAAATCCATGCAGATTTTCCTGAAATCAAAATAATTTGGTATTTTTGTCCATTGTTAAAAGATAGCAATAATAAATGCTTGCAATAATTTCTGAATTTACAGTAATCTTTTGAAAAAAACTGTATTTCTATATTATAAGCTTTTCTGAATTTGATCTACTTAACTCGTTGCTTAGGTTTTTGAAAACAAAAATCTTTGGCATTTCAATATGTTAATTAAACATAAAAGTCTTTTGAGTCTATTAGTGTATCAAGGAATACTGTTAACAACAAATATAGAAAATATAGAACAAAAATATATCTTATTGAAATATCTACTGTGCCACATTTTGGATTTGTAGGTATAAACTATAAATAGATTCAGTGTTTGTTAAAGGAATGTTCTTAGGAAAGTTTTAGAAACAATAAAACTGTAAAAAAGAATAATTAAAGCAATAAGTTAAACCCTGCCATTTGGTCATCTACAGTATAAGTGATAAATGGAATGACAGTAATTTTTAATCATAAATATGCAACCGTGATAAATTTTCTATTGAATGCACTGTAAATAAAAATAAATTTGGTGGATGACTCTTATATATGCAAATACAATTTTTTTTACATATTTTTGAAGTTTCCTCATTAAGGCACAGCCTTATTCAAGCCAAGAATGTGAATTTGAAAAATGGTATATTTTCTGCTCATAATTATAAGGTATCAATAAAAATTAACACCTTCAACTCAAACATGTGCTATAAAACATACATACATTTTCCATACGATAAAGATAAACCTCTTAACACATGGAACAGTATTAACTAAAAACTTTTTCAACACAGCTTTTCCAACAAAAATATGTACATATCATGTATAAAGAAACTAATTTGGACCTATTAAATTACAACTCCTTTCACTTTATATTATTTATCAAAAAAAAATGCAATTGAAACAGAAATTTTACCTAACATGAATTTTGTGCAAAGTTAAAATCTGCCATGAAATGTAAGTATTTTTCAATGTGGTAGGAAAAACAACTTCAATATTATATTTCATTTTATTTAAGGGTAAAGTCACCAAAAATGATTTTTTTGTGGGATCCATAATTTGTAAAAATAACACTAATTAGCCTTTTCATATTTTTTTTAAAAATCCAGTTCAGTTGTGACCATACTTTTTTATTTTATAATGATCTGTTAAAACCAGATAACATTTGCTCTGGTTTTTACAGTCTTAGGTCAAAAGTGTTTCACTGATCGGAAATTCCCTTATTATTTCATATATAAAAATACATTTTTTTAAAAACATTGTCAAAAACTCATTTGAGATCTAATTTTGATGAAATTTTTAATGTTAAACTCATAAGTGTGTACAGTTTTTTTTTATTTTTTCATGACACATCAATACTGAGAAATCGTTATTTATACACAAACATTGAAATTAAGTGTCCTTTTTTCCTTATGATTTTTTGTGCAGAAATTCATATTTGTCTTTTAACAGTGATTTTCCTAAAAATATAAATCATAATCATAAGTATTTAAAGAAACTGCAGACATTTTTGTATTTAATGACAAAATTTTTATTCAATTTGGACAAGAAAATGTTAATTCTAATCAAAAGTGTTTTGTATGAACATGATGAAATATATAGAATAATTTTCAAATGGTGAAACACTTTTGACCTCTGACTGTACAAGTTTTATAAAACCAACACTATTTCAAACTTGTTTCTACGAAACTTTAATACACTTCAAATTTTACAGTAACTGATTGCTACTGATAAAATATGGGACTATTGTGTTACTATGGCAACCTAAACTGAGTGCAAATTGATCATTTTTTTCTAAAAAAAAAAAAATAATTTGATTTCAAATACAACAATAACAAAATGTCCATATAATATAACACCTTTTGACACAATTGTTCAACATCGGACAACAATAAAGTCTTTCGGAATGCTTGGATGATCGTCGAATGGCAACACATTACCCTTCTTGTTAGAAGCAGCTGCCAGGTATTTTCAAAATGTGAAAAAATGATCAGTTTTTTATAGTTTTTTATTTCTGTACAAAAAATAAATAAAACTGTCATCACAGAATGAAGATTGATACTGTCGATCCTGATCCACACATATTCATCCATTTACCTGAAAAAAAATAAGTTCAAAATAAGAGGTGATATGATTGCCAATGAGACAACTATCTACCAGAGACCATATTCATTCATTTACCTGGAAAAAAAAAAAGGTTTAAAATAAGATTATAAGGTGTGGTATAAAGGCCAATGAGATAACTATCTACCAGAGTTCAAATGACGTGAATGTAAGAAACTAAAGGTCACCATACGGCATTCGAAGATGAGCAAAACACATACCATAGTCAGCCCTGATAACTAAATGTGAAACAAATCATATGTAAAACTATCAACAGAAACAAATACTGCATGTACAGCCAAAAATATTCCTTCTGTATTTTGCCCTCTAGATGTCTTAGTTATTTGTGTCTTTGGGTTGCTGTCTCATTGAAGTATATGCCACATCTCATTTTATTCATTAACAGAAAACATCTGGGGACCACTTTTATTGTTGTCCCCCTTTTGAAATTTTACATGTTCTTCTAAAACCGTGAAATCTCTCTCAATTTTTTTTTTTTTTTTTAGATATTAGACAATTACCAATTGTTAGACCTTTATAATATTAACAAACTTTAATCTAAAAAATCTTAAGTATCAATCATGTGAAGTCTTATAAATTGCTTCAAAAGATTCGGAGGAAAAAATTAGGTTAGATGGAGGCCAAATGATAGAAAAAAACTTATATACTTTGACAGATGAGCTAAAAAAAAATCATACTTTCTCAGTCTCGATCCCTGTAAGAGTGTTTGTCTCTCTTTTTGCTTCCTTCAATTGCCAAATTGTCCCTTCTTCGATCAGATCTCTCTCCTCTTCTTGCATATTCAAGCCTAGTTGGTCCCCTGAACTGTTGTGTTTTTTCTGTCCATTCTCTGTCAAATTCTTGGGCTTGGGCTAGATTAAAATATTAAAAAAGAATATGAGAATTGTTTCTGCTTCTTAATAGATATAGGAAGATGTGGTGTGAGTGCCAATGAGACAACTCTCCATCCAAATAACAATTTATAAAAGTAAACCATTATAGGTCAATGTACGGCCTTCAACACGGAGCCTTGGCTCACACCGAACAACAAGCTATAAAGGGCCCCAAAAGTACTAGTGTAAAACCATTCAAACGGTAAAACCAACGGTCTAGTATATATAAAAACGAAACGAGAAACACGTATAAATTACATAAACAAACGACAACTACTGTACATCAGATTCCTGACTTAGGACAGGTGCAAACATTTGCAGCGGATTAAACATTTTAATGGTACCAAACCTTCTCCCTTTTCTGAAACAATAGTATAACATCACAACATAGAAAACACACGATAAAACATCAATTGGAAGGCTTAACTCAATCAAAACGTAAATTAACACACTATGAACGAATAAATTGATCTGTGATACCTGAAAGTAAATACATAGTTAATAAAATATTAGGGACAAACATTCAAGGCCAAAAGCAAACAAACAAGTCCAAATAAAGCCATGGCAAAACACTACCATGAAATATTAAACCCTTAGAAAATAATCACTTTTGAAAAAACCGGTTTTCATAATATATACAGGTAAATGAAAAATAACTTTGTCGTTTTAGGTATACTTTTTCTGTCTATATAAAATCTTAAACATGTTAAACAAGTGAAACTGCGAGCTACTGCTCACTGATGATACCCCCGCGACAACTGGATAATTTTAATAGTGTAAAAATATATAAGTGTTTGGTAAACAGGAAGTTGTTGAGTGATGAATCTGAAAACGCATCACACTGTATAGCTGAATTATATAAACCCTGAAACCAAATTTCAGAAATCCTTATGATGTAGTTCCTGAGAAATATGTGACGAAATATATTCATGGGACAGACGGACGGACAGACAGAGGTAAAACAGTATACCTCCACTTTTTTAAAGCAGGGGTATAAAAAAAAAAACATGTTGCAAAATTTGCAATACAGTATACCCAAGATAATATCGACTAGAAGCAGACCAGAGATTGCTCATACTCCTAAATGACATGTGCTTAGTGGAGAAGCAGCAAATACAAATGTTACCTGACCTTACAGATTTTTGCTCGGATTACATAAATTTATGGAGTTAAATTCTAATGGGTATTCTAATCATTACTGGCGTAAACGTAGTCATCAAACAATCGGTTCTTACTGTGATGTATAGGAAAAGCATTGTGATGTGTGGAAATTACGGGAAAGTGCATGAATTTGAAAAAATAATGAAAACTACATGTTATGCGTTCAAAAAAGCTTTTCTGGATTAACCTTCATCAGGAATGCTCAAAGCTGAATTTTGAAAGCCAAGGATGTATAAAACCAAAACAATTGAAGAGATATATAACCAAAAGGACCTAAAAAAAAAGTCAAATCCATCTAAGGTCAACTTTGTCTGAAGGAGTTGAAAACTTAGTTATATTTATAAATGGACAATTTTAGAAAGGTTTCTTATAAATCATGTCGAAAGTCATCTATTTGAAACTTACTATCATCTATATGATGGAATTCCTGATTTTCATTCTCATCTCCTGTTCTTCTATTTCTAGACCTTTCAATCACATGACCTCTGTCCTGAATATGATGTCCAATTGCCATTTTCTCCAAACCAGATTCTGAATCTTTCTCCATTTTCTTTGTTTCTTTGATCTGTATGAAAACAATAATATCATGGTATTTTTGTGAAGAGCAATTTGAACCAAACGGTTTCTATGGAAATTTATATAAATAAGAACTTTTTGTACATTTTCTTCTTTCAGGATACTTTAAACAACACATTTTATTTTAATGATCTTTTAAAATCAGCCTTGTAAGGACTGTTTAAACAAGCATTCTGTGAGTATTGCATGGCAATACATAGGCCCTACCGGTTAAAAATTCATTGTAATGGAGCAAACCTACCACTCTATTCTTCAAACAATTTACTAAAGAAAAGGAAAAAAAGTCAAAAATGTCATTTATCTTAATACAATGTCTTTTACAGTTCTTAAAAAAAAAAAATGAGTTATTTCCCTTTGAACAGAAATCTAGTAATTAATAAGTATTTCATCAAAAATTTAATTGTAGGGAAAGGGCTTTAACTGAACAAAGAGAAAAGCTAAAATCGTGAATATCGAACTTGACCTGTAACTTGTCATGATAAAACAATACACCAAATATCAAATCAATATCTTCAAGCATGAAGAAAAAAAGTCTGGAAAACTGATTTGCCGGACTGACAGATGGACAGACGGACGGATGGACAGATGGACGGACAGACAGACAGAGTGCAAACGTAAAGTCCCCTTCGACTTCGTCGGTAGGGGACTAAAGAAATTATCTTATGTCATCCGATTGATGGTTATGACATGTACAGCAACCAAATACCTCTTTCCAAATTAAGTCTTTTTTATCTCTGAAAGGCTCAGACAACTGTAAATTCAGAAATTATTGTGAGGTTTTCATTAATGTGAATAATGCAACTAGGTGAGTATCGCAATAATAAAACCTCTGATTCTGACATCTTATACATGTATTTGTATGCTGGAATCACAATAATCAATATCTCATTTTTGTCCATTCTTCAAAAATTGCAATAATAGATGCATGCAATAATTTCTGAATTTACCGTATATATAAATGATAAGTTCACTTCTTAATACTATTAGTTTTTTCAGATTTTTTATTTATTCTCGTTATTCAAAGGTTGTCTCCCATTAATTGAGATTTTGTTTTGTTTTTAAATTTTACTTCTTTCAATACAGTGCAGTCCTTTGAGTATTATCCGACTATTTACTATATTACATTTTGCTTAATGAATTATCATTTTTGAAATTGAAACTATATCATACTGTTTTTTTTAAACTTTTAAACTCTAATGGTTTAAACTTTAATGTGCAAGCTATTAAGCCATCATATATTTACTCTCAATAGAGAATATTATTGACTGATATTGTCCTTCCTTTTGCCTATATCACCCTTCTCAGTCGCTCTGTAATTCTCATATCACAGATTTCAGACATCAGGAGAAGTTTTCTGCAACATCAAAATGCCTGAGGAGAAGCTATCAGCAATGCAATGTCACAATGTGTGAGGAGACAATATTACTTTTGCCAGGTGTGAAACTGTCTAAGAAGGAATGGATCACAAATAGAATGATAAACGGATTATCAGGGTGTCTCTGTATAGATATATCGTAAAATACCCCCTTTCAGATGCAATTAGTTGATATTTCTTAGAAAGTCAAGTTTTCGATTCTTTTCTGTAATCATAAATTTGTTGAAATTTGTACATGTGGTGCCAAATTCTTGAAAATGTGTTTCTGTTAATAAGTATATGAATTTTTGAAAATAAACAAGAAATGCAAATGATGTTGCAGATATTTAAACAGCTTATCCTTTAAAAAGACCTAGTGTGTCTGTCCCAAGTCAGGAGCCTGTAGCTCAGTGGTTGTTGTTGGTTCATGTTCATTATATTAGTTTTTTGTAAATTGCTTTGTTATGAATTAGGCTATTTGTTTTCACAATTGAATTGTTCATATTTTTCATGTCAGGGCTTTTTATAGCCGACTATACAAATGCCTATAATTGCTTACATCCTCCTCTTTTAAACTTTGGTGAACAGTTAGTCTGACTCTCATTGGCAATCATACCACATCTCCTTATTTTTATACAGATTTAAAAATATAACAATCATTTCTTACCCCTCCTGGAGCTCTACGTGTTGATGATGAAGCCTGATAGACTTTCGGTGCTCCGTCGCCAGTATTGGAATAGGACATAAAGGATGATTGCATGTAGCTGTGTCCATCAGGATTGTTACCAACATTGTCCTGTAAACAAATCAATAAAATTACTATGAAATATATTGTACTATGTGTGACATGATTTTACAATTAGTAATTAATATGATACAGAATTTTTAGGCCAAACAAATTTTAAATTTCTTTCCTGTCTTCTGGCAGAAAATGGAATTTTCAGGCCAAAAAATTAAACTTTGTCTCCTGGCAGGAAAAATGAGGGCTGGTAAAATAATTTTATTTTTTCTAACATTTTCCATAGACCACCTACATGATCCAGAGAAAAGTTCTGAAGTTTAGCAGACCCAAAACCAAAATTCACAACATACTATTTTTTTCAGAATCGGCATTTGTTGTCCTTGATACTAAATTCTTTTAATATGAATAAATATGCATGTTATACATTTAATAAGATGGATTCAAACTAATTTTTATAACTATACTCAAGGGTTTTATGAACACTTGCAACATGTTCAAGACTTCAATACATTTCTTTCAAGTTCTACTGGAAATTATCATGATTATACACGTATACGGTATACTTCGGCTAGCTATAAAAGTTTTCTTTTTGAAGCAATTAAAAGCACTTCAATTTGTGCTTCATGTAATTTGAGTACTTTCCAGGTTTTATAGGAACCTCAAAAGAGATGTTGTTTCACATTTTTAACTCAGTATACCTGTACATGGTATTATTGGATTTTGAAATTTAAAAATTGCATTATGGTTGTTTTAACAAAGAATCCCTTTAAACAATCCCTTTAAACAATTTCTTTTTATTATAATTGGTGTGTGATAATTAAATTTATAATTTCTCTTACAAATTGTTGGTGCATATTTGCCATCATATTTCTCATGTTACCAAACATCATGTTATCAAACATTCCAAAACCAAAAGGGTCCATATGTTGTTGTTGTTGTTGTACAGCCCTGGATCTATCAGCAGCTCTGGGATCTCTCCTATCTTGGATCATTCTTGGTCCAATATTTTGCATTTGAAATGGGTCGTTAAACATCTGGCTCATATTGGCCATGTGGTTTCGGTGTGCACTAAAAAAAAAAAAAAAATACAAGTGTTACTACATGAACATGGCAGGGTTCTCACTAAAGCGAGTCCATGAGTCATGGGCTCATAAAAATCTGTCTGGACTCGTCATGTCCAAAGTCCAAAGATGCATCAAGATTGTAAAATGTTGTGTATCAACTAAGCACACATACATATAAACAATATTAGGTCAATGTCAGAAAAATATACCGGTACACTTTTTTGTATGAGGCTGAGAAACTGGGGAAGGGTGAGGTTTTACCGAGCCCTTCCCCAGTTTTGTGACGAATACAAAAAAGTTTATATTTTCCTGACATTGACCTACATGACCTAATATTGTTTTTATACTGCAACTTAAATCAATACATTGATAGCTATTTAAATTGTAACACAAATTTCAAACTTATTTTCATCCCTTAATGAACCTCTCATGTGGAAAAAGTGATCCATGATGAAATTGACATTGCACAAAATATAGCTGTGTTACTATATTTAGGAAATAAACACAACTAGTTGTTGTATGAAATGACTTATCCTGCAATCGACCTTTCTACTATACTTATACAGGTGTACAAATAACACGAAGCGATATACGTATACCAGACATATATAGTCTCCTGCCCTGGTATCCTGCTTCTGTTGCGGGCAAACTGTTATGTCAAATTACTATTTACCGAGGTACGTCACAGTTCAAATTGGGTCCTCATTGCAGTCCGCGTTTAAGTCATGTCGATTTCTTTCAAAAACAAATTTAACGATTAGGATGGAAAAAAAATGTACAAATTTAATTGCAGGATAAAGACAATAACTGTTCAGTGTCTTTAAATATCAGCTGTATTTGTAATCAGCTGGAAACAGGAGTAGTAGCTCGGTGAAGCTTGCATTACACTTGTTTCTTAGCCTTGTACAAATACAGCTGATATTTAAAGACACTAAACAGTTATTAGATATAAGAAGATGTGGTATGAGTGCCAATGAGACAACTCTCCATCCAAGTCACAATTTATAAAAGTAAACCATTATAGGTCAAAGTACGGCCTTCAACACAGAGCCTTGGCTCACACAGCACAGCAAGCTATAAAGGGTCCCAAAAATTACTAGTGTAAAACCATTCAAACAGGAAAACCAACAGTCTAATCTTTATAAAAAACGAGAAACAAGAAACACTTATGAACCACATCAACAAACGACAACTACTGAACATCAGATTCCTGTCTATATATCATCATTCTATGACAAAAATTTCACATTCTCACTCATGTCACTATTGGACTCACTGCGTCCAAATACAAATGTATGACAAGTCCCTGGACTTGCCTTAAAAATTCCTTAGTGAGAACCTTGATGTGCATGTATGGCATGGTTCAGTACAAACAAGTGTTACTACATGTACAAATATGGCGAAAAAAATCATGATGTTAAAGGCAAATGCTGGGTCACACTAGCAGATGCATCAAATTGGCTTACATTTTTTTTAATTTGGCTGGACAATTGTCATGATTGTACAAGAACAATGAAGAAACTGAGAAAATAAAGATATACATATTTATCCTGCAAATGGGTGTCTTATCATACATATACAGCCAAACAGATATCGCTAGGCTGTACATGTATCTGTATACTACCCGGTATACAGATATCGCTTTAAAGCTCCTCCCACTGCCGGACTACGTTTGTGTATTCCTGTTGACGAGTGTTGTATGAAGTTGAACCTGCGTGACCTCAGAATGTGTATTGCAGTCGCATTCCAATGACGTATTGCTTGACCTTATGCAAACTATAGATTAATTTATGTTCTGTTTGTTTTCAAGCATTTCTTTAGAGCAATAAGAATTAAACCCATTTTCTGCTAACAGACAAACCTGAACAGCAGGATTAACTCCATTTTCAACGGCACCTATCATCGAGTTCAAAATTGGTAACACAAAATCAACCATGCAATAATGTCAATTTCAGCATGTTAAGTGAATGTCAAGTTCAGTTCAAAATTCTGAAGCCTAGGACAACTCATACACTTTTTGTTCAAATGGGACAATGTTTTGTTATTTATTTTTACTGTTGAAATTAGTTGTTATGTTAGAATAGATAATTATTTACTTTGAGCGATGTATTATTGTTAACCATTCGAGATTCTTTTCTGCGAACCCGTCTTCAACTGAATGTGTGATTTTAATATTAATACGCAGGCCTCAAGGGATTTTAAATTGAAAATAAATGCAATAAATGTGAGTTTTTCTACCTTTCAAAGCACACATAATCATGACAATATACTGAATTAATTGCAGGATAAAGACAATAACTGTTTAGTGTCTTTAAATATCAACTGTATTTGCACTTGGCTCGAAACAGGAGTAATAGCTTGCTAAAGCTCACATTACACCTGTTTCTTAGCCTCGTACAAATACAGCTGATATTTAAAGACACTAAACAGTTATTGTCTATATATATATTTGATATCAATGGTTCTGGTGCACATGTTGATGTAAAAGGCAACATTTTGCCCCAAGACACCATTAATGAAATATTACCAAGATAAAAGTTTTTTACTGTGGATTCATTTATTTTCGTGGTTTGAGGAAAACGAGTTTTCGTGGATATTTGATTTCGTGGTTTTGCCAAAGTCTGCATACATGCCTATACAAAATTTGTAATTCGTTAAATTTGTGGTTCCCCTGTACCCACAAAATCCACGAAAATTGGTATACAACGAATAATAATGAATCCAGTAAGTTAATGGCTTTAAAAATATACAAATACTTTTTTGGAGGCCATTAACTGTTATTCAGTTCTATTATCAACATGTGTATCAGTATGGTCTTAAAAGGGGAAAATGTGCCACTTTCATGAATGTGTGCACCATGAATGATGACAGCCATTTCATGCATAATGAAATACAAAATTCAAATTTTTATAGTTGTAAATTGATGCCTGACTTGTTTTTAAACCATAAATAGGGATATTATGAATTATGCCGAACCAGTTAAACAGGAATGCATTCATCATGTTCATGACATTTGTATACTTTTTTTTTTTACCTAATCCATCTAATCAGATATCGATTGCACCATAATTTTCATATTTATGAGGTAAAACCATGACATACAGATCCTCAGATTTAAAAATTACTACTCATTCACCATGTTCACTGTTCTTCTAAGGTCTCAAATGTTTCTAAGAGGTCCCAACCCATATACATTTTGTTGTAAAGCTATACTTAACCATCAGTTACCCTAAACCTTCCTCTAACCCTAACATAAGCACAAACCAACAAGGCAACAACATACATTCCTAACCTAACCATAAATAAACCCTTCAGTATACACATGTATAGGGACTCCTTGTACAGCAGGTTGGGGATGATCCTCATAAATGGGTTCTTTCCTCATTTATGGTTATTTAATCATACCCCAAAATTGATATCAATTTTCAGTGATACTATATAAATTTTGCATTTACAGATATTTTTCTGTCATGGCACAAACATTTGGGTAAAGCACAACAGTTTGCCTAGACACCATGACTGAAATATCATCAGGATAAAAGATTACAGCCTTCAAAAACTAGGGAGTTTTGTAGGTTATTATCTTTGTCTTCAGTTCTCATTTGAACTATGGTCTTAAATGGAAAAATGTTACCACTTATCATGCTTATTTGTGCCATGACCATGATGACAGCTACATGTATCATGATAAAATACAAAATTTCAATTTTTATCATGTTCTGTAAATTGATACCCGATTTTGGGTATAATTCCCATAAATGGAGATAGCACCAATTTATGAGGATCTTTCCCAACCTTTACAGTTAAATAATCCGACCACAATTTCTTGAAATGGCAAATTATTCATTGAGATTCTAGTCATGTCTACAAAATCTTGATGGACAATGGTTAAAAATCTTGTAGTTCATACCTACCATGCCTACATGACCTAAATCATGTAATTTGGCAGGTGTGATGTTAATCTACAGGCCTCTACAATAACTTTTTTTTCAACTTGCTCAATAGGACAACAGTCAGGGATATAACTCTATAGGGTTATTTCAGAAAAATAACATACATTTGTTATTGTGGACTAAAAAATCAAAGAACTGTGATAACATATGTATGTTACATGTTTCAAAGGGACAATAAACATCATTAGTTTAAGTTAAAATGTATAAAAGTTCTATTGATATTACTTTTGTCTATATGTTTACTTAACTATTGAAAGATATAACAGTTCATAGTTTGCCAATTTTGCATAGTACACCTATATGTTATTACAGAAAAAATATGCCTGTAATAACTAAAGGGTGTTATCACAGCTTCTCTATGTCACTTCAAAGCATTTGCTCAGACATACATCATGCTTAATTACAATGTATTTTAATTTATTGTAAGAAATAATGACCAGAGCATGTAAAGAGGTTCTGCGCAAGTTTCTCAGTAATTCCCAAGTGTCTTATATAATGAGTTACATTCCTTTAATAACCTAGTCTTGTTATCACAGCTAAATTTATCCCTTAATAGCCTCGTCTCATTGATTTACCATGGTTGATCAAAAATGAATTAATTTAATTAAAAAATTAGTCATCAAGGCTATGCATTTAGTTTCTGCGCAAAGTCTCAAGAGTTCCCTAGAGCCCACTATAAATGAAATAATTTTACAAATAACAAACATATGTTATTACAGATTTTGAAAATTTAAGGAATAAAGAGTAGACAACTCATGAAAGTATCTGTAATAACACACACTAGTTATTTTCTGTAATAACCCTATAGAGTTATATCTCTGACTGGACAAGTACATACCAAAACTTACTTGTCCGAATGGAATTGTAACTTGTCCAAAATAAAAAAAACCTTTGTATTAACCTTTTTTGCATTTTAGGTTGATTCAATGAACAAAATGAATTTAAACAATAGAACATAATTTGATTTATATCTCTTGATATCCTTTTCAAAAATATGAGTCTAGAACAACTGAATCTAGTCATGTCTAGTCACAGGACTTAGGTTTTAGTTTTCATCAATGCCAAAGTCGCATCAGACTCTGCACATCAGGCACAGTCTGGTACATGTGTGGTAGGCCTGTCAGTCTACACTCATTTGGTTTGTATTCTGGTCTTTTATGATGGTAACATATTGATTATTATGACAATAAGCTTTGTTTTTAATATATTAAAATGTTTATTCAAACACAATAAAATATTGTTTGTCTAAATATGATCAAACTGTGTCGAACTGTCTTGTTACCTTATATACAAAGCGCAGATTCTAAGACTGGTTTACGAGAATAGGATGCCTTTTATCTGTTATAAAGTATCTGACAAAGAACCAGTTTTAAATTATCAATCGCAAGTAAACATGTCAAATTAAAATTTGTTTTGATCTTCTTTTCTTGTTTTTTGTTTATTACTTTGATCATCAAAGTTGGATGTTATTTATTTTTTACAGAATAATTTTACTTGTCCCGTCGGACAAGCTTGGTATGGCTTTTACTTGTCCGACCTTTTTTTCCTTTGGTACCGGACAATTGGACAAGCGTTATTGTCGTCCCCTGATCTAATGGCCTTCAAAAAGTAGAATATTTGGTATTACATGTAAGTACATTTTTTTCAGTTCTCATATATAAATATGAACTGTGGTCTCATTGAAAAGGAGAAAAGGATACCAATCATATGAATATGTGTGTCATGACAGCCATTATAATGAAATACAAAATTCAAATTGTCATCACTGTAAATTGATCAGTTTTTGGTTATAAATTAGAATTCTAGTCACTTGGCACCTGGTTAAATCGGCGCATGGTCAAATCTGCACCTAGTATAGTCAATTCGGGACCAGGTTAATTCGGCGCCCAAGGTAGTTATTTTGGCACCCACGACTAGTATTATGTTTTCCGAAGTAAACTACTGAAGACCAGGGGTCACCACACCAGGCGAAGTGAACGACATAGTCGCCCTAAGACTCCCCACTCCGCTCTAGAGAAGCTTCAGGGAGAAGTTTGTCGCCCTCCATTTTCAGTAAAATTCCCCAATGTCGCCTCGTGATTTTAGAAAAATTCTCGATCCAAACCTAAACGACCCGATAGTCAACAAAATATGTTATCCCCGAATTACAATGATTAAATTTGTTTTTATCCTCATATATGTGGATTAAACAATAGCTTGGGAGATGGCTTCTCTGTAAAATCTAAGTTATCTTATTTAAAAAACATCAAAAACTACCTGAAAATGGCTAAAACAACAAGTGGGATTTAGTTTATAATCAATTATAATACCATTATCTTTTATATGACACCCAATCAAATGTAATTAACTTCAAACAGCAAACAACTGATTATGTTTTATTGTGTATTCTAACTGCTTAATTATATATATCATTTGTATATGCGCTGGGTTTTTTTAACGATGTAGACAATGTATCTTTTCAATTAACCTCTGCAATTGTACATTTTGTGAAACAAAATATATAAAAAAAACTATTCTCCCCATTTGCATTTCTCAAATAAAAATAAAAGAAAAAAGGTAAAAAAAATATTTGGTGCCAAATTGACTAACCAAATGCTGAAATTACTTTTAAAAATAGGTGACGATTTGACTGGACAAAAATTTGACCAGGTGCTGATTTGACTTTTTCTATAGGTGCCAAATTGACCAGGTGCCGATTTGACTTGTACCCATAAATTATATCCATACATCTGAATTTGAATAGGTAAGTTGCAGGGCCAGTCCAACTACATGTATGTGAGAACAACCGAAGTTTTAAAGCTCTTTATTGTCTTGGCACGAGATTGTCTGGTAGTCTATTCCAATTGAAAAGTGTTCTTACAAAGAATGACTTTTTATATTGGTCAGATTTACTAGTAGTCCAAATAATTATGACGTCTTGAAAGGCTGTATTTTTTTGCTTTGTTGCCTTACAGCGACACCTTACAGCGGCGATGTAAGGCGTCAAAGTAATAACAGTGTCTCTGTAAGGAAAGCAAAAAAATATAATGGCCTTTCAAGACGTCATAATTATTTGGACTAATTTACTAGGTGCAATTTTGAAACACCAGCTGTTGTTTTGTACAAATTTGTCTTCAATGTTTGTTGTTTTATAGTCACTAATTTGTTTGGATCTTATTTGAAGTTTTGGTCTCTCCTTAACTTATACTCAATCTTGCGTGATAGCTGGTACATGTATTTTGTTTATCTTTTGTTTTAGTTTTACTTTCTGATCTCATAAACATGATAAATATTTTCCCTTCCTTACAGAAGTTGGAAAGTGGAATTATCAACAGACTTACGCAAAGAATGGATCTTCTTCTAATCCTCTAAACATTGATCTTCCAAACATTTTGAGTCAATGTTTTTTTAAGAACGCAGAATACTGAATTTTCCAGAAATTCGTTCAAGGACCACAGCCAACAATGGTCATCTGGTTCCTACCACGTACCTAACAAATAGTCTCTATCGTCGCTTGAAGTAACAGTGACCCAGTTGTATCGCTATTTCCGTCTCCAGTGGTGATAATTTGCGTAAAACCAAGGAAAGGTAACTATTTTTAGGTGCATTCGGAAATACGTCTTAGGTCATCTATAATAGTGGGCGTATATTTGTTTTTGATATTCAAATAAAGATAAACAATTACCGAAAATTCTAAGAAACTGTTATCTTTGATTTTTGTCAAATTGAATTAGATAAATTTCCATTTTTTGATGATTTCTCATCATTGATTTTTACTCAACCGTAACAATTTCGATAGCGTTTCTTGAATAGTTTTCTTTGTAAATGTAATCACCAGTAAGTTCATTATTTATCTGGACAGTTTACTAGGCAGGTTTGTTTTTAGTTGTATGATTAATTAATGTTTTGAATTTCATTCTCCTAATTTGACGATATGTATTTGAAGCGTCGATCAACTCTAGTTTTGCACCTCGTCGAGTGCATTTAATTTCAAGTAACCCTCTGACAAATGTATACTAGCTGATGAACATATCCCCATAGGTAACACTTTTTTCCACAAGTATATGTTTTCTCCAAGAGAAACCAACTAAATTATAATCTCTGGGATCAATGGGCATTTGGCGATTATCCCGGGGTAAATTCCTCTTAAAAAGTTTACAGTTCCTTCCTTTTCTTTTAAGGCACTGGCTACGGTTACATTGAAATGTAACAATAATAAAAAGTTATTGTTACATTGGAGACTAATTGCCGGAATGCAGGGTTTGGTAAGGAACTGAATAATTACGAATGTAACAATAATATCGTGTCTACGGTTACGCTGTGTTATTGTTATGTTAGATTTATTAAAATTTAACCATCTATAGTTTTGTTGCTTAATTCTTCGATATGTACGTGAAAATAATAATAATAATAATAATGATAATGATAATGATAATAATAATAATAATAATAATAATAATAATAATAATTATTATTATTATTATTATTATTATTATTATTATTATTATTATTATTATTATTTAAATAGTTTTAAGTATTAATTATTTTAATGTTCTTCAAGATACTACTACAGTTTAGTAGTGCCAAAGGCGAAAAATATAGTTCAATGGTTCGATGTTAAGAAGAAAAGTGTTCACTTCTATGTATTTAATTGTACACCTAGCCTTATAACTGTCATTATACTTTGAACAATGGATGAAGTGATTCATATTACCAAATTTGCTTTGGGTGAAAAATTTAAAATTTGGACGAAAATATAAACATCGCAAGAGTAAAAAATTATTTTTCACCGGAAGCATGACAGACATTGAAAGTTTCTATAACTTCAAAAATTAAGGGATATTGCAGAGTGGAATTGTAAAGTCTGCAAAACCGACGTGCACATTTCTGCATCACTCGTTTGTGAAGGCTGCCTAGAGTGGTTTCACCAAAAATGCGTCGGACTGAAACATGCTCCCAAAACAACATACTGGATGAGTAGAAACTGCCATTGTAAATAAAAATTTAGAAATTGTATGCAATATTGTAAAATTCAAATAAAAGTTTTCAAGTTTTATTTTAATTCATATTACTAGTCCTAGTATACATTGAAGTGCATTAACGTAATAATAACACAACGTATAACCGTAGACACAAATATTATTGTTACATTCGTAATTAATCGGTTCCTTACCCAACCTTGCATTCCGGCAATTAGTCTCCAATGTAACAATTGTAACAATAACTTTTTTTACAACTGTTACATTTCATTGTAACCGTAGCCAGTGCCTTCTTTTAATTATTTCAACCAATTAAACTATCAACATTTGGATAACGCAACAGGAGAACCTAAATGCAAATTCTTATCGATTTCGTCATTCACTGAATTCCCTTTAGGAAAACTTAAATCCATAATAATACTACTTTCAGTAGATTCAAAACAAATCTGGCAATGGGTGACCTTACGACTGGTTTTAATCGTACCTTTGGAAATACTGACTTCTGGACATGTTTTGGATACTTATGATATAATCGGCAACCTGATATCGTGACATAAACAATCGTTTCCCATTTGCTAGCTGGTAGAACAACTGAGACTTCTATAACACAGTACCCGGCATATATTTCGTCTTAAATTCATGATCTTATCATACTATGAAGCTTTAAAAGGTAACCTCTTCCACTGGCTCATCCCTAACCACTTAATATTTTGAAAATGTGCCCCCTACTTTTAATCGGACTCAAAGACAAAAATAACCATAACTTATAATGTATCATAATTATGTTCTTTTGTTAGTCCTTTTCGCATACAAATATTTTGTTTGTTCTCATACCAAATTACAGGGTTGTTATAAAAAATTGTTCAGAAGTCCATTACTAGTCTAGTAATGGACTTCTGACATTATAGATAAACATAAATACTCAAGTAAATGTTGATGAACACTTTTCTCTAATTCTTCGGCAATTTAACACTTTTTGGACCCATTGTATAAAAAAAATATCAATATGTGGTTGCCGATGATCACAAAGATGATTGGCTAATTGGGTCATAACCTTTATCAGCTCGATGATGATGATGGATGGCTGCTTAACGTCCAGCGGCAAATTAACATGCATATTCAGGACGAGAACATGTTAATGTCATATGAATACTTACCCTGCTTTGTACAAGACCGACACGCTGAGCCGGATTTTTAACGTGCTATTTCGCAAGGTAACAGTCCGCAGGAAGACATGTCACCTTACTCGGGCACATTATTCCGACTCCGAGCCGACCAGGCTTTGCTCTTTCTCCTTTATGCCGCGTGCTTAGCGGAGAAGCAGAAAATACCAATTTTAAAGTCTTTGGTTTGAGCCGGCCGGGGTTCGAACCCACGACCTCCCTCACTCGAGGCGAACACGCTACCACGAGACCACCGAGGCGGTATGAGCTCGAAATGTGCTAACAGGTGCATGTTGGAGAAGTTGACAATTTTGTTGAATGTGGAAGGCACTCGAAGGGGATTTTCGTTTATCAAAAATGAAAATTTATCTAATCAATAGAGAAACTATGCGGTATAGGTTTTGCTAATTGTTGAAGGCCTTACGGTGACCTATAGTTGTTTACTTCTAAGTAATTTGGTCTCTGGTGGAGAGTTGTCGCATTGGCAATCATACCACATTCTTATTTTTATATCAAACACTGATTATAAAAATAAGAAGATGTGGTATGATCGCCACTGATGAGGCAGCTCTCCACAAGAGACCAAATGACACAGAAATTAACAACTATGAGTCATCGTACGGCCTTCAACAATGAGCAAAACCTAATACCGCATAGTCAGCTATAAAAGGCCCCGAAATGACAAATTTAAAACAATTCAAATGAGAAAATTAACGGCCTGGTATATGTACAAAATAATGAACGAAATACAAATATGAGATCATATGATACACAGCAACAATTGCAAACGACAACCACTGAATTACAGGCTCCTGACTTGGGACAGGCACATACAGAATATGGTGGGGTTACACCTTTTAAAAGGCGCCAACCCTCCTCTAACCTGGGACAGTGGTGTAACACCACAACATAAGAACTGATTAGTCTTTTTGCGCCAATTGTCATTTTAAAGATATATCACTAAAACCAAATTTTATTTTTATATTGCGGTATCATTTCTCAAACCCGCGTGTCATCTCCTTCATATAAAATCGTGTATATTTTTGTGCATCTGGCTCATTTACAGTTGCACAGGATGAGTTGTAAAGACCGACATAAAAGGACACACTATAAAACATTAATTGAAAAAAAAAGGCTCAACTCATCAAAGTATGAGTACTAACAGATTTAAGAAAAAAGATACTGACCATGAAAACCAAATTACCAGATAGTTAAATTATAAACCACAGAAAAATATATCAAACCAAAACCAGTATGAAATAAGTAAAAGCCTATCGCAATTTGTGTAAAGATTTTTTATCCTTGCATCCTTCAGTTATAAAACAAGCATGCATCGATCATACCATTACCATCACATTTGTCGGCCGTTATATTTATGTAGATTCACGACATAACAAATTTCAGTGGCATAGACAACTGCAGAATTATAATATAACAGAAGTTCGTGACCGGTGACATTCTTCAAATATGTTAGTTAGGTGACATTGTGTTATATTAAAGTATATAGGAATTTTTTATCAGAGACAAGTGCCTATGAGTTCATGAATTAATGCACATCATTTTGTATAAATATTCATTAACATATACATTCGTCCTCGTTCAAAGGTAAGCCAAATATAAAAGAGGAACACAGAAAGACATTTAAGACTTGAATCCTTTTTATGAAATTTTATCGGCATAAAAGCATTGACCGAAGCATATTTTATATACAACTCTATGAAATTATAAAAAGAAGAATTCAATTCTTAAAAAAATATAATTGACATGTTTGTGCTATAAGTTATATCAGGCTTTTCGTTTTCTATGCATTGGTTTTCGTGTTTAACACACAGGGACTCGGTTAGCAGATTAACATTTTAATTTGTTAATCGGCAATGTTTTTCATATTTTTTTTTCGTATTTCCTGTCTATTTGTATTACATTATTAAAAAAAACGTTAATAATGTAATAAAAATAGACGGGAAATACGATTTTTTAAACATTGATTAACAAATTTCAATCAGCTAACCGAGTCCCTGTGGTTTAACATTGTCAGAGTCAAAGTTAATGTTGTATTTTATACGGAAATAAGATATATGATATTGGAGTTCCTCGATCGCGATTGTTGTCGGCCAATCAAAATGACGTATTTTAATGAAACATACATGCAATATATTCATTTAGGCTTTCTCACGGCTTTCTGTTTTCAATGGTATTTTTAAGGTATTCGTAGCTGTATGGCGGTGTTCGGTTGTGAAAAAAATCCACTCGATTTCGTCCGTTCATTTTCGGTTGGATATATGAAAACGCACCCAGGGCACGTGACATTAAAAATTGATCATGTGAACAAAAACTTTCACAATACTAGCAGAAGACTCTGTCTGCAAAAACTCCATAATATTACTTCCTCTTCCTTGTACATGTACCTGCATTTAAAGGGAACAGTAATTTGTGTATTTTGATCTGACGTCACCTGCATTATATTTCAATGGTTGACAAACAGGAAGATTTTTTTTAGTGAAACAAATTGAACATTACAAATAACTCTGAGTGTGAAAATCTGAACACTTAAAAAAAAGACAAACATAATGCCAGTATGTGGAGGATGGACGTTCAGACAGTTGGTGCTCGCCATTGTCATGGTGATAACAGGTTCAATTAACACACTGTCAACAAAGTAAGTCACATTTATTCCATCTTCCTCATTCTCAAGAGGAGGGGCCTGGTCTTTTCACAAAATCCTGAGCGTGAGAATATAAATGCCAAATCCTGAATTCCTGTGAATATAATTTGTCAGTTCTTCCGCTCCTCTCAGGGCTGTCAAATTTTCATGAAGCAAATGTGTGAGATTTGGCAAAAATTGTAGAGATCACAGAGAAAAAACAATGAATCAAAGGAAAATGACACCAAATAAGCCTGAAACTGCATGAGTCTCAGGTCTACTCCCTGTTTGAAGACACACTGCATAAACAAACAAATAATTAGTACATGTAGTAGGTGCAATAACCCAACCCTACAACTTCATCTCTTTCATTACCACTAGGAGAAAATAAATAATAATAAATTAAGCTTATTTAAAGCCAGCAACATAAAAAAATAAATATATAGATGCAAACATAAGCTCTATACTTAAGAGATAACTGCATTGTATTTTAAGCTTTGCAGACATCCATCAGTAGTTTTAACGTCACAAATTGAGTTTACCTGGCGATCATGACAGGGTAGGGCAGACAGGTAAACGAATATTTGCGACAGTAAAACTACCAATGGACGTCCGCAAAGCTTTAAGTACAACACCGTTATCTCTATTCTAACGCAAAATAAACAAATCATTTAATTTTAGTCATTATTTCAGTATTAAATTTTACTAAACAAAAATTCTGCAAACGATGTCATCTTTTTTGACACCTAAACTTGGTGACTCATAGGTACATGTATGATTACGGTGTCAAGAGTAAACAAAGGTCGTTTTCTGGCTTCTTGTCTGCCTCAGAATGTTATAAAACTTGACAAAAAAGATTTCTAGGTGCAAAATGTGAGTTTTTTTTGTTTATTATGAGATAAATTACATGGCGATACATTCCAGGTTTCCAAGTTGGTCAATATTATTTTTCGTCACACTGTTCGCTGCCAGAAACAATATTTTTTTCGCCAACTTATTTTCAAAGGACCTTAAATTCAATTTGAAGCATTGTAGTCTGATGTATATCTTTCATCTAATATGTGATCTGTAATATTAAGTACTAGTGTAGATTTATCCCATATCTCTCTTTCATAATCAACAATTTAATACATGAACAAATGATGTCCACCAAATTGGAATAATGATTTTTATGACATTTATGGATACTGTAAAATACAAAATAAAAATAAAAATAATAAGAAGTGGTAGCTAGGATTGCCAGTGAGACAGCTCTCCACTAGAGCCCAAATGATGTAGAAGGTTAGCAACTATAGGTCACTGTACATCCTTCAACAATGAGTAAACACATACTGCATCACAAGCTATAAAAGGCCACGAAATGACAAATGTAAAACAATTCAATCTAATGGCCTGATTAATAAACAAAACAATAAACTATATTCATGGGTGAGTTTGTGTTGTAAAGAGTCACAATAGTATGATAAACCTTGAGGTTATTTCCTTTAAGTGGCAGATACTTTATTGTTAAAGAAATTTAAGTAATTCTTTACTCAGTTGGTTAGAGCCCAGCGACTTAAAACATAGAGATCAAACTAAGGCTTGATTTTAGGAGTTGCTATAGTGTTGTAAATTTTGATAGGGTGTCTATGATTTATTTTCAACTTTTTAACACTCATGTAATTTAGAGTTAGAAATAACAATACAGTACAACAAACCACACCAACAACCAATGCCTAACTGAATCCTCCTCTAAAAAATAACTGCATCCTTCTCTAAGAAATAACTGAATCCTCTTCTAATAAATAACTGAATCCTCCTCTAAAAAATAACTGAATCCTTCTCTAAAAAATAACTGAATCCTCTTCTAATAAAAAACTGAATCCTCTAAAAAATAACTGAATCCTCTTCTAATAAATAACTGAATCCTCCTCTAAAAAAATAACTGAATCCTCCTCTAAAAAAGTAACTGAATCCTCCTCTAATAAATGGGTAA
The DNA here is from genome assembly GCA_017311375.1 of Mytilus coruscus. NCBI lineage: Eukaryota > Metazoa > Mollusca > Bivalvia > Mytilida > Mytilidae > Mytilus > Mytilus coruscus. The sequence goes on from CM029607.1 coordinate 13,354,480, forward strand.
AGTCAAAATAAATGGTCCAAATTTATTTTTTTTTGCCAAATTTCAACATTGTTTTAGTGCATTTTCTTTTGTTGTATCTTGATACATATACATTAAAGTTAACAAATCCAAAAGGATATAAAAAAGAATAAAGAAATAAAAAAGTTCTGAAACTTTATTGACATAAACCAATAAAACAAATTTAAATCAAGTATACCTTTTGGGAATATGATTTCAGACAAACACTATCAAATATTTATATTTTTTACCCCAATTGATTGCAGAGATCCAAACATTACTTTTGATGCAAAGATTAATAATCTCATCTTTCATTATCATTTTTTTTAGTTTTGGCTATTTTTGTATCAATTCATTTAAAGTTGATTGAAAAAGTTTTGATTAAAAATAATTCATCATTAGTTGATAAAAAACTTCTCCATATTAAAATTGATAGATAAATCTTTTAATAAAGAAGATATATCAAATAGAAAATACATCAAATTTCCCTGTTTTGTTGCACTCCTGACATATTATACACCAAACTAAAATACAGAAACTAGAACAAAATACTCATGATTTTTTAATTTGTAATCATTGCTGGTTTATAAAGACCTAAATCTGTCATTTGAATGTTATTTCTATTTTAACTTATGCATCGTATGCTCTTCAGATCATATTTAAATTGATTTTTCTGACACATTATTATAAAAATGAGGTTAAGTTACCAAACTATGAACTAAATTCTATTAAATATTCAGCAGAATTGCTGTTTGACAACTTAAAAGAGATCTGCAATCTTCAAAGTTTTCTGAACTAATATATTTTTTTAAATTATTACCTATATAAGGTTCTTTATTTCTCCTATCTTGTTGCACTCCTGACTTTCAATATATATCATATCAAAACAGTTATACATCATCAAAAAGCCCATGATTTCTATTTTAAGTGTATATACCTTTCAGATTTAACATTTTAATTTCATTTAATCAATATTTTTGAACTATATCATACATATCACTTATTGTATACATAAGTTCACGTCTCATCATATTTGGCTACATTTTTTTAATGGCATCCATTGCAATGTTAAAATTGGCTGAATTTTGTGACTTGATGTGTAGAATAATCCTGCAAAATATCTTTGGAAAATCGCAAGTATTAAAAAATTACGTTAAAAAGATGTCAAAATTGTCAGGAGTGCAACACTTTTCTGGACATTTTGAAATTTTATTCTTTTAAAGAGACAGCAACTTGCAATTTGATGATATGTGCCATAGATTCTTATATATATTACAACTATTATGTCTTAGTGATGATTTCAGCTAAAAATGAAGCTTGTCCATTGAACAGTTTTGATACAGATGTGTTTGAAAAAGTTGTGCCATGTCAGAGTGCAACACAAAAATAGTATTACTGAGGAATAGAATGATTTTTGCTTAAATGACTCACACCTAAACATAAACAAAAGTTTATCCTGTGAAACAAATATGTCTTTTCTAGAATAAATAGTTCATTTACCTGATTATTGATATAAATAATGTGAGAGTCTAGTAAATAAGGCCTCCTATAAATGTCAGGAGTGCAACTTTGGAAGTTTAAAGACTCACACTAAAAAATACAAAAGCCAATATATGGTTCTGTTTTATTTTCAAAAGATACTATACTAGATACAAGATGGCACTCAAAGAGTAGCCTGATAGACAAGAAATTTTCTTTAGAACCATTTCTTTGATGTCAGGAGTGCAGCAGTTTAAAATGACATTTTCTTGGACTTACATTTTAAGATAATCTCAGCTCCTAGTGACTTATTTGCATATAAACATGTTTTCTAACTATTTAGGTTACATGTATGAGTTATAATAAATTCTTAAATGTAAATTTCAAAGCAGGACTTTGATCCAAGAATCATTGTTTGTCACGACACAAGCAAAAATATTTGAATGATGAATTTTATGTAAGTTTAGAATTTAGGAAGCTAATTGTTCATAAACTGTGTATTTCGATTAGGAAATAACCATATTTCAATTTAAAAGTTTTATAATGGTTTCATGTTATACTTATTAAATTATTATAACTATAATAACAAACAATTAATTTTGTTGAACTCCTGACATGAATTTACCAAAAGAAGAAGTTGTGTACAGATTTAATAATTTTAAATGAATGAAAGATGGGAAAGATAGTTGATGAAACTAAACTAACTTGAGAATAAAATCAGACAGACTAAGGGATCAAAACACACCATCAAAGTCAACATCGACTATAACTTTGATAAGCAGAAAATTGAGAAAACTCTGAAAGAAGATCCACCTCAAGAACACTAGACAAATAAAACCAAAGAAAGAACAACAAAAACAACAAAATAAACCAAAACAATTTAAAACTAAATTACAAAGACTTAGACCTGAAGACAAAAACACAGATGGATAAAAATGAAAAAAAACAGAGATTGGCAACGAAGAGAAGAAGAAAATTTACACAAGCCAAAAAATTGCAAACCCACAGAAAAATGTCCAGTCAAGAAGCAAAAGTACAGGTGCAGATACACTATCTACAAAATCAGAAAGAGAAGACAAAGTATAGGAAAATTCTTCCTGACCAACCCAACCTTGCCCTAAAACAATGGAATACATCATATCCACAGCTACACCAAGGTAGTTGTAAGAACTAATCAGTACTGATGGAAGTGTGCTAGAAATTGATGGGTGCTGAAGTGGAAACAAAGTTGAGAGACCCTTAATAGATCTGAAAACTTGAAAAGAAACTGGCAATTTCAAATAGAATAGAGGATACCTGAAAACTTAGACTTAAAACTAAGGGACTCTTTGAAAATGCCATTTTCTTTTATACATTTTCAGATCTTTAAGGGTTCCTCAACTTTGTTTATACTTCAACATGTTCAAGACTCATCAAATTCTTGCACACATCTACCATCAGTTCACATTAACTCTGACAACCACCTTGGTGTAGCTGTGAATATGATGTGCTCAATTGTTTTAGCCCAAGATTTGAGATGGTCTGGAAGATAATGTCTTATTCTTTGACTTTCTTTCTCATTCTCTAGGTATTGAAGTGCATCTGTACTTTTGCTACTTGACTGGACAATTTTCTGCTGTTTTGCAACTTTTTTTAGCTTGTGTCAATTTTCTTCTTCTTCTGTTGTCACTTTCTATTTTGTTTTCATTTTCTCATGTGTTTTAATTCTGGTCTAAGTCTTTGAATTTTGTGTTACATTGTTTTGTTTTCTTTGTTCTTTCTTTGTTTATATTTGTTTAGTTTGTCCTTCAGATTTGGATTTTATTTCAGTGTTTTCTCAATTTTCTACTCCTCAAAGTTGAAGTTGTTGACTTTGATGGTGTGTTTGTATGCACTTAGCCTGTAAGATTTTATTCTAAAGTTTAGTTTCACAACCATCTTTCCCATCTTTCATTCATTCAAAGGTTGGGTCTTAAAGTTGAACTCAAATTGTGCAAAACAGCTCAGTATGGTAAATTCATGTCAGGAGTGCAACAAAATTAATTGTTTGTTATAACAATTATAATAATTTAATAAGTATTACATGAAACCATTATAAAGCTTTTAATTGAAACATGGTTATTTCTAATCAAATGACAAAGTTTAAGACAATTAGCTTCCATAATTTGAAAATAATATGAAAATTTAGCATTCAAATATGTTTGCTTGTGACAAACAATAATTCTTGGATCAAAGTCCTGCTTTGAAATTTACCTTTCAGAATTTATTATAACTTATACATGTAACCTAAATAGTTAGAAAACATGTTTAGATGCAAATAAGTCACTAGAAGCTGAGATTATCTTAAAATGTAGGTCCAAGAAAATGTCATTTTAAAACTGTTGCACTCCTGACATCAAAGAAATGGTTCTAAAAGAAAATTTCCTTCTCTATCAGGCTACTCTTTGAGTGCTATTTTGTATCTAGTATAGTATCTTTGAAAAATAAAATAGAACCATATATTGGCTTTTGTATTTTTCAGTGTGAGTCTTTAAACTTCAAAGTTGCACTCCTGACACTTATACATGTTATAGGAGGCCTTATTTACTAGACTCTCACACATTATTTATATCAATAATCAGGTAAATGAACTATTTATTCTAGAAAGGACATATTTGTTTTACAGGATTTACTTTTGTTTATGTTTAGGTGTGAGTCATTTAAGCAAAATCATTCTATTCCTCAGTAATACTATTTTTGTGTTGCACTCCTGACATGGCACAACTTTTTCAAAACACATCTGTGCCAAAACGGTTCAATGGAAAAGCTTCTTTCTGAGCTGAAATCATCACCAAGATATATAAGTTGTAAAACAAATATGAATTTAAGGTATATTCCTCCATATAACAATTTGCTGTGTCTTGAAAAAGTATTTTTCAAAATGTCACAAAAAGTGTTGCACTCTGACAATTTTGACATCTTTTTAACGTTATTTTTAATACTTGAGATTTTCCAAAGATGTTTTGCAGGAATGTTCTACACACCAAGCCACATCATTTGAAATCAATTTATCCAATCAAATGATTAGCATGATTGATAAATATTGCTTTATATGCAAGGAACCATTTATTTTGACTTTGCCCAAATAACTGTATCCTTCTCTAAAAAATAACTGAATCCTCTTCTAATAAATAACTGAATCCTCCTCTAAAAAAACTGAATCCTTCTCTAAAAAATAACTGAATCCTCTTCTAAAAAATAACTGAATCCTCCTTTAAAAAAGTAACTGAATCCTCCTCTAATAAATAACTGTATCCTTCTCTAAATAATAACTGAATCCTCCTCTAAAAAATATCTGAATCCTTTTTCTAAAAAATAACTGAATCCTCCTGTAATAAATAACTGAATCCTCCTGAAATAAATAACTGAATCCTTCTCTGAAATAATAACTGAATCCTTCTTTAAAGAAATAATTGAATCCTCCTCTAAAAAATAATTGAATCCTCTTCTAAAAAATAACTGAATCCTTCTCTATAAATTAACTGAATCCTCCTCTAATAAATAACTGAATCCTCCTCTAAAAAAATAACTGAATCCTCCTCTAAAAAATAACTGAATCCTCCTGTAATAAATAACTGAATCCTTCTCTGACATGTCTGAAATAATAACAGAATCCTTCTCTAAAAAATAAATGAATCTTCCTCTAAAAAATAAATGAACCTTTCTCTAAAAAATAACTGAATCCTTCTCTGAAATCATATCTGAATCTTTCTCTAAAAAATAGCTGAATCCTCCTCTAAAAAAATTAATGAATCCTTCTCTAAAAAATAACTGAATCCTTCTCTAAAAAATAATTGAATCCTTCTCTGAAATAATAGAGATTCTAACAAAAACTAACAATAACAAACAACACATGGTACAGAAATGCTGACTTTGTACCATCTTTGCTAGCCATGGGTTACAATCCAGTAGGAGGGGACTGGATCGTAAACCTTGGCTAGCGAAGATGACTTTGTACAAGTACAAAATATGTAAGGTTTACTGGTTTCAAAACCTAAATATATTTTGTACTTGTACATGTAGTTTAACGTGTGCACAATCCTTTGCCTATCTAGATAATATTTTTCAAAACTCAAGGATGTACAGTACTTACATGTAGGTCAGGTTTAGGAATTTTTGTCAGATGTTGGGACTCCTTGGTTTTATTTCCTACGATACAGGGTAAAATATTTTGCCCCATAACACCCATTTTCTTTTCATATAAGACTTAAATAGCTCAAAAAAGGTCATTACTAAAATTTAAGCAGATTCTAGATTTCTTTTCTTTCGATTTGAAACCCAAATAATACCAATGCAAATATAAGGTAAAAGTCCGAATTCAGCCTTTTCCCGCCATTTTTAAAAATTAAATATCTCGAAAAGGAGTTCCATAACCTATCAATATTTTTAGCTTATTTTGTTCCTTAACTAATGCTCTTCTGACTAATAGTATCAATTTTAAATTCTAGATTTTTTTAATTTCACATAAGTTCATCCTTAAGGACACAATAAAAAACCTGCTAAGAAATTATTGCATATCAAGAAAATTACCTTTTATGAATTTAATATCATTATAAAAAATAAGAAGATGTGGTATAATTGCCAATGAGACAACTGCCCACCAAATTGCTTATAATTTCATACTCTCCTGTAACATTGTTTGCATTTATAAAAACAAGCAGTGCAAAAAAAATCATGAATTTATTTACACCATTTCTCATCTGAGATTTACTGTAAAAACTAAATTAACAATTATGAATCTTTGTTCACAGATGGGCAGACAGAGAAAGGGCACCTGGTACAGCCGACAAACCACATGGATTTGACCATCCTTTCTTTCAGGTAGGTTTACCAATAATGTTAACTCTAAATGCCTGTTTGGTTAACTTGTGTAACTGTCTCATTTTTCACCACAAATCATGATATTCATATATATATGCAAACAAATATATTAGGCATGGATCAGGTGAGAATAAGGAATTAGAGGACCTTATTTTGACACAAAATTGGCTGCTTTTTATTGCAATAATTTTTTTTTTCTCTTTAGGGTGGGGGGTTGTGCGCCAGGGCCCTAGGCCATCAAAACTTTACTCAGTTCATGGAGTACAAAATTTATGATCGAAATATCAAATCCAGTATTTTGATAGGTTGATTTCTGAGTTGGAGTACGATAAAAGTTCTCGAAACTTTTATGACCACAAGGCCTGATGTGTCCCCTTGCCTGAATCTGCATCTATCATATGGATACTTGAGAAACATTAATTTCAATTTATACTGCAACTAGACGTGTTTATTTCCTAAATATAGTAACAAAGCTATATTTTGTACAATGTCAATTAGCTAGCTAATAAAACCAGGTTTAATCCACCATTTTCTACATAAGAAAATGCCTGTACCAAGTCAGGAATATGACAGTTGTTATCCATTTGTTTGATGTGTTTGAGTTTTTGATTTTGCCCTTTGATTAGGGACTTTCCGTTTTGAATTTTCCGCGGAGTTCGGTATTTTTGTGATTTTACTTTTCATCATGGATCACTTTTTCCACATTCAGGGATTCATTTAGGGGTGAAAATAAGTTTGGAAATTGTGTTACAATTGAGAATAGCTATCAATGTATTAATTCAAGTTGCAGTATAAAAACAATATTACCGGTAGGTCAATTTAATGTCAGAAAAATATAAACATAAACTTGTATGTATTCGGCACAAAACTGTGGAAGGGCTCGGTACAACCTCGCCTTTCATCATTTTGCAGGGATGAAATTGTGTAAAAACATGTATTTTTTTCACATGTTTAATGAACTCTTTAGCAGTATGTTTAATTTGCAAAAATTTGCAGAATTCCAATGAAATTACAAACCATTTTTAGCTCACCGGGGCCCAAAGGGCCCCATATGAGCTTATGCCATCACTTGGCGTCCGTCGTCGTCCGTCATCTGTCGTCGACGTCTGTCGTCGTAAACTATTTAAAAAATCTTCTCCTCTGAAACTACTGGGCCAAATACCTTCAAACTTTAACTAAATGTTCCTTAGGGTATCTAGTTTATAAATTTTATCCGAAGTTTTGATCCATCGACAAACATGGCCGCCATGGCTAAAAATAGAACATAGGGGTCAAATGCAGTTTTTGGCTTATATCTCAAAAACTAAATCTTTAAGAGCAAATGTGACATGGGGTAAATTTGTTTAATTGGTCAAGATCTATCGGCCCTGAAATTATCAGACGAATCGAACAACCCATTGTTGGGTTGCTGCCACCGAATTGGTAGTTTTAACAAAATTTTGCAGTTTTTTGTTATTATTTTGAATATTATTATAGATATATATAAACTGTAAGCAGCAATAATGTTCAGCAAAGTAAGATCTACAAAAAAGTTAAATGACCAAAATTGTCAATTGACCCCTTAAGGAGTTATTGCCCTTTAAAGACAATTTTACACAATTTGTTCATCAAGTTTGCTAACATTTAAAAATCTTCTCCTCTGAAATACAGGTGAGCGATTCAGGCTCTTGAGAGCCTCTTGTTAGAGATATGTGGACAATTTTCAAACTAGGACAAAGCTCAGTTAAGTGCAAGAAAGTGGCAAAGTTGAAGTTTGTTTTTTAAAATGCTTTCATCTAAGTTAGCACCCACCCTTTTCCATTTTACTTTAGGAAAATCAGAAGTTGTGGTATGATTGCCAGTGAGACAACAACCTTACATAGACAAAATGATGTAAGCAAATGTAACTCACTGTGCAGATGTCAACAATGAACACATACTTTATAGTAAGCTTTAAAAGGCCCTGACATGACAAAATGTAAAAAACATTCAACGAGAAAACCACCAGCCTGATTTGTGCTAAAAACAATAGACCACAAACAAATATGACTGACAGCGTTACCAAAGTCAACTATTAATTCACAGCCTTCCAAAACCTTTAAAGGACACATACACAATTTATGTGATTTGATTAAGCATTTCTCTGAATCCCAACCCTTCCCAAACTGGGAAATGTGCACAGATCTCAAATCAGGAACATAACAATTGGCAGTTTCTGTCACATGGGAAGCAGGATCTGTTTACCCTTATGGAGCAACTGAGATCACCACTGGTTTTGGGTAGGTTTCCTGTTGCTCAGTCTTTAGATTTCTAATATGTTGTGTTTTGTTTGTCATATGGTTATTTTTTGTTTTTTTGCAATGGTCAGTTGTTTTTTTTCAACTACAAGTTCAAATATATCCTTTTTGTATCTTTCCCCTCTCTTTAGTCTTTGTCTTATGATTGTAATTGCCTCCCTTTTATCATTATATCTGTTATAATTTTAGGCAGTAGGAATGTTCCTTGGAGAGATGATGTGTATGGTTGTATTCCTGGTCATGTATTGTTCAGGGAGGGGTGTGACAAACAGACAAAGAGATGCAAATTATTGTGGACTGGGTTACAACCCACTGATATTCTTACCAGCTTCGCTCTGTGATATGACTGGTACCTCACTAATGTACATAGGATTGAATTTGACTTATGCCTCAAGTTTTCAGATGTTGAGAGGTAAGTGTATCTATCATTTTTGTCCCACTTGGCGTCCGTCGTCGTCCTTGTTAACTTTTTAAAGATCTCCTCCCTTCTGAAACTACAGATCCAATTTCAACCAAACTTGAGGTGAATGATCATTTATAGAAGCAAGTATTAATTTATGTATTTGTTCAGGTCTGTCACTTAATACAGCCACCATGACTAAGAATAGAACATAAGGAATAAAATGCTGGTTTTGGCTTATATCTCAAAAACTTAATCAGTTAGAGCAAAACTGAGGTCTGATATTGTGATTTCAGGAAAAGCTGCATACAATAATGCTGTCATTTTTTTTTATTTTTTCGATGTAAAATAGTATCTGTATATTATTTGTTATTCAGGTCTCAGACATGTGACATTCCTGGCTTACATTTATATTCTTTAAGGCCACCCTTAAGAAATTCTTTGTTTGATGTTGCCTACCTATGCCTTCTAGGGTTTGGTAGGTAGGTAGGTAGGGATAAGGGATTATATTTTTTTGGCCAAACAACGTAAGATACATGTTTTAGCAATGTTTAGACAAGAAAACGATGTGAGAGCAGGAAAAAATCTTTTAAAAAAACAATCTGAAACAATTTATGTCATAATTTTTTTTCTGGTAGGCTCAGAAAAGTAACTTGAATGCATGGAATTATTTCAGTTCTAATATTTTCTGAAAAATACAAGACCAAGCCCATCCACCAAAAAAATAAAAATTAGCTGTTAGAAAATCACAAAAACTCACAGTCATCTAACAATTATATATATATATATTAAATTGTTTTAAAGATCAGTCCTCATGTTCAACTCAAAATGTCTGAGTGTCAATTGATAATCATATAAACAAAATATCCCATATCTCCTTTCTTTCTTTGGAAATTAATTAAAAGCTTTGGCAGTAGATTTTTTATACAAACCATATGAGTGATTTCAGGTGCTCTGTCCATCTTTGTACTGATGATATTTTGTCATACCCTCTCCTTGTACAAACAAGTGCTAATTGATATTACACATTACCACATTATTTGTACAAGGAAATTTAATAACCGTCTCTTGATGGTGGTGTCTCTCTCCTCTGAATTCATACTTCTGTTTGGATTCCTAGTGCTTCTTGGAAGAAGAAACTTACACCTTTCTCTTGTACTGCATTCCTGATGGTGTTAGTTTTGGTAGGACTCTCACGTCACAATCATCAATAAGATTGGTCACATTTCAGAACACCAAAACTAAATAGACCCATCATACACAAAATATTGAACGTAGACTAAGGGAGTTGTAACCAAAAAATTGTTATCTCTTATGCAACAACCAAAGAAATGAAAGACCAGTGTATCTAATTATACCATAAAATAATAATAAAATTGAGAATGGAACATAGACTAGTTGACAGAACCAAAAGGAAAAAAGATTAGTTGACAAAAAAATAAATAGCCCTTATACCTGTGGACCCAAACTTTGAATTGACAAAAGACTAGTAAAACCCAACCAAAGCAACTACATGGTGAACAAGTACAAAACGACCACAGATCAATAGACCAAATAAATGACAAACACAGACTAGTGGACAAAGCATGAAATAAGACCACAGACCATTGGACTGTAAATACAAAAAACATGAAATAAGACCACATACCAGAGGACTGTAAATACAAAAAACATGAAATAAGACCACATACCAGAGGACTGTAAATACAAAAAACATGAAATAAGACCACATACCAGAGGACTGTAAATACAAAAAACATGAAATAAGACCACAGACCATTGGACTGTAAATACAAAAAACATGAAATAAGACCACATACCAGAAGGCCTTAAAAGCAAAAAAGCAATAGACCAAAAACACAATTTCATGGTAGCTTATATCAGTTTTTTCCTAGCACAAGCTAGTGCTAATTAAATATATAACACCAGCACATAACGTGTACAAGGAAATTGACTGATTTCTTCAAATGAATTTCAAATAAAGTTTCAGTAAACCTTAATTTGTATAAATCATATCAATCAAAAACTGTTGCAAAAATCAAATTTTTCTCCCAGCACAGACTAGTGCTAATTCAAATATCACACCAGCACACAATCAGTACTGAGAGAATTTATTTGATTCATTCTTGAAGTTCAAAATACTATAAATAAAACACTTGACAACATAACATGCAAAACAATGAAACAGACTGTTCCCACATGTTGAAATTGATAAGGACCGTAGAGAAATAATATGATCCCCAAATCTTGTACTTTTCTGCATGTACTTTAGTACTTTATGAACCTGAGTCGCAACACCACACATAAGGAATGTAGAAATTGACTTTCGGCCAATTCTGGGCCTTTTTATAGCTGACTATGCGGTATGGGCTTTGCTCATTGTTGATGGCCGTACAGTGACCTATAGTTGTTAACTTCTATGTGATTTAGTCTCTGGTGGAGAGTTGTCTCATTGGTAATCATACCACATCTTCTTATTTTTATATTTGCCGTATAAAATTTATGTTTGTGTTGTTTGTTTGGTTTGCTGTTTTGGCCCTAAGATGTGACAATTAAGACTTTGCTCTGATACAGTAGCTTCAACTAGGACACATAACATGAATCCAGTAACAATGTACTACCCTCTTTCCTAGCACAGACTAGTGCTAATTCAATAAGTTAACAAGCACATAGTCAGTACCAGGGAAAATGGCATACTGATACTTTAAAAAAGCTTACAAAAAGTAGACAAAAAAGAACCTGCATTTATAAATCTAAGTTACCTGCACAGATTAGTAACAATTAGTCCAGTAACAACACCACACTAAAGGAATGTAAAATTTGACTTAGCGTATAAGATTTATGTGTGTGTCAGGTTCTGTTTGAACATTTGCAGTTTTAATGTACTACCCTCTTTCCTAGCACAAACTAGTGCTAATTCAATTAACAAACAAGCACATATTATGTAACGGTATCAGGGAAAATGGCATACTGATAAATTGACAAAATCTTACAAAAAGTAGACAAAAAGAAACTGCATTTGTAAATTCAAGTTACCTGCACAGATTAGAATTAATTGATCCAGTCACAACACAATACAGAAGGAATATGTAAAAATTGACTTACCGTTTAAAATTTATGTTTATGTCAGGTTTTGTTGACATTTGCAGTTTTAATGAACTACCCTCTTTCCTAGCACAGACTAGTGCTAATTCAATAAGTTAACAAGCACATAGTAAGTTCCAGGGAAAATGGCATACTGATAAATTGACAAAGATTCCTGTGTGTTTTTAATTTTGTGTCAGGTTCTGTTGATGTTAAATGTACTGCCCTCTTTCCTAGCACAGACTAGTGCTAATCGAATAAGTAAATAAGCACAGTCAGTACCAGGGAAAATGGCAAACTGAGATACAGTACTTCTTGCAAAATTTACAAAAGTTTGGTAGTAGATAGATGAGACGTAGCTTCATACTATTCTCCAAGCATAGACTAGTGCTAATTGTAAATATCACACTATCACATAGTCTGTGCTAGGGAAATTGTATGAATATCATATAAAGAACATTCTGAGCTATCATTGAAAAAGCACACCTCAATGAATGAAGATTTTATTAAAACTGCAACTGAAAAAACACTGACAAATTTCTACAAATTTAATAGTACCTCACAGACCTTTATGTTAACCTCTAGATGTCATTACCTAAGTTCAATTTTGTTGAAACTATCCACAATCTTTCCAGCACAGACTAGTGCTAATTTGAACTGAAAAACAAGCACATAGTAAGAACCAGAAAGACTAAAGGATAAGGCAATCATTCTGTTAAAAATCAGACTTCTTTTCTAAATTATACCCTTTACCTAGCACAGACTAGTGCTAATTAATTTTGTAAACAAGCACACAGTCAGTACCAGGGAAAATGGCAAACTGATCCATAGGTTTTTTCTTCATTCGATGGGTTAAATCATTATTATGTACATCATAAACATGCAAGATACCATTGCTTTACCAGGTGCCATAAAAACTAACAGTTGAACAGACATTATTAACATATGCTCTAAAAGTGTTACCATGGAAACATCAGACAATTTTCCCAGCACAGACTAGTGCTAATTGATATTGTAACACCAGCACATAGTAAGTACCTGGAAGACTGACTGACCATTGAAATATTATGTATAAAGAATTAGAATTGACAACTCTCACATTCCTGTATTTTCCCGTTAAAATTAAAATCCAGATGTTTTCTTATTCCTCTCCTGCTAGCACAGACTAGTGCTAATTTTATTTTCACATCAGCACGTAGCATGTACTAAGAGGAGAGACATAATATCTAGGGATGTGCATCATCACAATCAAACAAAGAGACTTTCTTTATTATCTAACATGTTAAATGTGGGAAATAAATAAAAAGGGAACACATAAAAAGACTGCAAAGTATGACCTTTTTTCCTAGCACAGACTAGTGCTAATAGAATTAGTAAACAAGCACATAGTGAATACCAGGGGAAATGGCATACTGATCCAAAATCTACATAAAAAACATGAGAAGTACTGTTCTCCAAGAAATCTAGTAGATGAAGAGAAATTTATTGTAAACAAATGTCTTAAAAGCGTTTTCATGCATAGACTCAAATAGTAGAAACATCAGAAAGTTTTCCCAGCACAGACTAGTGCTAATTGATATTGTAACACCAGCACATAGTAAGTACCGGAAGACTGACTGAACATAGAAATATATAAAATACAACAGACAATTTTCTCATTCTGTTATTTTCCTGTTCTTAAATTTCTAATGTGTCTGTTACAATTAGAATCCAGATGTTTCCTTGTTCCTCTCCTACTAGCACAGACTAGTGCTAATTAGATTATCACACAAGCACATGGCATGAACAAAGAGGAGAAATATAATATCTTGGGATACTCATCATCAAATTTAGAAAGAGTTATAAAAAGAATGCAGTGCCATTAGATTATGGTGAAAGGTAAAAGTGGACACATAAAAGACTGTAGCGTATTACCCTTTTTCCTAGCACAGACTAGTGCTAATTGAATTAGTAAACAAGCACATAGTCAGTACCAGGGAAAATGGCATACTGGTCCATAGTTTTGTTAACTTTGACATATTACTACAACAAAAACATGCATGATTATTAGATACTGTGTCCCAGGAAAACTAATAGATGAACATTATTGTAAACATATATGCCCTAAAAGTGTTTCCATGGGATCAAATAGTAGAAACATCAGACAGTTTTCCCAGCACAGACTAGTGCTAATTGATATATGTACACCAGCACATAGTAAGTACCGGAAGACTAACTGACAATAGATTTATAGAATGTATAAAGGATTGGAATAGAATTTACTGCATTTTCCCATTCATTTCCATAGTGTTGGTTACAATTAGAATCCAGATGTTTCCTTATTCCTCTCCTGCTAGCACAGACTAGTGCTAATTAGATTATCACACAAGCACATAGCATGTACTAAGAGGAGAGACATAATATCTGGGATATGCATCAGCATAAAAAGACTTAGGAAAGACATCATATTGCAAACTTTCCAGAACCAAAGAAAGATAATCTAAAGATTTTTTTCCCAATAAAACATAAAAGGTAGATATGTAAAAAGGATACACATGAAAAGACTGCAGAGTTTAACCTTTTTTCTAGCACAGACTAGTGCTAATTGAATTAGTAAACAAGCACATAGTCAGTACCAGGGAAAATGGCATAATGGTCCTTAATGGTTCAAAATTGAATTGAACAGTCAATCTGGTGATTATGTAGCTGTAACAATGTCCTTTTATCTCTTAAGTCCAGACAAGTGAACATTGAACCACTATGCAAGCACAATCTATTGTTAATTAGATGTTCACACAGATGAAAGCAAGAACCAATGAAATGCAATGTCTATTCAGAAATAAAAAGAATTTCTAAATGAACTGACAAAAGTGTTACTATTTGAGATAATGATGATAGTTGTAAGCATGTTGAATTGTCATATTTTTTTCTTAGCACAAACTAGTGCTAATTTGATTCATACACAAGCACAAAGCATGTACCAAGTAAAACAGATGACTTACTTGGCAGAGCAAATACAAGCAGTTTATTCCTGTAGGAAATAAGTAGTAAAAGAATTGAAAAATAAAGAGAAAAAATAAAAATCCAATGTTGGCATGAAAAACACAATTTGGATGAGACATAAAACAAACAAATAATGATCACAGATGCTTCAAACAAGCTTGTGTGTATTTGTACATACACAGAACCACAAGGCAGTTACCAGAAAAAATACCTCATCTTCAAAAGCAACAAGAAATTAGGATGTGTATAAAGACGAGAAAACAGAAAAAGCAGAGAATATAAAATGTACATTGATGGCAAATTATCTTGTTGGTTGATTAATAGATCACTTTCTTTATTAGCACAAGCAAGTGCTAATCGATAATATACACAAGCACATAGCATGTACTAATAAAGATGTGTGATGTTGTCTGAACAAAACAAAAATTATGCCAAGAGTGAAGAAATTGTGTGTGAAGTATCAATCATTTCTCCTGATACACACTAGTGCTAATTTGTATTTACACACAAGCACACAGTATGTACCAAGAAAAATAAGTAACTGCTTTCAAAAAAGCTGACAGTGTACAGAAGAATTCTGATGTTTTTTAATTTGAAACTTTACGTAGAGGAATCTGTGATTTGAGCAGAATATTTCTTGCCTTTTCTCCTAGCACAGACTAGTGCTAATTTTAATAGCATACTAGCACAAAGCATGTCCCAGGAAAAATAGCGAGTGAAGTGAGATTTCCTTAAAATCGTGATGAAATATGGTAAGAGAGAAGATTTACTTACTTAATTAATAGATAGTTCGTAATGGTATGGGTTTTGCTCATTGTTAACTGCTATATTATAATCTATAGTTGTTTACCTCCATGTTATTTGGTCGTTGGTGGGTAGCCGCCTCCTTATTTTTTCATCGTGTGCAACATCCATACATTCCTCCTAGCACAGGCTAGTGCTAGTTAAAAGTTTTCACACAAGCACATAACATGTACTAGGAAAAATGCATCGAACAGTGACCTATAGTTGCCAACTTCTGTATCATTTGGTCTCTGGTGTAGAGTTGTGTCATTTGCAATCATACCACATCTTTTTATGTTTATATAGAAGATGAAAAATATCAAATTTCAATAACAGTGTCTTGAAAGAGATTCTTAACTTGTAATTTGTTATTTATTTTATTTCCACAAGAAATCGTCAGAAATTGTTAAAATAAGATCAATACAGTAATGCTGTAAAAACAACCTTTTACAAGATCGTGAGGGTCTGGAAAGGGGTTTACAGAATAGCCAATAATGGACCAAATGTACAGAAAAATATATCCTTTAAAAATAAAGAATAGAGAAAATAGGATAAGAAGATATAATCAGGTGCTATAATAAATAGAATAGAGAATAATGGGCAAAAATATAGTGAATAGAGAATAATGACCTAAAAATTTAAAGAAACCTCTTATTAAGACCATCATTTATTTTCTGTAGTGGCAATTGTCAGCATATTCTCCTTACACAAACTAATGCTAATATATACAAGCAAACATAAAGTACCATGAAATGAGCTAAACTATAAATTGGTATTGCCATAAAATTTTGTAAAATTACTCTCACTTATTCGACTTAAGTCCCAGTTTCTTCTGAGAGGTAATGTGAGTTAGTTCTTTAATTTTTATTTCTTGCCAGTCATGGACATCACTTGATAATTTGTGTATTCATTTTTTTCTCCTAGCATAGACTAGTGCTAATTCAGTTTCACAAGCACATAGTAAGTACTAGGAAACAAGTGATAAATCATTTATTTCAATTGTAACCTGGAAAAGAACAAAACAGAAGGCAACAACCCAACAGCACATGATATGTACATCCATGTCATTAGTCTGTAACTGTCAGGAGATCATTAATATGCCTTTTCCTTTTCATCTGGACCTTTTTAGATGCCATCTTTCAAACTTGTACCAGTCATCCTTTTCTCCTAGCACAAGCTAGTGCTATTTGGGTTTGTTTAACAAGCACATAACAAGTACCAGGAAAAACAAATGATAAATAAATTCAATTCAAATGAAACAAGGAAAAGAACAGAAGGCAACAACCCAACAACAGAGATATGTACAACCATGTCATTAGTCTGTAACTCAGGAGATCATAATTAGATTTTTCATTTTCATCATGACATCATGACCTTTTTAGATGCCATCTTTCGAACTTGCACCAGTCATCCTTTTCTCCTAGCACAAGCTAGTGCTAATTATAACACAAGCACATAAAAAGTACTAGGAAGAATGAATGACATTGACTCACTTCGGTTCAAAGTTCAACTTCTAATACAGGCTCTGTTTATCTTTATCATTAAGAAAAGACGATATATTCAGTCTTTCTTCTTAGCACAGACTAGTGCTAATTAAATTACTTCACAAGCACATAGCAGGTACCAAGAAAAACAACTAAAATGGATATATTAATAACACTCTAAAATGTTACTATCCTTAAGAAAAGATGACATATTCAGTCTTTTTTTCTTAGCACAGACTAGTGCTAATTAAATTACTTCACAAGCACATAGCAAGTACCAAGAAAACAACTAAAATGCATATATTGATAACCCTCTAAAATGTTACTATCCTTAAAAAGATGACATATTCAGTCTTTTTCTTAGCACAGACTAGTGCTAATTAAATTACTTCACAAGCACATAGCAAGTACCAAGAAAAACAACTAAAATGCATATATTAATAACACTCCATAAATAATGGTTACTATAAATAAGTAAAATATTAGCAGACTCAAAATTCAACAAGTATGGAAAATATATGATGCTGACTGAACTGTGCATAACACATGTTTCTGGAACAACCTTAATTAGGTCATTTGACCCCAAGAGCTTAGAAAAACAAAAGGAAGAAAACTTGAGAAGTTGTTTTGCTCAATGGGGAAAATCTTCCTTTTCATCATTTTGTAGACACCTTTAAGTAAATTTGCTACAATCAGTCTTTTCTCCTAGCACAGGCTAGTGCTAATTTCTAATATTAAACACCAGCACATAGCAAGTACCAAGAGAAACAACTTATCTTTAATCTTTTAAATGCCACGTTACAAATATCCACTTTTAAATACTAAATACCTAATAACTAACATGACTCAGAACAAAATCAAGTCACTATTCTGTTAAATACAATTTAGTTTAGTTTGTCGACATACATGTAATTAGGAGGAAAATTGTTGTGGTCAGTTTTTTCTCTTAGCACAGACTAGTGCTAATTCATATTTTACTTACAAGCACATAGCAAGTACCAAGAGAAACAAATGACATATAATTTGTTTGGAAATCTATTTTACATTGAAGATTGAGAACTAAATACAATGACTTTTTTTGTTGTTGTTGTTGTTAACCTGTGAATTTTATGATGAATAAGAGATGAGAGAAATTGTCAATCTTTTCTCTTAGCACAGACTAGTGCTAATTTAGTGGACACACAAGCACATAGCAAGTACCAAGAAAAACAAATGACATAGAATTATTTGGAAAATATATTGAAATGAGTAAAGCCTTTCACAGTTTTAGACTTTTAGACAACATAAGGAAAACTGAAAGCCAATATTTTCTCCTTGCACAGACTAGTGCTAATTTAATGTTACACACAAGCACATAGCAGGTACTAAGAAAAACAACTGACATACCTTTTGTTTGAAACTTCCATATTACATCAAGTAAGAGAAATATAAATAGTGACAATTACAGACTTCCTTTGTCACCATAAAGTAAACTGTAAAACCAATCTTTTCTCTTAGCACAGACTAGTGCTAATCTTTATTACTCACAAGCACATAGCAAGTACCAAGAAAAACAACAGACAAATGAATTAGTTGAAGAATCTATTTAAATGACACCATAAAGAAAACTGTGAAAAAAGCCAATACTTTCTCCTAGCACAGACTAGTGCTAGTTTATTTTGCACACAAGCACATAGCAGGTACTAGGAAAAATTACTGACATTAATTTTGTCAGAAACATGCAAGTTTAGAGAAATTAAATGGAAATGTTAGACTTTGCTAGATATAGACACATGAAATAAACTTGAGTAGCAGCCAATCTTTTCTCCTAGCACAGACTAGTGCTAATTGGAAATATAACACAAGCACATAGCAAGTACTAGGAAAAACTACTGACATAACTAATAAAAAAAAATGATTTACAAGATATGAACATTTTAGATTTGTATCCACCATAGTTATAATAATATAATACCATCAATGAAACAGAAGCAGTCATCTATTTTCCTAGCGCAGACTAGTGCTAATTGGAAATATTACACACAAGCACATAGCAGGTACTAGGAAAACTACTGACATATGATAATTTATAAAAAAAAAGATTAACAAGAATGTAAATATTTTAAATTTGTATCCACCATTGCTTTAATACAATAGCATCAATGAAACAGAGAAGCAATCATCATCTTTTTTCCTAGCACAGACTAGTGCTAATTGATAGCATTAGACACAAGCACATAGCAAGTTCTAGAAAAAAAAGGAGACTTAAGCAGATAATCTGTTTGATTAAACAACAGACTAAATATTCTAAGGAAGATTCATGTTTGACTAATTTCTAATGTAGATTTCCTTACCTTTGAAAGTTATCACCAGTTGTAAAGATATTCATTTTGCCTAGCACAAGCTAGTGCTAATTGTATGTTTCACAAGCACATAGTTAGTACCAGGAAAAATCAATGTTAAATCTGAAGATTTCATTTTGAGTTAATTAATATCAATCATGTTTAAATAGCTAAGTATTGTTGAGTAATCATAATTACAAAAATAGAAGTCAATTCAAACTCAAATATTTCGAGATCAGACATTCTTCTGGTACAGACCGACAGACATCCAGTGGCAAATATTTCATGCATATTTAGTTAACTAAGAGAAGTAAAGACTATTTGTAGTCGAGTCATTTAAAAACTCTTAAAAATATTATTAAGAAGATGTGGCATGATTGCCAATGAAACAGTTTTCCACCAGGCACCAAATGACATAGAACTAAATGAGTTAAAAGTTTGTTTGTCTTGAATGGGGCATTGTTGAAAGACATTCGCAGATAATCAATTTAAGTTAAAAAATCACATGTAAGATTGTTATACTTTTGTCCTAGCACAAGCTTGTGCTAATCATAGATACAACAGTAACATTAGCTAGTGCCATAACAAATAATAACAGTGGCTATTGAAAACAAATTATTTCCTATCATTATTTGTTCAAGGTTATATACAATATACCGATAAATGTAATACATATACCTACATGTACAAATATCCCTTGTTTCTGGTCATAAAAATTATACTTAAGGTTCAGACCAAAAATTGAAAACTTTTCAAATTTGCTACAAATTTTATCTGCATCTTTGTGAACTTACACACAAGCACACAGTATGTACCAAGAAAAATAAGTAACTGCTTTCAAAAAGCTGACAGTGTACAGAAGAATTCTGATGTTTTTTAATTTGAAACTTTACGTAGAGGAATCTGTGATTTGAGCAGAATTTTCTTGCCTTTTCTCCTAGCACAGACTAGTGCTAATTTTAATAGCATACTAACACAAAGCATGTCCCAGGAAAAATAGCGAGTGAAGTGAGATTTGCTTAAAATCGCAATGAAATATGATAAGAGAGAAGATTTACTTACTTAATTAATAAATAGTTCGTAATGGTATGGGTTTTGCTCATTGTTAACTGCCATATTATAATCTATAGTTGTTTACCTCCATGTTATTTGGTCATTGGTGGGTAGCCGCCTCATTATTTTTCATCATATGCAACATCCATACATTCTTCCTAGCACAAGCTAGTGCTAGTTGAAAGTTGACACACAAGCACATAACATGTACCAGGAAAAATGCATCGAACAGTGACCTATAGTTGCCAACTTCTGTATCATTTGGTCTCTGGTGTAGAGTTGTGTCATTGGCAATCATACCACATCTTTTTATGTTTATATAGAAGATGAAAAATATCAAATTTCAATAACAGTGTCTTGAAAGAGATTCCTAACTTGTAATTTGTTATTTATTTTAACTCCACAAGAAATCGTCAGAAATTGTTAAAATAAGATCAATACAGTAATGCTGTAAAAACAACCTTTTACAAGATCATGAGGGTCTGGAAAAGGGGTTTACAGAATAGCCAATAATGGACCAAATGTACAGAAAAATCTACCCTTAAAAAATAAAGAATAGAGAAAATAGGATAAAAAATAAAGAAGATATAATCAGGTGCTATAATAAATAGAATAGAGAATAATGGGCAAAAAATATAGTGAATCGAGAATAATGACCTAAAAAAATTTAAAGAAACCTCTTATTAAGACCATCATTTATTTTCTGTAGTGGCAATTGTCAGCATATTCTCCTTACACAAACTAATGCTAATATATACAAGCAAACATAAAGTACCATGAAATGAGCTAAACTATAAATTGGTATTGCCATAAAATTTTGTAAAATTACTCACTTATTCGACTTAAGTCCCAGTTTCTTCTGAGAGGTAATGTGAGTTAGTTCTTTAATTTTTAACTCTTGCCAGTCATGGACATCACTAGATAATTTGTGTATTCATTTTTTTCTCCCAGCATAGACTAGTGCTAATTCAGTTTCACAAGCACATAGTACAAGTGATAAATCATTTATTTCAATTGTAACCTGGAAAAGAACAAAACAGAAGGCAACAACCCAACAACACATGATATGTACATCCATGTCATTAGTCTGTAACTGTCAGGAGATCATTAGTATGCCTTTTCCTTTTCATCTGGACCTTTTTAGATGCCATCTTTCAAACTTGTACCAGTCATCCTTTTCTCCTAGCACAAGCTAGTGCTAATTGGGTTTGTTTAACAAGCACATAACAAGTACCAGGAAAAACAAATGATAAATAAATTTAATTCAAATGAAACAAGGAAAAAAACAGAAGGCAACAACCCAACAACAGAGATATGTACAACCATGTCATTAGTCTGTAACTCAGGAGATCATAATTAGATTTTTCATTTTCATCATGACCTTTTTAGATGCCATCTTTCGAACTTGCACCAGTCATCCTTTTCTCCTAGCACAAGCTAGTGCTAATTATAACACAAGCACATAAAAAGTACTAGGAAGAATGAATGACATTGACTCACTTCGGTTCAAAGTTCAACTTCTAATACAGGCTCTGTTTATCTTTGTGGACCTCATTAAGAAAAGACGATATATTCAGTCTTTTTTTCTTAGCACAGGTTAGTGCTAATTAAATTACTTCACAAGCACATAGCAAGTACCAAGAAAAACAACTAAAATGCATAAATTAATAACACTCCATAAATAATTGTTACTATAAAGAAGAATAATATTAACAGTCTTAAAATTCAACAAGTATGGAAAATATATGATGCTGACTGAAGTGTGCATAACACATGTTTCTGGAACAACCTTAATTAGGTCATTTGAGACCAAGAGTTCAGAAAAACAAAAGGAAGAAAACTAAAGTTGTTGTTTTGCTCAATGGTGAAAATCTTCCTTTTCATCATTTTGTAGACACCATTTAGTAGATTTGTTACTATCAGTCTTTTCTCCTAGCACAGACTAGTGCTAATTTCTAATATTAAACACCAGCACATAGCAAGTACCAGGAGAAACAACCTAACCTTTAAACTTTTAAATGCCACATTACAAGAAATCCACTTTTAAATACTAAATACCTAATAACTAACATGACTAAGAACAACATCAACAGTAATACAATTCTGTTAAATTCAAATAGGAGAAAAACTGTTGTATCACTTTTTTCTCTTAGCACAGACTAGTGCTAATTCATATTTTACTAACAAGCACATAGCAAGTACCAAGAAAAACAAATGGCATGAAATTAAAGTTTATTCCAATATTATGTGCATAAGAATAAAGACCTTTGAAATTTCTTTCATGTGCAGAATTCTTAATTCTCCTTATAGACTTCAGAAAGAAGAGATGAAAGTTTCAGTCTTTCCTCCTAGCACAGACTAGTGCTAGTTGGTCATAATTATACCAGCACATAACAAGTTCTAGGAACAACCACTGAAATGCAAACTCCTTTCAATTAAATAGCCTGAATAAGACTTAGATTAAAAACTTTCACATCCAGTACTCTTAAGAAGATAATTCTAAACTGAAATACACAAAACAGTAGAAAAATGAAAACTTTCAGAAATGGCAAAAAAATATACTGACTTTCTTTCCACCTTTTTGATAAAGTATGTAATAGTCTTTGTCTTTTCTCCTAGCACAGACTAGTGCTAATTTAAAATGTAACAAGCACATAGCAAGTACCAGGAAAAACAACTGACATAAAATTTGTTTGAAAATCTATTTTTACATTGAAGATTGAGAACTAAATCCAATGACTTTTTGTTGTTGTTGTTGTTAATCTATGAATTTTATGATGAATAAGAGATGAGAGAAATTGTCAATCTTTTCTCTTAGCACAGACTAGTGCTAATTTAGTGGACACACAAGCACATAGTAAGTACCAAGAAAAACAAATGACATAGAATTATTTGGAAAATATATTGAAATGAGTAAAGCCTTTCACAGTTTTAGACTTTTAGACAACATAAGAAAAACTGAAAGCCAATATTTTCTCCTAGCACAGACTAGTGCTAATTTAATGTTACACACAAGCACATAGCAGGTGCTAAGAAAAAACAACTGACATACCTTTTGTTTGAAACTTCCATATTACATCAAGTAAGAGAAATATAAATAGTGACAATTACAGACTTCCCTTTGTCGTCACCATAAAGTAAACTGTAAAGCCAATCTTTTCTCTTAGCACAGACTAGTGCTAATCTTTATTACTCACAAGCACATAGCAAGTACCAAGAAAAACAACAGACAATGAATTAGTTGAAGAATCTATTTAAATGACACCATAAAGAAAACTGTGAAAAAAGCCAATACTTTCTCCTAGCACAGACTAGTGCTAGTTTATTTTGCACACAAGCACATAGCAGGTACTAGGAAAAATTACTGACATTAATTTTGTCAGAAACATGCAAGTTTAGAGAAATTATATGGAAATGTTAGACTTTGCTGTCCACCTTTATTGACGCATGAAATAAACTTGAGTAGCAGCCAATCTTTTCTCCTAGCACAGACTAGTGCTAATTGGAAATATAACACAAGCACATAGCAAGTACTAGGAAAAACTACTGACATAACTAATAAAAAAAATGATTTACAAGATATGAACATTTTAGATTTGTATCCACCATAGTTATAATAATATAATACCATCAATGAAACAGAAGCAGTCATCTATTTTCCTAGCGCAGACTAGTGCTAATTGGAAATATTACACACAAGCACATAGCAGGTACTAGGAAAACTACTGACATATGATAATTTATAAAAAAAGATTTACAAGAATATAAATATTTTAGATTTGTATCCACCATTGCTTTAATACAATAGCATCAATGAAACAGAGAAGCAATCATCATCTTTTTCCTAGCACAGACTAGTGCTAATTGATAGCATTAGACACAAGCACATAGCAAGTTCTAGAAAAAAAAGGAGACTTAAGCAGATAATCTGTTTGATTAAACAACAGACTAAATATTCTAAGGAAGATTCATGTTTGACTAATTTCTAATGTAGATTTCCTTACCTTTGAAAGTTATCACCAGTTGTAAAGATATTCATTTTGCCTAGCACAAGCTAGTGCTAATTGTATGTTTCACAAGCACATAGTTAGTACCAGGAAAAATCAATGTTAAATCTGAAGATTTCATTTTGAGTTAAATAATATCAATCATGTTTAAATAGCTAAGTATTGTTGAGTAATCATAATTACAAAAATAGAAGTCAATTCAAACTCAAATATTTCGAGATCAGACATATTCTTCTGGTACAGACCGACAGACATCCAGTGGCAAATATTTCATGCATATTTAGTTAACTAAGAGAAATAAAGACTATTTGTAGTCGAGTCATTTAAAAAACTCTTAAAAAATATTATTAAGAAGATGTGGCATGATTGCCAATGAAACAGTTTTCCACCAGGCACCAAATGACATAGAACTAAATGAGTTAAAAAGTTTGTTTGTCTTGAATGGGGCATTGTTGAAAGACATTCGCAGATAATCAATTTAAGTTAAAAAAATCACATGTAAGATTGTTATACTTTTGTCCTAGCACAAGCTAGTGCTAATCATAGATACAACAGTAACATTAGCTAGTGCCATAACAAATAATAACAGTGGCTATTGAAGACAAATTATTTCCTATCATTATTTGTTCAAGGTTATATACAATATACCGATAAATGTAATACATATACCTACATGTACAAATATCCCCTTGTTTCTGGTCATAAAAATTATACTTAAGGTTCAGACCAAAAATTGAAAACTTCAAATTTGCTACAAATTTTATCTGCATCTTTGTGAACTTAATAATTTCTGGGACTATTATTTTTTTTATATTTATATGTTAATAAAGCCTTCCAAAATCAGATTAAACAGGAAAAGAAATCTAGGACACTGGATGGTTTAAATATATTTACTATGTGATTATAAAAGTGGAAATTAAGTTTCCTCATTCCTTGTGCAGATAAACTAAATGTCATCAAAATATTATCTGTACAAATTATATTCAATACCTGGTAATCTATTTATTCAGGAACATATATATTGACGGGACTTGACACTACCTAATTGTAGCCGATTTTATCGTCGGGTCATAGGTAATAAAGATACGATACGGAAACGGACATGTGTTAAAAACGTACTCGCTATTATCCTAATAATTTCTGATAATATCAGTAAAATGTCATTCAAACCAGTTTTACAGTGATGCCAGTGTATCAAACTTGTATTCTGTCACTTCAAATTTGTTATAATCGCATTCATTTTATCACTGAATGGTACAGAATGCAAACAGGGTAATAAAAAAATGGCGCCGATTGCCTTCCCAAATTCAAAAATATTATAAAACACTTCACATCAAATAAATCACACTTATTTTGGTCATTTTATATGACAAAATGTATCTACTTTATGATAAAACTTGTATTTATTTACGATTAGAATTATGTGGTTAATTTATTGAGCAGTACCGATAGTTTTTCAGTCAGACGCCACCAAAATCCATAAATCTCGCGAAGTCTCGTGGAGTCCGAGATTTTATCAATTTTATACTGAAAAGCCTATCAGATTCATTTCCCGTTAGATATACTGTTCCCAGATTTATTGGAACACCTTTTGGTTTTTTTTTAGTTTATAATTTACACAAAACCTTTTATTACTAATAACAGTTTTAGCATCTGGCTCAAAATCAGGCATTTTCAGCTCAAATTGTTTTATACTTTTAAGTTTGAATTTATTGTTTATTTCTATTGAAGTTAGTGTAAATGGTCAATTTCGACTTCCTGGTAAACACTAAATGAAATTTATTTTCCATTTATGCCATTTTATTCAGAAAGAATTACAGTTTAAATGAATGATTAGTTGTCCATTAGCAATAGTAAGGAAGTTTGTAGTGTCATGATAACCTTTAAATTACATAAACCACAGAAATTGATATTTGATTTTAACTTTGTAAGGAAGGATTTTGTCAATTCATTTAATGAATAACATTTGACATTAAAACAAATTGTTTATATATATATATCCTTTTTTAATTCATTTTCAAAATGCAATTTATTTTTGAAAATATATGAAAATTTTAAGTATCATTAGAAAATGAAAGGATATGGAGTAAATGTACATGGGACAAAATCGCACACTAACCTTTTAGGCAGTTTAAAAGTTGAAATTAATATATTTCCTAAAAATTGATTATAAAATGAGAGAACTTGCCAAATAAGACAATTAAAAAAAAGAGGTGAATAGGTCCAATAACAAATAAGGAAATAAAACTGTAACATTGTTTCAACTCATTGTGTAGTTTATTTTTAGATTTGAAGTTTTATATATAATTTATTATTATGCAAATTTCAATTCTTTGACTAATATATTTCTTTGTCTACTGTTTTGAATGTTGAATATTTAAAATATGAACATAACATGTAGTGGTCTTGTAAAAGTATTGTTTGATTTATTTAAATTTAGTTATTAACATGGAAGTATTAACTTGGCAATTTAATACTTCCATGATATGATCATTCATTTGTAGTGGAATTTTCAATTTCATCATAAAACATGATTATAATTTGAAGTGCTTTTGATGAAGTATTGTGTTCATTGTTAAATTAGAATATGAAAATTCATTTTAGGGGGACTTTTAATGTCTTTATTATCTGAAATATGAAATTGAACCTTCATTTATAGTAGACTTTAAATTTAGTTTTGAAGGGGTATTTTCATTTAAAATATAAACATTTTCTAGTGATTGTCTTGAAAAATTAAATCTAATTCACTAATTAATACTTTTAAAGTTAATGTCTTTACCTTAAATCTTCCCTCCATCTTCTAAGTCAGTTTGTGTATAATGATGTAGTAATAAAATACCAGAAACTTTTTATGATGCCTGCATTGTGTAATGCCAATTTGCAACAGACCAGTGGGCATCATCCCCCACAGGTGTCAATAGAAATTTTCTCAAACCCTTCTGTTAGTTGTATGATGTCACATCGATTCTGATGTGGAGCTAACACACTTAAGTGTCATAATGAGGGATTTGATTAATTAGGAGTTTGTCAACAGAAATTAACATTTAGCTGTAAACACTGGTAGATTTCAATTGTGAAATATACATGCCAGTCTTGACAGGTTTATGAAAAACTTAATAGAAATTTGATGTTTTAAAAAATTACTAGTTTTAATTCAATTTTTAGTCATGGATTTAAAAAAGTAGGGATGATAAACCTTTAATGTGAAATAGAACATTCAGAAGCAAAAATAAAACTTGCATCTATTTTCATTTTAAAAGATATTTATCTGATTAATTATAATTTTATAAATTTATAAAATTATATGTTAAAAATATTCAGTTTACAGAAAACATGTATATTACCATCTTTGAATATATGGCGTTTTTATTCAATTAAATTAAACTTTGAAAGGAGATACAGTGAAACAGTCAAAATTAAACTATACCATTTTTAAAAATTTAAAGAATTGAATTTTTATGTTAAATTAAGCTATAAATGGTCATTTTATTTCTGAAAACTACTGTTTTTAAATGAAGTAATAATGTTTGATTTTTGAATTTTTAAACTTTATTACATAAGAGTAAAATAATTACAAAAAAACAACTTAAAACAATGCAATATATATATATAAATTATAATGCACTTACTTGTGTTTCCTTTCAATCTTCACAACAGAATACACCAAAAACTTTCACCCCTCCTTTTTTATACCAAACCCAACCAATTTGGCAAGTAATGCTAACTTTTGACACCTGTTTCTAAAAATCTATTCTCAATGCCAGATTAGGATCAAAAATAGACACACATTAATTACTAATTAATTTCTGTCTATACATATGAATGAAATTTACCTGTAATTATAAATTATAATTGCTGTGAAAACACAACAGGTGTCACTTCAGGGGAAATAACTCTTGTCATGTCTTTGATGTTTCTTTAAGAATACATAATTGGATTTTGTTAATTTGTTTGTAATTAATAGTAATTTGTGAAGATAATCTGTGAACTTATATGTTTGAATAGTTAAAATTCCTCAGGCTTTAATTCCATTGTTTGTTTATTTTGTGAATTTTTGGTAAAACAGTTATTTGACATGAATTTTATCTTTATCAGATATAATAAATAAGAAATTATATATGCAGAAATGGAGATAAATTAGCATAACAGATTTTGATTTGCATAATTTTTTAGCATTAAATTAATATCAAACTACATGTTATTTTAGATATATAAAAGTCAAACTTTATTTTGAATTTTGAATTATTATTTATTTTCAAACTTCATACTTTAAAATGAAATCATTGCAAAATATAAACTTACAAAATTAACGGCCTGTATTTTTTATATTTGTTATATTAAATGGTAAAAAATTACCCTAGAGAAAAATTCAGTAGAATTGCACTGGAATATATATATATATATACTTCTAAGAAAATAATAATTGATAAATTGTTCATAAATGTATTGTACAAATTCAGTAAGAATTTTACATTCCAAATACATTTAAAAAATGATGATTGGTTTTAAATGAAAATTTTTGACAGTTTTGGACTTTCAAATTTATAATGCATTATGCTTTCTTGGCCATCCAAACTTATTATTTAGAATCCAAGCAAGTGCTTTAAGAATATGAATAATCTAATTTGTTTGATTGTGAATCACATAAATAAATGATTTCTGACTGCACTGATATTTTTTTACCATATTTGTTGATAGAAAATTTGTATACCAAGGACTTTAAATTTCACAAGATTACAGCAAGGAAATGTATAGATATTTTTAAAAGGATTTACATTTTTTTTAATTCAATTAGGTCACCCCCCTCCCCCCCCACCCCACCTAAATCTCTTCAGTTCTCATACATATAATATGATATAGCAGAACTAGAAAAAAGGATATTAAGGAGAATTATACACTCCTTTCATTGTGCCTTAATGTCTGCCCTAGTCAGGAGCAACTCATTTAAAGGAAACTGCCTGGGTTGACTGATGGTAGCATGCTTGCCTCAAATACGGGAGATCATAGGGTCACTCCCTAGCCAGCATTTTAAACTAAAGACTTGAAGATTGGTATTTGCTTCTTCACTTCTAAGCACGCAGCATTTAGGACCCTAGCCAGCATTTTAAAACAAAGACTTGAAAGTTGGTATTTGCTTCTTCATCTCTAAGCACAGTACATTTAGGACCCTAGCCATTTAAAAACCAAAGACTTGAAAGTTGGTAATTGCTTCTTCATCTCTAAGCACACTACATTTAGGACCCTAGCCAGTTAAAACCAAAGACTTGAAAGTTGGTAATTGCTTCTTCATCTCTAAGCACACTACATTTAGGACTCTAGCCAGTTAAAAACCAAAGACTTGAAAATTGGTTATTGCTTCTTCATCTCTAAACACACTACATTTAGGACCCTAGCCAGTTAAAAACCAAAGACTTGAAAATTGGTTATTGCTTCTTCACCACTTAAAGCACACAGCATTTAGGACCCTAGCCAGTTAAAAACCAAAGACTTGAAGATTGGTAATTGCTTCTTCACCGCTTAAAGCAAGCAGTCTTTAGGACCCTAGCCAGTTATAACCAAAGACTTGAAAGTTGGTAATTGCTTCTTCACCGCTAAGCACACAGCATTTAGGACCCTAGCCAGTTAAAAACCAAAGACTTGAAAATTGGTAATTGCTTCTTCACCACTTAAAGCACACAGCATTTAGGACCCTAGCCAGTTAAAAACCAAAGACTTGAAAATTGGTAATTGCTTCTTCACCACTTAAAGCACGCAGCATTTAGGACCCTAGCCAGTTATAACCAAAGACTTGAAAGTTGGTACTTGCTTCTTCACCGCTAAGCACACAGCATTTAGGACCCTAGCCAGTTAAAAGCCAAAGACTTGAAAATTGGTAATTGCTTCTTCACCACTTAAAGCACACAGCATTTAGGACCCTAGCCAGTTAAAAACCAAAGACTTGAAAGTTGGTAATTGCTTCTTCACATCTAAGCACACAGCATTTAGGACCCTAGCCAGTTAAAAACCAAAGACTTGAAAATTGGTAATTGCTTCTTCACCACTTAAAGCACACAGCATTTAGGACCCTAGCCAGTTAAAAACCAAAGACTTGAAAATTGGTAATTGCTCATTCACCACTTTAAGCACGCAGCATTTAGGACCCTAGCCAGTTAAAAACCAAAGACTTGAAAGTTGGTAATTGCTTCTTCACATCTAAGCACACAGCATTAAGAACCCTAGCCAGTTAAAAACCAAAGACTTGAAAATTGGTAATTGCTTCTTCACCACTTAAAGCACGCAGCATTTAGGACCCTAGCCAGTTAAAAACCAAAGACTTGAAAGTTGGTAATTGCTTCTTCACTGCTAAGTACACAGCATTTAGGACCCTAGCCAGTTAAAAACCAAAGACTGGAAAATTGGTACTTGCTTCTTCACCACTTAAAGCATGCAGCATTTAGAAAATGCAATATCCAATCTGTTTAATTATGTGTTTGTAGTGAATTCTGACATTTAGTTTTTTTTTCTTATATTGTTAAGTTACTGTATCACTGGAATCCTATTTCAACATCTTTTATTAATTTATATCAAAGCCTGAATGTCAACAAGTAATGTGTAAAACTAGCAGTAACAAGGTATAAATAGATAAACTAGCAGTAACAAAGTATAAATAGACTGTGTTATGTTTGATGTTTTTCTTCTTTGTATCGATCTGATGAGTTAAGCCTTTTTCAGCTGATTTTTATATTTTGTTCTTATGTTGTGCTGTTACACCACTGTCCCAGGTTAGGGGGAGGGTTGAGCACTCATAAACATGTTTAACCCTGCCACATTCTTTATGTGCCTGTCCCAAGTCAGGAGCCTGTAGTTAAGTGGTTGTCGTTGGTCTGTCATATTTGTTTTTCGTTAATTGTTTTGTTATGAATTAGGCTGTTAGTTTGCTCAATTGAATTGTTTCAAAATTTTCATGTCGGGGACTTTTACAGCCGGCTTTTCGATATCTGTTTTTCTCATTGTTGAAGGCTGTACAGTTGCCTAAAATGTCTTACATCCATTTTATTTGAACCTTGGTTCATAGTAATGTCTCATTGGCAATTATACCACATATCCTTATTTTTATATTGATATGTTTACAAAAAAATAATGTCAACAGCTGGAGTTATCTCCACTTCATTGAAAAGATGATCAAGAAGAATGTTACACATCAGTCAGAGATGTTGAGAGTCTATTGTATGATAAAACACTTCAATCACTTATAATGAATCATTTCCCTAATGTATAGAATTGTTAAGTCATAATTTTATATTCTCTTTCACTTTAATTATAAAGTGTTTTAATAGGAAAATGAAAACTGCAAGATTTCACTTTTATATCTGGGTCAATACATTAAGAATTATATATGTATACTAAAAAGTCGTTTAAGAGGGAGGGGGAATGTGGAGAGATAAATTTTAATATAGCTCAAACAACAACCCAGAAAAATCTTTTGTATTCTGTTAAGGTCCTTTTAAATTTTAAGGTACAAAACATTTTATCATTACAAAAGGATAGCTTACGCAAAAATAAAACTCACATTTTAGATTTTAAGGATGAACTTAAGTGAAATTAAAAAAAATCTAGAACTATAAGTCAGAAGAGCATTAGTTAAGGAACAAAATAAGCTAAAAATATTGATAGGTTATGGAGCTCCTTTTTGAGATATTTGATTTTTAAAAAATGGCGAGAAAAGGCTGATTCAGACTTTTACCTTATATTTAGCATTAGCATTATTTGGGTCTCAAATCGCACTAAAAAAATCTAGCATCTGCTTAAATTTTTGGTAATGACCATTTTATGAGCTATTGAAGTCTTCTATGAAAAGAAAAGTGGGTGATATGGGGCAAAATATTTTACCCTGTATTGTTTGAAAAACCAAAGAAGTCAGAACATCTGACAAAAATTCATCAACCTCACAGATATAGGAAGATGTGGTGTGAGTGCCAATGAGACAACTCTCCATCCAAATAACAATTTATAAAAGTAAACCATTATAGGTCAATGTACGGCCTTCAACACGGAGCCTTGGCTCACACCGAACAACAAGCTATAAAGGGCCCCAAAAGTACTAGTGTAAAACCATTCAAACGGTAAAACCAACGGTCTAGTCTATATAAAAACGAGAAACGAGAAACACGTATAAATTACATAAACAAACGACAACTACTGTACATCAGATTCCTGACTTAGGACAGGTGCAAACATTTGCAGCGGATTAAACGTTTAATGGTACCAAACCTTCTCCCTTTTTCTGAAACAATAGTATAACATCACAACATAGAAAACACACGATAAAACATCAATTGGAAGGCTTAACTCAATCAAAACGTAAATTAACACACTATGAACGAATAAATTCGATCTGTGATACCTGAAAGTAAATACATAGTTAATAAAATATTAGGGACAAACATTCAAGGCCAAAAAGCAAACAAACAAGTCCAAATAAAGCCATGGCAATACACCACCGTGAAATATTTAACCCTTAGAAAATAATCACTTTTGAAAAACCGGTTTTCATAATATATACAGGTAAATGAAAAATAACTTTGTCGTTTTAGGTATACTTTTCTGTCTATATAAAATCTTCCAATAATTAGGAATACCAAGAAAGGTCTGTCATATAAATACCTAATTTAACACTAGATACATAAGGGTAAATATCAACAATAAAACTTCCTGTACAGATTAAAGGAGAATAATCTTGATGTTCATACAAATGTAGTATGAAGAAGTGAAAATTAGTAGATATTCCAAATAATCAAAGCTGGTATACAGACAAGATCCATATTAATATAAAATAACAAAAAGTATTAAAATAGTATCAACAGGTCGAATTAAAAGAAAGTACGATTTGAGAGTACTGCAGTTACTGACAGCTAGTTAAAAGCCAAAACAATTAATGATAAAAATCATGCATCAGAGACTAAAATCAACTAAAACACATCCCAGGGATTTAGTATTTTAACGTCATGAACAGTCAGAGAAGACATGACTTGTGCAATGCCAAAAATAAATGTATCGACAGGTAGTAGGATAGTGAGGAGCTACTTCTTAAGAGATAAAAATAACGTGTGTGTGTCTCTAAACATCCCGCCTCAAAAGAAGATACAACTTAGTTATGTTTTAATTTGCTAATGACAAAATCGATATTAGTGCCAATGTAAACTATATTCAGAGATCTAATTACAATATTGGTACGATAACCCTTACTTATAAGTTTGTTTAAAGGTTCGATGAGTTTACACGGATCACATAGTGATTTCCTCGCTTTAAGTACAATATTACCGTAAAATTTAGGATGTGAAATACCATTTTAATAAGTTTTCTACAGGTACAGCCAAATTTACTAATCAAATCTTTGTATCTATGAAAGAATTTAGTAAAAGTTTTAAGTAATTTATGGTATCGAAATCCCTGACACAATAATTTCCCAGTGATACATTGATTACGTTCGTTAAAATCTATGACATCAGAACACACACGGGCATACCGAACGAGTTGGGATATATAAACACCGTATGATGGAGCCAAAGGCACATCGCCGTCTTAAAATGGAAAATGACTCGTAACATCCTTAATAGCATTATTTGTATGAAACACTTTCAGAAATCGCAATAGTTAATCTTGTAGATTTGTGAATTATTTCTCAATGGCAATAATAAGTATACAATAATTTCTGAATTTACAGTAAGTAGGTATGGTATGAAAGCTGAGGAAAACAGGTACCCACCAAGAACCTCTATGAAAGACATGAAAATCTACTGTATCATGTATGGTCTTTAATTTTAAAGATCAATTGTCTTTTCCATGTATGAAGTTCTGAACTCACTCTATCTGTTATCCTTCATATCCTACCTAGAAAAATTGGAGGGAAAAAATGAAAAAAATGCATAAGAAATGTTTTAACAAAGGGCAAGAAAGAATGACCAGCGTAAAAGATAAAAGAATAAGTAAACAGTGGCAGTTACCTGACTACAAGTGTTCTTTCAAATTAAAATTGCATCAATCTACCCAGAACTCCTAAAAAACTTTTAAATGCAAAAGAAATGACACCTCCCCCCTCCCAAATTAAAAAAAATTAAATTAAAATAAATAAAAATAAACAAAATTTAGTAACTTGGAATAAATATATTATATGTCATCAAAAATAATGCCAAATAAATTGAAAATTGAGACTTGTTATACAGTTTCTTGTGTTTATTTCAGGTGCTGTTATAATCTTCACTGCCCTGCTATCGGTAGCTTTCCTTGGTAGAACCATCCGAGCACAGATGTGGATAGGTATAGTCAGTGTTATCATTGGTTTGGCTATCGTTGGTGTCTCTGATATCATTTTCAACACTGATAAGAACAAAGATACAAATGGAATTATTGCAGGTATAGATAGGTTTCAATATGAGTTATTTCCCTTGGCTACAATTTTGGAGGGGTAAATGGTTGATTTTCTTATTTGACTAACCAAATTGAAACATGCAGTACAAACAAGTTTGATGGAAGATCCTTACTAGATTCAAGGATTTGCTAGATTGTATTGATGATTTAAGCAAGGCTAAAAGAAATTAAAATTGTTCAGAAAACAACTTTTTCCAAAGTCTAGCAGTCAATATGACAAATTTAACTTAGCTGATTTATGAAGGTTTTTGAGCACTTAGACCTCCAGCATGGTGAATAAAGGGAAATAGCTCTTGCTAAAATTGTGTCAATCGAATCCTATTCATATATATATATATATAGATTAACATACATGTACAGCTGGTGGAAAGAAGTCATTTGGTATTTTTGTTTCATCTATCATTTTGCTATATATGGCCCATATATACGTGCAAATTAAAAGTTACAATGCATGTTGTTAGATTTGTCCTAACTTTACTAAAATACTGTGTGAATATTTCACATTCAAGGAGTAACCATGGCAATAAGCCATTACAAAATTTCTATATTTTTTTTAATTTCTTGATTTTCCTTGTTTTATACCAACTATTAAGTATATTTTGGATTGAAAAAGTATGTGCACACCCAAGAAATAATTTTGTATTTGGTGAGATGTAAAAAGCGACAATGAAGCTCTAAACATTTTTGTTGATTATTTTCATATGTTTTTAAACTAAATTTCTAGAATTTATGAAAAAAAATTATATATTTTGTGAATATAAATGAAAAATTTTTATTAAGTCAGAATGTCTTGTCACTTGTCCTGAAAATTGGATACAAAAATTAGAGAGTCAGAGATCTTGATACTGCAATTTGACGTAAAAAGTAAATAGAAAGTCTAGGACAAAAAGTTACAATTAATTAGTTTATAATTGGATGAATATTATGAGGGAAATTCCTAAAATAGTTTCTTTTTTATAACATAAATTCATTGTACTCTTTTAAGAAATTGTTCATTAGCAACTCAAAATAAAGGTTTCTATAAAAAAATTTCAAACAAAGAATAGATTTTTGGAACCATGAAGCCAGTCAATTAACAAGCCACTTTGTCAGCTTGTTTTCTTAACAATAATTTGATCATTATTACATTTTTGACAATATATTTTGTTTACTAAGATTTCTTTTAATACATAATAGTTTTAAGGAAAATATAAAAAAAATATTTATGAAAACTTTTTGTTAATGAAAAAACAAATCATCTTAAAACTGTTACATTAGCAGTAGATTGTTACTAATGACAAAATATTGTCCCAAAGTTTGTTTTTAAGTTCCATAATTTTTACAAAATTTATTTTGACATGAATGATTCGTTCATTGTTGAAGACCCTGCATCAACTGACAAGATGAAGAACAGGAATAAAAGCCCTGTTCATTGATAATTTTCTATGTTTTCTATGTATTGTGTGCGATGTTGTCCCATGTACATTTACTCCATATCCTTTCATTTTCTATGTATTTAAAAAGATAACTTTACTGAAAAAAATTGAGTTGTTTCCCCTACAACAAACTTTTAATATTTTATCATCACAAATGTGAATTACATGTCCAGTAAGGACGCACGAGATAAATTCCAAAATATATATTTATTATGGTAAGAATAATTTTATTTCATAAATTTTATAAAAAAAACAAAATCATCACCATATATTGAAAGGCCTTTTTTGCTTTTATCAAAACAATCATTTACATTTTGTGCATAAAACTAAACATCTCTGATTAAACATCTCTATATATTTGTACGTTAAAATGTTGTAAAGAAATGAGAAAGGAATAGTACTGGAGAAAGATTTCAAAAATTTCCTTTGTTTAAATTAGAATTAAAAAAAAGGGGTAATATGCATATAAATGCACATAAAAAAATAGAGATCATTTGTCAAACATTTGCACTGTCATGTTTCAAAAAAGTACTTGATTTGAGGTATTACTTATATAGATTTTGATGGAACTGGCTTTTTTGTGGAATACATATAATAATCAAACAAATTTGGACCAATTAAAATCTTGAGACCTTAGCAAAGCACATTTTCAAAACATTAACAACATATTTGGTAAAGTTCAAATCAACAAAGTTTAGAGAGCTACCCGTAAGCCTATAATCGTTATTGCTGAAAAAAAGATTGTTTACATCAAATTTCCAAATAGGTACTGTAAATTCAGAAATTATTGCAATGTTTTTATTATTGCGAAAACTGCGACAGGGTTATAATCGCAATAATTTAAACTCGAATTTTGAAATTTTTTATATGAGTTTAACAGGATTTTTCTCAATATTGCAAAAATTAAAATCTCATTTTAGTCTAAAATGACAAAATCGCAATAATAAATGCACGCAATAATTTCTGAATTTACAGTAATTTACAATACCAATAGATTTCATACTGATTAGTTTGTTGTTTTCCTGGTCCTTTAGAATTTTAAACCAGAGATTTTGCCATTACTGGAGATTACTTAGTATTTATTATCTGATATAAGTAAACTATTATTTCTATTTAGCCTATTAATTATTTATTACTATATGAATTTCCATTTTGTGGTAGCATGCTCACTTTAAGACGGGAGGTTTTAGGTTTAATCTACAGCCGTATCAAAATCAAAAACTTGAAAATTCATTATTAGTATTTTCTGCTTCTCAGGCAAGCACCATTTGCAAATAAAAAGAGCAAAAACTGGTCAACTCATAATCAGAATAATGTGTTTGATTGGGTGAACTGGCACATTTAAAATCCAGCTCAGCATGTCAGTCTAGTACAAAGCAGGACTCATTATTTATAACACATGATTAAAATAAGGAGATGTGCATTTTATGGTATGATTGAAAATGTGACAGTTATCAACAAGTATACAAATGACGTGGATATAAGCAATTATAGGCAACCGTATGGCTTTCAACAAAAAGAAAACCCATACTGTATAGTCAGCTATAAAAGGCCCCGACATGAAAAAGTTGAAACAATTCAAAACGGACTAATTTATAACAAAACAAATTATGAAACACAAATATGACTGACATGAACCAATAACAACCACTGAACTACAGGTTCCTGACTAGGGACAAGCACATAAAGAATGTGGTGGGGTTAAACATGTTTATGAGCACTAACCCAGGACAGTGGTGTAACAGCACAATATGTTCTGAATTTGCATGTATTAACTGCAACCAAATATTATACAGCCATCCATTCATCTATTTGTTCTACAGGTTATTTACTGATCTACCTTTAATTTGTATTTGACAGGTAATTTATTGATCTGCCTATAATTTGTATTTGACAGGTCATTCATTGATCTACCTTTAATTTGTATTTAACAGGTGATTTATTGATTATTATGGCTCAGATTATTGTGGCGGTACAGATGGTGTATGAAGAAAGAGTTATAAACAGATTTACAATACATCCTTTGGAGGCTGTAGGCTGGGAAGGTATGAAATTACAGGGAATGCTGAATACAAAAATGGTATCAAAATTATAATGCATTTTTATGTCCCCGCAGTCACCAGAAGGGGCATTAAGTGTTACCCTTGTCCGTCTGTATGTCAGTTTATCCGTACATATGTCCGTCCATCCGTAAGTACATCCCAAAATTGGTTTCTGTTCTCTATTTTTAATTTGCCTCAACCAAATGTTATGAAACTTATACACAATGCTTATTACCACAAAACTCAAATCAAGTTCGAATTTGGGTGGGTTACTTTTACTGTTCTTGAGTTATGTCCATTTATAATGTTAGATGCAAGCGGGGGCATCATCTGTGTCCCATGGACACATTCCCCATTTTTATTTTTATGAAATTTATCCAATAGCAATTTTCTAATGATAAAAGCATCACAAAAATTACTATACTGTTAATATATGAAATAATATGATTTAATGTTCAAAATAGGCCTTAAATAACTGTTTAGTGAAAATTGTGCAGGATTTACATAAATTAATATCAAAAGTCCAATACTTACATCAGAGTCGGATTTAGGAAGAGGGGGAGGGGCAGGGTACCAGGGTCCCCCCTTTTATAGGAAAAATTTGGTTGATTATATAGGGAATCACTGAGGCATGACTGGAGCGGGCCCCCTCTTAGGCAGTCAGTGGGCCCCCATTTATGAAAATTTCTTGATCCGCCACTGTACAATTACATTTCACAATGCAAATATTGCCTTCTTTGTACATGAAATCTCATTGAGAACCTATGAAATTCATACACTGAGTTTATGGCGATTTATATGATATTTAAACAAAATGTAATAAGATTAATAGTTAACAAGAATGTGTCCATAGTACACAGATGCCCCACTCGCACTATCATTTTCTATGTTCAGTGGACCATGAAATTGGGGTCAAAACTTTAATTGGCATTAAAATTAGAAAGATCATATCCTAGGGAACATGTTTTCTAAGTTTCAAGTTGATTGGACTTCAACTTCATCAAAAACTACCTTGACCAAAACCTTTAACCTGAAAGACCAAAAACTTTAACCTGAAGCGGGACAGACGGAAGGACGAACAGACGGACGGACAAACGAACGAACGGACGCACAGACCGAAATACATAATGCCCATAAATGTGACATAAAAACCTGGCCCAGTGTGAGTTATTGCCATCACTTGATGTCCGTTGTCTGTCATCATTGTCTGTTTACTTTTACAAAAATCTTCTCTGAAACTGCTTGGCCAATTTGAACCAAAACAATTGTAGGGGTATCCAGTTTAAAAAGGTATCCGGTTAACCTGCCAACCAACATGGCAGAAATGGTTAAAAAAAGAACATAGGGTATAATCCATGTTTTTTCTGTTGTCTTGAAACCATTACAGATATATATAGAGAAGTCTGTCTGAAAAGACAGATATGTTAAGAATGTCAAGATTTACGTAAATTTGTAAAAAAAAAACTCATAGGAGTTATTGCTCTTAAATGACAACTTTTACAATTAAATTTTTTGGGTTTTTGGCAAAATCTATATTAAAATGAGATAAACTGTAAAAGAAAAAAGATAAAATCGACACAAAGCAGATGTAAGTCTTGAATTTCAAATTAGTCTATAATTTTCAAGAATGGCAAAAGATAGGCGAAAGATACCAAAGGTACATTCAAGTCAGGAGCCTGTAATTCAGTGGTTGTCGTTTGTTGCTGTGTAACACATTTGTTTTTCGGTCATTATTTTGTACATAAATTAGGCCAGTAGTTTTTCTTTGAATTGTTCTACATTTGTCATTTTGGGGCCTTTTATAGCTGACTATGCGGTATGGGCTTTTGCTCATTGTTGAAGGCGGTACGGTGACCTATAGTTAATTTCTGTGTCATTTGGTCTCTTGTGGCGAGTTGTCTCATTGGCAATCATACCACATCTTCTTATTTTTATATTTATATTCAAACTCATAAGACGAAAAATAAACTGACAAACAACAGTACACAAAACAAAACATAAAAACTAAAGACTGAGCAACACAAACCCTACAAAAACTGGAGGTGATCTCAGGTGCTTCAGAAGGGTAAGAAGATCAGGCTCCACATGTGGCACCCGTCGTGTTACTCATGTTAATACAAACCCGATGATAAGTCTAATTCGGTAGGTCACATTCGGGGAAAAGGGGACAGGATTGTAGTTACGACAATTGTAACATATCCGTTTTCCTGAATGGCAAATGATGAAGATTCAGGTGAGACACACAGACTCTTTCAAACATCTTCTCATTTGAATCAAAGATTCTAATATTTGAGCAGCTTTGGATAGAAATCGACCTGATGCAAACAAATATCAATACATTTGTTAACCTATTCGGGTTAAAAAAATGGCTATGCAAAGTCTGTAACTGTTTGAAAATTGAGTTGTTATAAGAACCCTACAAAACAGACCAAAATTCATCTTTGACTTCGTATTTGAATGTTCCAAAATCAATCAAAGTTTTATACATGTACATGTATACATGAACTTGCATATCCAACGCAGCTCATTTGTTGTTCCAGAGCTTATTGGACTTATAATCTTATTTTGTTTCATACAAATAATGTCATTGAATGAATGTATTCCACTCTTATTACAGCTTCTTAATATTGTATATCAGACATTTTTGTTTGGCTGGTCTTATCACTTTTGGGCACTCGACTTTATGCAAACAATAATCAATTAAATCTAATCATAAAATTTTTTTTTTTAATTTTTCAGGTATATTTGGATTCACCCTCCTGGGCCTCTTGTTGATTCCATTTTTCCACATTGATGCCGGAGCCTTCAGTGAATTGCCAACACACAAATTAGAAGATGCTATTGATGCCTTCCATCAACTGGGACAAAACTGGCAAATTCTTACTGCAACCCTAGGTATAGTATTTGCCCTAAAAACATCAAAACTAGATCAGGCAATTCTAACAAATTCTAATGGTTACCATATAGGATCAATACTTATACTCCCAAAAAACATCAAAATTTGTAAGAATTTAGTGACAAATTTTAGTGCAACCCCAGGTGCAGTATATAATCTAAAAAATTCAAAATTAAATCAGAAATTATTGGCAAATTCTTGCAACAACCCAAGGTATAGTATTTATCCTAAAAACAACCAGATTACCTGGGATCAATCAATCAAATTCTTCAAAATGTCAAATATAGCACACACAAAACAGGTGATTTTTTCTGCTACCCTTGCATACCTGCCAACTTTTCAAAATCTCCATGGGGGATTTTAAGCACAAGAGGACCTTATGCTCCTCCTATATTGTAATAAGTGTTATTAATCTACATCTGTAAATTGTTTGAATGAGTACATATGTGCTTGAATACCCTTTTTAGCTCATTTGAATGTCTGTTTTAAGGTTTTAAGTTGATATAATAAAGAATTTAAAAATTCAGGTCAACACCTCTCATGGGGATATCCCCAAGAAATCGGGATAGTTGGCAGGTCTGCCTTGGTGCATTATTTGATGCAAAATATCATAACTAGACAATTTTTACTGCTAACCTAGGTTCAGTAAATGACACAAAAATTAAACTAGCATGAACAAAACTAGCAACAAGATAATGCTTAGCTGTTTATTGTTTATGACCAAAAAACATCAAAATGTGCTTAGAAAAAAACTGGCAGATTTAAACTGCAACCCTAGGTGAAATTGGCCCAGAAAGAAAATTGTAAATTCTTAATGCTACCCTTAAAACCTTAAAACAATCAAATGACCTCAGAATGAATTGTAAACATCAAGATTTCAAGGGACAAATTAAGATGGTTTGTTCAGACCCTGAGATTAGTTTTATATGATATATATCATTGAAAATATGCAAAGGACGGTGTGTGTGTGTGGGGAGGGGGCATGGTGGCCAAGTAGTTAATCTCCAGAAATACTTCAGCCTGTCAGCACTGATGTTATGAGTTCAAACTCTAAATGTGGCACATGCTTTAGACTCTGATACTAATTGACTATATTTGGTGGCTCTCTCAGGGCACACCCACTTCCTCCACTAATATTAGCTGGCTGCTACGATAAAACCACAGTGCTGGAAGTGGTATTTAACACCCAACAATCAACAAATCAATCAATTAAGGTAACATTGGACATATTATAAAAAGCAAATATTTTCCTTCTGATTTCACCTGGTTTCATATTTGTTGGATTTTTAATATGAAGTAAAACTAAGAAAATAATGTTGACATACATATTGCTGCAAATTCAAAAATTATTGCATTTTTTTTATTAATGCGCATAAGGCGACTGGGTGAGTATCGCAATATAAGAACTGGCATTTTGATATTTGATACACATATCTGTATGCAGATAATAAATCTCACTTTTCTGACAATTCTTCAAAAATACCAATAATAAATACTGTAAATTCAGAAATTATTGCGTGCATTTATTTTTGCGATTTTGTCATTTTAGACTAAAATGCTGTTTTGATTTTTGCGATATTGAGAAAAATCCTGTTTAATTCATACAAAAAATTTCAAAATGCAAGTTTAAATTATTGCGATTATAACCCTGTCACATTTTTCGCAATAATAAAAACAACGCAATAATTTCTGAATTTACAGTTTTTGCTATAATATTTGAAATTACAGTACTTACCTTTCTCACCTGCCATAGGGTAAAAATTGGCATATTATACATCCTTAAATTCAGTATTACAATTAATTTTAAAAATCCTCCTGACTTCACCTTGTTGACATTGGTTGGATATTCAGACCTGAAGAAAGTCTTACGAAAACTATGTAGGCATACATAATACTCAATTTTCTCAACTAAACCGTGATCTACCAGATGGTAAAAATCTGTGTATCATACACAACTTAATACAGTATTACAATTTATTTTACAGGGAATATTTTCAGCATAGCTTTCTTCAATTTTGCCGGAATAAGTGTGACTAGAGAAATAAGTGCTACAACACGAATGGTTCTGGACAGTGTACGAACAATAATAATCTGGGTTGCTGCCTTAGCGTTAGATTGGCAGAAGTTTATTGCCCTTCAGATTCTGGGATTTGTTATTCTTATCATTGGAATGATGTTATACAATGATATTGGCATACAGTTTATGAGGAGGACAATTTTGACCCGTGTTTTACGGAGACCCTTGCCACCTGATGAAGACCAGGAGAGGTTGATCCCTGAGGACAACGCTAATCGTCGTCGAGGAAGTAAGTATACTGTTATAGTCCCTTGTCAGGGTTGGTCAAAATACGTTGTTGACATAATGGAAAGGGAAATAGGCACATTGTTTTCAAATGTGAGGGCAGAGGGGTGCAGCCTGAAGTGTGGGGCATGGCCCTATTCAAATGTGCTTGATAGCAAGGACACTGCTTGTCATCTTGGTAGGTCTGCTTCCCATGATGCCTAGATTTGGTTTTCAGTTAACTCCCTTGACATCTGGATAGGTAGTTCTTCATTTGCCACAGCGGCTTAACCCGGTTGGTACTTCCGATATAGGCACAGTCGCTTCATTTGCTTTGAAATCAGCCGTCAGCGCATATGCCGCCCTCGCCGGTCTTAACATACCTGCAAGCAATCAGCCGGTCAAAAATGTTTGGCGGAAAGTGCAATTTAAGTTAAAAGATGAAAAATGTAACATGTTTTAATCAGACCATATCGTAATGTGATACTGTAATGGTCCTCTATGACGTTAATAAATTGTTCGCCATATTTTAATTTCAAATTTATAAAATTATCTCGGAAAAACGTTTTTATGATAAATAAGGCCTCTGAAAAAAAATATTGCATGTAAAAAAAAAGATGTAGAAGGTCCTATAACAACAACACTTTAAGGAATGCTCCAGTAATTTATTGAGATCGACATGTTTCGGTGGCTAGGCCACCGTCATCAGGATAGAAAACAATACATAAAATCATGCTGATGTACAAAATCGGGTTGATTTTATGTATTGTTTTCTATCTGATGACGGTGGCCTAGCCACCAAACATGTCGATCTCAATAAATTACTGGAGCATTCCTTAAAGTGTTGTTGTTATAGGACCTTCTACATTTGATGTTTTATCGAACGACCCTGCATACCTGAGGTATCCACTTTACGGAATCTA
Source organism: Mytilus coruscus (assembly GCA_017311375.1). Taxonomy (NCBI): domain Eukaryota; kingdom Metazoa; phylum Mollusca; class Bivalvia; order Mytilida; family Mytilidae; genus Mytilus; species Mytilus coruscus. Next base: position 13,399,149 of record CM029607.1, read on the forward strand.
CTGACAGAAGATTTACCAGGCGTTGGTTCAATTGTGTTTAATTAAAAAAGATATTTATTATCAACAGATTCATTTTTAGCTCACCTGGCCCAAAGGGCCAAGTGAGCTTTCTCATCACTTACGTCCGTCGTCCGTCGTCAGTCCGTCGTCCGTTAACTTTACAAAATCTTCTCCTCTGAAACTACATGGCCAAATTTAACCAAACTTGGCCACAATCATCATTGGGGTATCTAGTTTAAAATTGTGTCCGGTGACCCGCCAACCAACCAAGATGGCCGCCATGGCTAAAAATAGAACATAGGGTAAAATGTAGATTTTGGCTTATATCTCTGAAACCAAAGCATTTAGAGCAAATCTGACGGGGTAAAATTGTTGATCAAGTCAAGATCTAACTGCCCTGAAATTTTCAGATGAATCGGACAATGGGTTGTTGGGTTGCTGCCCTGAATTAGTAATTTTAAGGATTTTTTCCGTTTCGGTTATCTTGAAAATTATTATAGATAGAGATAAACTGTAAACAGCAATAATGTTCAGCAAAGTAAGATCTACAAATAAGTCAACATGATCAAAATGGTCAGTTGACCCTTAAGGAGTTATTGCCCTTTAAAGTAATTTTTACCAATTTTTGTAAATTTTGTAATCTTTACAAAATCTTCTCCTCTGAAACTACTGGACCAAATTCAACCAAACTTAGCCACAATCATTATTAGGGTATTTAGTTTAAAAAATGTGTGGTGACCCAGCCAACCAACCAAGATGGCTGCCATGGCTAAAAATAGAACATAGGGTAAAATGTAGATTTTGGCTTGTAACTCTGAAACCAAAGCATTTAAAGCAAATCTTACAGGGATTAACTTGTTTATCAAGTAAATATCTATCTGCCCTCAAATTTTCAGATGAATTGGGCAACTGGTTGTTGGGTTGCTGCCCTGAATTGGTAATTTTAAGGAAATTTTGCCGTTTTGGTTATTATCTTGAAAATTATTACAGATAGAGATAAACTGTAAACAGCAATAATGTTCAGCAAAGTAAGATCTTCAAATAAGTCAACATGACCAAAATGGTCAGTTGACCCTTAAGGAGTTATTGCCCTTTATAGTCAATTTTAACAATTTTCATTAATTTGGTAAATTTTGGTGTTTTACAAAATGTTTTCCTTTTGTAATCTTCTTTTCTGAAACTGCAGTAGAAAATCAATATAGAAAACAATCTACTAATGTACTGGCAATAAAAATAATTGATAATTCTATAACATGAAAAAAAACCACATTAATACCTGATGATGGTGTTTCTTTCTTTACATTGAAAATGATGTCACAACTTTAATCCCAAACAATAGGTCGAATGTCAGATATGTTTCAGTACTTTGGCTTCATTTTCTACAGATTCAAGTGCAAATGATGCTTGAATTCCTACACTAATTTATACAGACTTCATCCCCTTTCACAGGTAATGCCTGTCTCATATTATATTTAAAACTTTAATAGAATATCAAAATTTTGAGAGAAAATTAATCAACCATGCAAGATCTAAAACTTAATTAATATTGTTCAAATTATCAATTAACTATTAAAAAAAATCTCATTAAAAAATATAGTTCTTCATTTTATATTTTATCAGAAATTTAGGAAAAATTGAATTTAATTGTGTCCCTTGTTCTCATTTCCTGGGATAAATCCAATACAAATTAAAGTATTGGTATTGAATTAATATTTAAGAAATATTTCAAACCTTACCATTTTCTTCACAAGAATGAAGACCATATTTTCAGTGTCATGAGTATCAGTCATCATATTTGTTGAACTTTGTTGTTAAAAGTTGAATACAAAAAGATCAACAAAGCAATTCAAAACCACTTGAATTTTGCAACAACAAATGAGAGTTTTTAACGACCTCAGCTGGCTATACAACCCTTGCACAATCAACTGAATTTTGCAGAAATCATTAATAGGAAAGATTGCCCTTAAATGATAATTTTTTATTACCTTTTTGTTTTTTTTGGGGGTGTGGGGGTGTGTTGCGCAACAACAAAACTTCACAACAAACTTCCTCATCACTTGCATTTCTCGTTAGATAAATTTTACAAAATTCTCCCTGAAACTACTGTCAAATTAAACCAAACTTGGTTTAAATCACCACTAGGATATCCAGGGACCACTGTGTATGATGACCCTGCCTGCCAACATGGCACACATGGCTGAAATAAAACATAGGTTTCAAACGCACTTTTTAGTCTTATATCTCTGAAACTAAACGACAGTACAACAGTTGCATTTATCATGCATCAATTGTAAATAAAAATATCAGGTGAGCGACACAGGGTCCTTGGAGCCTCTAGTTTTCATATTTCTGAGCTTAGAAAGCAAAAAGTATAAAAGTGAACTTCTGTCGCCATCTTTGAATCAGCCGGTTCCACTCGTTTTACTTTTCAGCCATATTTAACCCAGTCACGTGATAGGGCTAACCGGGCATAACCCGGACTAGAACAAATGAAGCAGCCCCATAGCTTCCCTTCCCATGATTCAACTGAGATTTGGTTTTCAGTTTGTAAGAATAGGATAGGACATATAACACAGTAAAATGATGAAAAACTAATAACCAGTATCTGTATATTTATATAGACTAATATACCACGTTGATAGAAAAGAATAAGAAAGCGTCTAAATGTTAACCCTCCCTTAAATAAATTGGAAAAAAAACTTATTCATTTAGGCTTAGGTAAATATTTAAGTAAAGGATGATAACGTTAAATTACATTTGCGGTGTAAAGTAAGCATATGATTTTTATTCCATATTCAGTAAAATTGAGAATGGAAATGGGGAATGTGTCAAAGAGACAACAACCCGACCACAGAACAGACAACAACAGAAGGTCACCAATAGGTCTTCAATGCAGCGAGAAATTCCAGCACCCGGAGGCGTCCTTCAGCAGGCCCCTAAACAAATATATATACTAGTTCAGTGATAATGGACGTCATACTAAACTCCAAATTATACACAAGAAACTAAAAGTAAAAATAATACAAGACTAACAAAGGCCAGAGGCTCCTGACTTGGGACAGGCACAAAAATGTGGCGGGGTTAAACATGTTTATGAGATCTCAACCCTCCCCCTATACCTCTAGCCAATGTAGAAAAGTAAACGTATAACAATACGCACATTAAAAGTCAGTAAAAGAGAAGTCAGAGTCCGATGTCAGAAGATGTAACAAAAGAAAATAAACAAATGACAATACATAAATAACAACAGACTACTAGCAGTTAACTGACATGCCAGCTCCAGACCTCAATTAAACTGATTGAAAGACTATGTCTTCATCATATGAATATCAGGCACAATCCCTCCCGTTAGGGGTTTAGTATCATACCATCATAAAATATATGAGAAGAGCATAACCCGTGTCATGCCAACAACTGGTTTTTAAATAAATGTGTTAAGTTCCGATGCAAAGACCCTATAAGTGAATCAATATTAAAGCCAAAATATGCAATCTTTAATGACCTGACAACAGTATCGTAACTATATCCCTTCTTAATAAGTCTATTTAAAGGTTTTGTTAGCTTCTGAGGTGAATACTGACATTTTGTGCTTTATAAAGAATATTACCATAAAAGATTGGATGTGAAATACCTGAACGATAAGAAGTCTGCATGTTGAGCTATATTTACGAATGATGTCCTTGTACCTATGATAAAATTTAGTAAATGTTTTGACTAGTTTGTGATATCGAAAACCCTGGTGTAATTATTTTTCAGTAATACATAAATTTCTCTCGTTAAAATCTAAAACGTTGTTACATACACGAGCGAATTGTACAAGTTGAGATATATAAACACCGTAAGATGGTGACAAGGGAACGTCACCATCTAAAAATGGATAATTAACGATAGGAAATGAAAATCATCTCTTTTATCATAAATTTTGTATTAAGCTCTCCGTTAATAATATAGATATCAAGATCGAGGAAAGGGCAGTGGTCATTGTTAGTATTAGCTTTATTTAAAGTAAGTTCAACAGGATAAATTTCTTCAGTATACATACTGAAGTCGTCATTATTGAGAGCCAATATATCATCCAAATATCTAAAAGTATTATTAAATTTTGTATCAGATGTTGTTTTGATGGGTCTTTGCTGATTTTAGTCATAAATTGTTACTCATAGCAATACAAAAACAGGTCCGCAATAAGTGGTGCACAGTTAGTCCCCATTGGAATTCCGATAACCTGACGATATACGGAATCTCCAAAGTGAACAAAAATATTATCTAGTAAAAATTCAAGGGCAGATATAGTATCAAAGCATGTCCAGTTGACATAGTTCTTTTGTTTATTGCTACTAAAAAATGACCTAAAAGAGAACATATGTATTCACATTCTGACATTTTAAATGCCCATTTGATTAGGTGTGTGAATTTTTTCTTAATGAGAATGTGAGACATGCTTACTTTCTTTTAGCACCAATGAAACTTTGAAAGTGATAAGATATTGACCCAAGCACTGTAAAAACTTTAATTTACCACTGCTTTTCCATTTGAAAACAAATTCTGCTGTTAAAAATGTTAAATTTTAACCAACTGTGAGCCCTTCAGACAAATGCTGTAGATTACTGATTTAGATTTTAATCTTTAAAAATAACTAATTTATCTCTGACTTTCTCCACAGATATTCAAGATTAACCACAACTTACAGGGTATATAATAATCCTGAACTTGCACTATTTCATACAATCCTACACTTAATTGTTTTGCACTTTTCCCATTGCATAATAACAACCATTCCAAATAATCTTGATAATGATGTAAGCCCTCATGTTTGTTTTCATTCAATGATGTAATTTAACCAGATATTTTCTTGTTTTATTTGTTTCACATTTTGTCATGGTCAAAACTGACTATGGGGAATGGGTTTGATTGTTGAAGGCTGTAAATTAAAGTTACATGTAGTTGCTTCGATCCAAATCCTATGGTCACTGAAGGATAGTTGTCTAATTGGTAATCATACCACATCTCCTTATTGGTATATAAGCCGATTTTAATTTCAATCTCATGGATATGCAAATCCTGCTTCTATGCTTCACAAACATGGATGACGAAAAAAAGCTCTGTTTTTAGTTCTGTTTAAATGGTCATTGACTAAACTAATAAAATTCCTACCTCAAAATTTTGGAGGAAAACTCTTGATTTTATGAGAGACACTTTATCCATATATAAAAATCTAACTTGAAGTCAAGATTGATTGATTGATTGTTGGTTGCTTAACGTCCAGTGGCAAATATTTCATGCATATTCAGGACGAGAACAAATTAACAATAAATACAATAGGTAGGTTATGTAATAGAGGCGTCTTGGATTGAGGTCGGAGAAATTTAGACTGCCACGGGAAATGAGGATATATTGGATAGGGACAGAAATTTAGCCTTGCAACAGGTCACCTACGGACCCCTCAAAGAGTTGTTGCAAGGGTTCTTAACGTGCAAAGAGCGTGGCACTCTCTTTACACGAGGCATCAGATTTAACGTCCCCATTCTGACCGGACGTGGCTGCAAATTTGTACATCCCGCACAGCCAAACGGACGCCCCACTTTGACGAGGGTTTTACTGCCGGTCGGAGGAAGACCAATGGTGACCATACTTCTATTCCCCAGTCACCCTTGGGGTTCTTGAAGTCAAGAGAAAGCCCTTCTGGTCCTAAATTTGACCTAAAATGATACCATGAGTTCATTGTCCATAAGCAAGAATAAAAAAAGAGGAATTGCAGTCCTTACAACATTCTGAAAACACAAACTTCTTCAATTATCAAAATTCCAATCATATAATAATAAAGCTTATATTTATACATAAGTGTTTGAAACATTTGCCATATGTATTGTGAAATGCTTTTTGTTTCAATTTTTTATAGTATCTATTAGGGGAATCCTGAGGATCTTGAAAATTAGATTGATTGATTGATTGGTGTTTAACACCACTTTCAACACTATTATGCTATTTCGAGGCAGTCAATTTTTTAATTGGTGGAAGCCGGAGTGCCCGGAGAGAACCACGACCTTTGGTAGGAAAACTGACAATCCTAGTCAATTGAGATTGGAGTCGAGTGCACCTGCCCCGTGTGGGATTGGAACTCACAACCTCAGTGTTGACTGGCTAGTGGTACAGTATTTGGACTACTTGGACCACTCAGCCACAGAGGCCCCTGAAAATTAGAAGATAAATGTGTCTTTGTCAGTGAAGCATGGACACAAGATTTATATTTCAATTAGAATATTTAAACTTTAAAATGCAATTAGGGACCATTAAATGCATGTCATTTAATTTTTTATATTTCTAGGCTTATGCTAAGATAGTAGATAGGTATAATGTTTGAGCTTATGCACTATTTCAGTTAATCTGTCTGCCCCAAATCAGGTTAATATTTGGTTGAAATTAGTTTGTTGGCAAATGAACTTTAAACTTAGTAAACATGTTCAATTTGAAGTGAATTAATTAATGAATACACCAAATTAAGAATTTGACCCAGATTTCTAGATTTCAAGGTTCAGTGAATATGGAAATTTAAAATGCAAGCACAACACACAATGTTTGATTTTTTCCTCTATTTTCACTTTTACTTACTAATTTCCCTCTACTTCCTACAAATTTTACAAATATTTCATGTTTTGGACCAGTTTTGCACACACTGTGGAAATACATTGTTGGGAACCATTGTTTCATGTCTTTACTTTAGTGCAGCAGAACTTTTTAGAAATTTAATTCACTTCTGAAAGCCTGAATCTGATTCTAAAATTATTATTGAATACAAACTATTTCCCCTGTTGGGAAGAATAACAGTATCAATACTTACGGGTTCTCTGATGTGAAGCACAACATTTGGTGAAAAGTAAATATAAAACATTGTATAACTTTAATTACAAGAATGTTAAAAGCCAAATGATATATATACCAAATATTATCTTTAAATCAACAGGGTTTAAAAACTTAGAGTAAGTGTTGACTCATCAATGAGCTTCACTGTTAAAAAGTTTAGTATATTTTATACTCTTTTGGACTTGTGAAAAGTTGTCATGAATGTTCAGATACTATAGCTTTTATCATCTTTTTATTATAGATATTCAAGAGGAGCCTCAACCTGGTCCATCAAATGCTGCTATATAACTGTTTTGATTGGTTCGTTTGAATTTATTCATGAATCTGATTGGTTCATTTGAATTTATTCTTGAATATGATTGGTGGTTCATGGACCAATAGTATGTTGAAGATTGTGATAAAAACTTTTGAACAATATTTTAAATACTTAATATATATTTGTGAGAATGGGTGCAATATGATTGTTTCGATACGAATGAGACATGAGAAAGAATTTATTTGTTATAAAACTTTTTGTTTGTAATTTTTGCACAAAATTTCATCCTTTATCTGTTACAAAGTGTAGAATAAATTACATGTTTACCAACTGATAGAGCCTCTGTTGTGCTCCAAGCATTGACCACTTAGAAAAATGAAAATAGTAATATTAACTTAGAAATTAGTACCTTGTAATCATTGGATTCAAATATTGTGAATTCATTTTATTTTTTGGTGGATAATCAATGGTGTGTGGTTTCAGAAAAAAATTGTAATTTTGATGGATATTTGATTTTGTTTATTATTTTTTATTTTGCCAAATTCTGCATTCAAGCATTATGAAAATTTGTCCTTTATTGAACATTTTAATTCGTGTTTTACCTATATGCACCAAATCCACAAAAAAGTTTTTCCATGAATGATAATGAATCCATAATAGTTTATTTATATAAGTATTAATCATGGTGTTCTATTTATTGTTGATTTAGAGGTTACGAAATAAATATTTATAATTTATTAACTAATGAAATACATTTTTTTTCATTGATTTGATCTGTACCTATCTGTTAGAACAATTAAAAAAAAATATGAATCATTTGTCTACTTACAAACTTTTTATACATTACAAATTCATACCTGCCAACTTTTCAAAATCTCCATGGTGGATTTTATTGGCAAGAGAACCTAATGCTCCTCTTGTTTGTCATAAGTGTTTTAAATTTTTACTATTTTGTTTGAATGAATAAATATGTGCTTAAATACCCTTTTAACTCATTTGAATAGTAAAAATTAGACACATGTGAAAATTTCCTGATTTTCAGTTTTTGGTATGCAGTTGTATATGCATATGGCATATCTCAGATCCATGACTATTTATTACTTAAGTGATGGTTCATTGACTTTGAAGGTTTTGCATAGTTTTCATGTTTAAATTTTTCCACATTAATTTCAACTTTTGCATTTTATTATCGACTAGACGTAGCTCTGTGTCAACAGTTGATTAAAAAAAAAAATTGAATGAGACTACAGGAATATTTTAATGATGGTCTTATTTTAAATTTATTTTTTGTACATTTATACTTATTTAAAAGTTCTTGCCATAAGCACTGACATGTTGTTTTGACATACTATAAGTATACTGTAACAATAATGACTTGTGTATTTTACAATTTAGATTGTCCAACAAACTATGAAATTTACTAAGCGTTACATTTATCTGTTCTTTATGATCTGTTATTTGTCGATATTAACTTGATAATATCCATGTGCTCCAATGCACATGCAGATGTAGTGTTACAAAGATCCAGTAATGTATTCCACACAAACTTGTGTTAGGGGCTATCTTGCATTGAGGTGTGTTTATAAAGCATCACTGTGACTTAAACATGAGAACAAAGCATAATTTTGTAATCCAAAAAGCTCGAGTTTCACTCTATGCTATTGTTTTGTGTTTATGTTCTATGAGATTATTTTTTTTCTGATGGATGCAGAGAACCATTTCAGAATTGTTTTACTTTATCTTTCAAAAAATGTATATGAAATTCAAAGGTTGCAATATAATAGCATTTTGCTTGTGCACATAACACATGTAACACTCATAATAAAATAAAATTTGATTAAGGTTGCACTGTAAAAATAGCACATCAAACTCAAAATTAAATATATTTATATAGTTAAGGTTGGACTGTGAAAATATCACATTGCTTGTTTATGTGGTCTTACCAAAGTATATCGGTCACAAAAGTATATTTACTATAGGTTGGACCTTGAAAGTAGCACATTTTTTGTTGCAAATAGCATTTACAATGAAAATATGATTTAAATCTATATTATATATGGGTTGAATTGAAGAGACATATTTACTTGTTGAATAGTCCATTTAAAAAAGGTTGAAATTTAACCCCAAATAAGTAATTCCCTTCCTGTAATCGATCTCTCCTACTTGTGTAAATGTTACACACACATTTTTTGTTTCTTATATCAATGTTATATAGCATTTACAATTATTAAGGAACATATGATTTAAAGATAATAAGCGTTGAGCTAAAGAGACCTCTGTATTGCTTTTAAGAGGTCTTCTTCAAAAAACTCTTAAAAAATCCTGAAAAATGCTTGGAAACCAAATAAAAGAATCATCTCAACCTATTATTTGTTGAAAATTCCATTTAAAAAAGGTTGCATTCCCTCCCTGTAATCTATCTCTCCTACTTGTGTAAATGAGGGTCTGGATGGTGTTTATAAAATAGAGACTAATTGGCGACAAAGGAATAGAGAAAAAATTTGAATGATAAATAAGAATAGATAGTAATGGGCAAAAAAAAAAAAAAAGTATAGAGAAAAATTTCCAATACAAAAGATTACAGGAATGAACACCCTCATTAATTTAGCCACCGTGGAGCATTTATTCAGGTGTATACCTTGGGTCTTTAAAATCTTTGGTACGCTTGGATCTACAGTGTTCATAGGTATATTTTAAGCTTCTGAGTAACAGATTATTTTACTGCTTTTTTACACTTTAAAAAGGCATTGATAAAATGGCTATAACAAATGCATTATTAATTTCAAAGTACTTATCTCCCTTAGATAAACCTGTTATATGATTGGTTAATTGTTGTTTGCTTTATTTTCAGTGGCAAATATTTCATTCATATTCAGAAAGTTATGAATTTATGATCTACTGTATTACAGGTTGAAATAGCACATAACCTGTTGCATATTACATACATGATGAAATGTGACTTGACTAAGATTGTTGGAAATTAAATATATTTTGCATATTAATATGATAATCATGACAATTTTGGTATGGAAATAATTTTTGGTTGAGCCAATTGTATTATTTCTTTAAAGAAAGAAAACTTCCTATAGATATTAAAGTTAGAAAAATTAAGCATATCTATAATTGAATTCAAACTTTCTGGAAAAGCTTATGTTTTATATATTGACCAATAATAAATATGCGGAAATTAGTATTTTGTCAGAATACATTTTTAACATTGTGAAATATTTTATAATGATTAAAAAAACCATATATTGTGCCTAGATTTTGTATAGCTTTATTTTACTATCATAATTTATATATATATAAAAAAATGTTTTGTCCTCATCAAAATAGGTTTTCCAAATCTTTTTGGGGATATTATTTTTTTTAAAGTTGTTAATTAAAAATTATTGGCTTTAAAACTGTTAAAAAATTCTGAAAATGCTGGGAAAAAAACACTTATTAATTTTTTGGTGCATACATTTGTTTTGTAATTTTTTTTATTTTTCATTTAACAGGAGTAGAGAAAATAAAAGTTCGTGTAATTATATCTCTGAACCATATCGAAATTCTCCCAGAGGTCAAATTGAATGTTGACCTTTTTTTTTCATGGAAAGATAAGATAAATAAAGATTGCCTGTTGTTTTGGCAGGGTAACATTTAGTCCAAAGCAATCTCTGCATGTCTAACAATCAGATCATTTTTTTGGCATGGAAAGATTTAATGTACAGTGCAAAACATTGTCTGTTGTCTTAGCAGGGGGACATTTAGTCAAAAGCAATCTCTGCATTATCTGTCAAACAATCAGAAATGATTTATGCAGTCAGACTTAACAATGTTGGATTGCATAAAATTGAGAGAGACAAGTTTTACAAATGATAATATTTGTATTATTCTGTTTAACTATGTAGTAATTTTGTATCTTTATTTGTAAAATAAAATATTTTTGTTATTTATTGTTAATGCAGAACAGAATTTTTGTATGTAAATGAAAAAAAAATTAATATAAATGCATTTCTATACATTTTAGTGGTTTTTCATTTAAAAAAAGGAATACAGATATTTGATGCAGCTTGCAGTTGTGGCTCATTGCTTGGCAGTAGCATAGTTGTGTTTGTTGTACATAGAAACAGTGCATTGTGGGATGGCAATACTTTCTGACTGATGACAAGATCAATTAGGTGTCTTGTTTACATCATTTTTTTAAATCTTTTCTTAAAACTTTGGCAATTCATTTCAATTACAGTGAAAACTGAAAATGTTAAGATTTGAAAAAACAACCTGGAATCATCTGAATTCCTTATGGTCCCAGTGATCTTAGGGAAACTTACCATCGTCTGTTAACTTTTACTTCTCCTCTTACACTATTGGGCCAAACTTAATCAACCTTGTCCATAATCATCATTGGGGTATATCATTTTAAAAAATGTGATCAATGACCCAGCCTGCCAATTACACATGGCTGACATGGCTCCAAATAGAACACAGGGGTAAAACCAACTTTTGTTTATTATCTTGAAAGCTGTTACAAATAAAGCAAAAACTTTCAGAATTTTAGATCAACCTGCAGTTTAACATCAAAATTGTCCATGTCTTATTTTAGGAGTTATTGCCCTGCAATGGTGAATTTATCATTTTTTTAGTATTGCTGTTTGTTCTGAAAACTATGATAGATAGGTAGATACAAACTTTATAAAGCAAAAATGACCAGCAAGACAAGATCTACAAATAAGTCAAATGACTAAAATTGTCTTTTATCAGAAATATTGACCTTATTTGGAGATTTTTTTTCCATTTTTTTCTGTTTTTGTCTATTAACCTAAAACCTATGATAGATAGATATGAACTTTAAATAGAAAAAAAAAATGGTCGGAAAGACAAGATCTACAAATAAGTCTAATGACCAAAATTGTCAGTCGCCTTTTTATCAGAAATATTGACCTTAATTGGAGATTGTTTTCCATTTTTTTCTGTTTTTGGTCCGAGGACACAGTTATCGTCCTTAGATTTTCGTTGTCTACAAATATAGTCCCTAGTGTGGACAGTGTATAACTTGCAAATTTTGTTCATACACTTTCCAAATTTATTTCTTTATATTTTATGCATGAAATATTAAGTAAAGGGATGAAATTACATGTTAAAAAGTTTGGGTGCTGAATCTTTATGTTAAGTAGTGATTAGGTCCAGTTCAAAAGGTAAAAAAACTAGTATGTCTGAAGCTGTCAAACTGAATTTTAGACCCCTTTAACATCGAATTGTCAATATTTTGAGTTAGAGCTGGTAGACTTTTCTATAATTTTGATATTATTTGTCCCAATAGTAGTACACTACACTGTAAAAATCTTTTGAGATAGAGCAGGTGCGATTTTTTAATTTGAATTTATTGTCTAAAAGAAATGCACTACAAAATAACTGTGTTCTCGGCCTAAGAGATGAATTCAGGAAATGTAGATTCTGTACTTTGGCAACGTCCCAGAATGGTTTGCTGGTTTCAATTTGTCAAACTCAATAAAAGTAAAGGATTTAAATCTTTATTTGAAAGAAATTCTGTTAAAATGTCCCATTTTGGCATTATACTGCTAAAATAAGCATTTTATAGTAGTTTCCATTTTATGCCTAAGAGGCATGCTGACTTTCTATCTGACAGCTTTTTATGCTTTGATATTTGTGTTTCTATGATTAATTCAAATTCTATTAACCATTTGTGAACTTTGAATGTAGAGAAAGTAGATTATCACAGAAAAAATGTGCAAAATGTGTTGTATTTAGGCCCTGGTCGAATGGCCTGTTTGATGTATGTGAAATGTGAAGAGCTTTGTACATAAAATTTGTAGCCCATCATGAATATTTCACTAAATCTGTTAAAAAGCACTTGACAATGATCTGTGCACCTTATCCATTTCATATACTACCTTTATTTTCTTCTGTAGTATAGCATGTGGTTCAAATATATGCCAGTTAAGACTAAAACTACATGCAAGTTTTCCATTGAAAAGTGAAAAACTGTGCATCAGACCATACTGTCTGTAGAAAAGTTGAATGCAAGAGTCCTTTTGCAATTAGACTTCTTGTATCATGACATCTTAGCATAGAAAATAGCAAAAGTAACAAATTTCCATTTGTTATAGCTTCTGTATGCATTTTATATGTAAATATGTGCTACGGCCTAAATTGACGCTAAATAATGTTCAGTCTTGCATGACCTAAGACCATTTTATACTCATGTGGTATGCTTTTGTAACTTTTCTTTCCATTTAAAGTACATTTAATATATATGGAAGAATAATCTATAATAAAAAAACTTCAAAACTTCAAATTGTTTGGTAAAATGCATGTTTATGTAAGGCTCCCTTAATTCGAAAATCTCAATTTTCAGGCACAGGCTCATATAAATTTAACTTTTGAATAATTGTAATAAATCTGATAAATCAAATGAGTGTCCACTTGCTTTTAATACTTAATATATTATATCCAAGAGCATTTAAAAGCAAAATTTTGCAATATTTAAATTTTTAAAGCCCAAATCTTGATAGTTGAAATTATTTGATTTAAACGTCAAAATTAAACATCCAAATTTCAATATTAAAATAGCCATAGTTTCTATGATATATATCCTTTGGCCATGAAACGTGGCCAACTATCCTATAATTCCTAAGCTTAGGTCATGCAAAGTTTAATTAGAATCGGTCAAGTCTTTCTATACTATTAGGTCCGAGGACACAGTTATCGTCCTTAGATTTTCGTTGTCTACAAATATAGTCCCTAGTGTGGACAGTGTATAACTTGCAAATTTTGTTCATACACTTTCCAAATTTATTTCTTTATATAAATTACATGTTTACCAACTGATAGAGCCTCTGTTGTGCTCCAAGCATTGACCACTAGAAATGAAAATAGTAATATTAACTTAGAAATTAGTACCTTGTAATCATTGGATTCAAATATTGTGAATTCATTTTATTTTGTGATAATCAATGGTTGTGTTTCAGAAAATTGTAATTTTGATGGATATTTGATTTTGTTTATTATTTTTATTTTGCCAAATTCTGCATTCAAGCATTATGAAAATTTGTCCTTTATTGAACATTTTAATTTGTTTTACCTATGCACCAATCCACAAAGTTTCCATGAATGATAATGAATCCATAATAGTTTATTTATATAAGTATTAATCATGGTGTTCTATTTATTGTTGATTTAGAGGTTCGAAATAAATATTTATAATTTATTAACTAATGAAATACATTTTTCATTGATTTGATTGTACCTATCTGTGAACAATTAAAAAATATGAATCATTTGTCTACTTACAAACTTTTTACATTACAAATTCATACCACTTCAAAATCTCCATGGTGGATTTTATTGGCAAGAGAACCTAATGCTCCTCTTGTTTGTCATAAGTGTTTTAAATTTTTACTATTTTGTTTGAATGAATAAATATGTGCTAAATACCTTTTAACTCATTTGAATAGTAAAATTAGACACATGAAATTTCCTGATTTTCAGTTTGTATGCAGTTGTATATGCATATGGCATATCTCAGATCCATGACTATTTATTACTTAAGTGATGGTTCATTGACTTTGAAGTTTTGCATAGTTTTCATGTTTAAATTTCACATTAATTTCAACTTTTGCATTTTATTATCGACTAGACGCTCTGTGTCAACAGTTGATTAAAAAAATTGAATGAGACTAGGAATATTTTAATGATGGTCTTATTTTAAATTTATTTTTGTACATTTATACTTATTTAAAAGTTCTTGCACATACATGTTGTTTTATTATAAGTATAACAATAATGACTGTGTATTTTATTTAGATTGTCCAACAAACTATGAAATTTACTATACATTTATCTGTTCTTTATGATCTGTTATTGTCGATATTAACTTGATAATATCCATGTGCTCAATGCACATGCAGATGTAGTGTTACAAAGATCCAGTAATGTATTCCACACAAACTTGTGTTGGCTATCTTGCATTGAGGTGTGTTTATAAAGCATCACTGTGATAAACATGAGAACAAATAATTTGTAATCCAAAAAGCTCGAGTTTCACTCTATGCTATTGTTTTGTGTTTATGTTCTATGAGATTATTTTTCTGATGGATGAGAACATTTCAGAATTGTTTTACTTTATTCAAAATGTATGAATTCAAAGGTTGCAATATAATAGCATTTTGCTTGTCATAACACATAACCTCATAATAAAATAATTTGATTAAGGTTGCACTGTAAATAGCACATCAAACTCAAAATTAAATATATTTATAGTTAGGTTGGACTGTGAAAATATCACATTGCTTGTTTATGTTTACCAAATATCGGTCAAAAAGTATATTTACTATAGGTTGGACCTTGAAAGTACATTTTGTTGCAATAGCATTTACAATGAAAATATGATTTAAATCTATATTATATATGGGTTGAATTGAAGACATTTACTTGTTGAATAGTCCATTTAAAAAGGTTGAAATTTAACCAAATAAGTAATTCCTTCCTGTAATCGATCTCTCCTACTTGTGTAAATGTTACACACATTTTTCCTTATATCAATGTTATATAGCATTTACAATTATTAAGGAACATATGATTTAAAGATAATAAGCGTTGAGCTAAAGAGACCTCTATTGCTTTTAGAGGTCTTCAAAATCTTAAAAATCCTGAAATGCTTGAAACCAAATAAGAATCATCTCAACCTATTATTTTGAAAATTCCATTTAAAAAGGTTGCATTCTCTGTAATCTATCTCTCCTACTTGTGTAAATGAGGGTCTGGATGGTGTTTATAAAATAGAGACTAATGGCGACAAAGGAATAAATTGATGAATAAGAATAGATAGTAATGGGCAAAAAAAAAAAAAAAAAAAAATTTCATTAAACAAAATTACAGGAATGAACACCCTCATTAATTTAGCCACCGTGGAGCATTTATTCAGGTGTATACTTGGGTCTTTGAAATCTTTGACGCTTGGATCTACAGTGTTCATAGGTATATTTTAAGCTTCTGAGTAACAGATTATTTTACTGCTTTTTACACTTTAAAAGGCATTGATAAAATGGCTATAACAAATGCATTATTAATTTCAAAGTACTTATCTCTTAGATAAACCTGTTATATGATTGGTTAATTGTTGTTTGCTTTATTTTCAGTGGCAAATATTTCATTCATATTCAGAAAGTTATGAATTTATGATCTAATGTATTACAGGTTGAAATAGCACATAACCTGTTGCATATTACATACATGATGAAATGTGACTTGACTAAGATTGTTGGAAATTAAATATATTTTGCATATTAATATGATAATCATGACAATTTGGTATGGAAATAATTTTGTTGAGCCAATTGTATTATTTCTTTAAAGAAAGAAAATCTATAGATATTAAAGTTAGAAAAATTAACATATCTATAATTGAATTCAAACTTTCTGGAAGCTTATGTTTTATATATTGACCAATAATAATATGAAATTAGTATTTGTCAGAATACATTTAACATTGTGAAATATTTTATAATGATTAAAAACCATATATTGTGCCTAGATTTTGTATAGCTTTATTTTACTATCATAATTTATATATAAAAAATGTTTTGTCCTCATCAAAATAGGTTTTCCAAATCTTTGGGATATTATTTTAAAGTTGTTAATTAAAATTATTGGTTTAAAACTGTTAAAAATTCTGAAAATGCTGGAAAAACTTATTATTTTTGTGCATACATTTGTTTTGTAATTTTTTATTTCATTTAACAGGAGAGAAAAAAAGTGTAATTATATCTCTGAACCATATCGAAATTCTCCCAGAGGTCAAATTGAATGTTGACCTTTTTTTCATGGAAGATAAGATAAATAAAGATTGCCTGTTGTTTTGGCAGGGTAACATTTAGTCCAAAGCAATCTCTGCATGTCTAACAATCAGATCATTTTTTGGCATGGAAAGATTTAATGTACAGTGCAAAACATTGTCTGTTGTCTTAGCAGGGACATTTAGTCAAAAGCAATCTCTGCATTATCTGTCAAACAATCAGAAATGATTTATGCAGTCAGACTTAACAATGTTGGATTGCATAAAATTGAGAGACAAGTTTTACAAATGATAATATTTGTATTATTCTGTTTAACTATGTAGTAATTTTGTATCTTTATTTGTAAAATAAAATATTTTTATTTATTGTTAATGCAGAACAGAATTTTTATGTAAATGAAAAAAATTAATATAAATGCATTTCTATACATTTTAGTGGTTTCATTTAAAAGAATACAGATATTTGATGCAGCTTGCAGTTGTGGCTCATTGCTTGCAGTAGCATAGTTGTGATTTAAAGTTGTACAAGAAAAGTGCATTGTGAGGCTGGTCGAATGGCCTGTTTGATGTATGTGAAATGTGAAGAGCTTTGTACATAAAATTTGTAGCCCATCATGAATATTTCACTAAATCTGTTAAAAAGCACTTGACAATGATCTGTGCACCTTATCCATTTCATACTACCTTTATTTTCTTCTGTAGTATAGCATGTGGTTCAAATATATGCCAGTTAAGACTAAAACTACATGCAAGTTTTCCATTGAAAAGTGAAAAAACTGTGCATCGTGACCCATACTGTCTACAGAAAAGTTGAATGCAGTGAGTCCTTTGCAATTAGACTTTGTATCATGACATCTTAGTATAGAAAATAGCAAAAAGTAACAAATTTCCATTTTTTATATAGCTTCTGCATGCATTTTTATATAAATATATGCTACGGCCTAAATTGACGCTTATGTAATGTCTAGTCTTGTATGACCTAAGACCATTTATACTCATGTGGTATGCTTTGTAACTTTTCTTTCCATTTAAAGTACATTTAATATATATGGAAGAATAATCTATAATAAAAAAACTTCAAAACCTCAAATTGTTTGGTAAAATGCATGTTTATGTATGGCTCCCCTTAATCTCGAAAATCTCAATTTTCAGGCACAGGCTCATATAAATTTAACTTTTGAATAATTGTAATAAATCTGATAAATCAAAGTGAGTGTCCACTTGTTTTTTCATACTTAATATATTATATCCAAGAGCATTTAAAAAAGCAAAATTTTGCAATATTTAAAATTTTAAAGCCCAAATCTTGATAGTTGAAATTATTTGATTTAAACGTCAAAATTAAACATCCAAATTTCAATATTAAAATAGCTATAGTTTCTATGATATATATCCTTTGGCCATGAAACGTGGCTAACTCATCCTATAATTCTCTAAGCTTAGGGTCATGTAAAAGTTTAATTAGAATCGGTCAAGTCTTTCTATACTATTAGGTCCGAGGACACAGTTATCGCCTTAGATTTTCGTTGTTCACAAATATAGTCCCCAGTGTGGACAGTGTATAACTTGTAAATTTTGTTCATACACTTTCCAAATTTATTTCTTTTATATTTTATGCATGAAATATTAAGTAAAGGGATGAAATTACATGTTAAAAAGTTTGGGTGCTGAATCTTTATGTTAAGTAGTGATTTGGTCCAGTTCAAAATGGTTTGATTTAAACGTCAAAATTAAACATCCAAATTTCAATATTAAAATAGCTATAGTTTCTATGATATATATCTTTTGGCCATGAAACGTGGCTAACTATCCTATAATTCCTCAAGCTTAGGGCATGCAAAGTTTAATTAGAATCGGTCAAGTCTTTTCTATACTATTAGGTCCGAGAGACACAGTTATCGATCCTTAGATTTTCGTTGTCTCTAAATATAGTCCCTAGTGTGGACAGTGTATAACTTGCAAATTTTGTTCATACACTTTCCAAATTTATTTCTTTATATTTTATGGCTGAAATATTAAGTAAAGGGATGAAATTACATGTTAAAAAGTTTAAAAGCTGAATCTTTATGTTAAGCAGTGATTTGGTCCAGTTCAAAATGGTCAAAACTAGTATGTCTGAAGCTGTCAAACTGAATTTTAGACCCCTTTAACATCGAACTGTCAATATTTTGAGTTAGAGCTGGTAGACTTTTTCATAATTTTGATATTATTTGTCCCAATAGTAGTACACTACACTGTAAAAATCTTTTTGAGAAAGAGCAGGTGTGATTTTTTAATTTGAATTTATTGTCTATAAAAGAAATGTACCACAAAATAACTGTGTTCTCGGGCCTTTTGTCTATTAACCTAAAACCTATGATAGATCGATATGAACTTCAAATAGAAAAAATGGTCGAAAAGAGACAAGATCTACAAATAAGTAAGGTGTCAATCACAGTCGCCTCCTTATTTGATTTATTGCCCTTCAGGATGTTCGCCTCCTTGTTTTTTAATTTTTGCCAGATATTCGAATCCTCTGGTTTTCAGCCCATGTAGTGCCATTAAAAATTTTGCCCACGAACCTCTACTTTTCTCCATAATTAATTTACATATATAGTTTAATCTTTGAAAATCTTACAAAAATCCTTGTTATTTTTTCATCGTTTTGGAAGAAAAAGGTGCCAATGTTAAGTGTATGAAAATCTAGAGAGAATTATTTCCCGCCAAATTTTCAATGGGCTATATCTCGAAAACAAGCATTACGGACTCTTCATTTCTTCTGCTGTTTTAGTTTCTTTTATTTATATACTTTCAATTTATTTTAGTCTTTTAAAAAGCTTGTTATTTTGAAACAGAGTAGCGAACATCCTTAATGCAGATTTTTACCGATTCTTTATGTGTTTGCTTATATCTATATAATACTAAAATAACGAGGTCCAATTTGTCAGCCGGCATGACATAAAGACGACGATTCAAAGAATTCAACTTTATATATAACTAATATAGGACATTGGTGTTGATTAAAAATTACATCATTCCAGGCCCTTTTGTTTTCCAAATAATTAATATAACCAATAATTAACAAGTTCCGGGTCGAACCGCTACCGATACTAATAGTATATGTCAAATATAGTTTCCGGTTTTATAAGTGGCGGTATGTATGTTCTGTATCTTCCTCCTTTATTAGGAGCACCACCATGGAATATTGTGTAAAGTAGGACACTGAACCTACGTCTCATCAGTACAGATCCAATGTGAGCATTAGCCTCCCAGTCTCAGTCTGGCCCAGACGGGTCTTACCACCAGAAGTACTTAGAAAACCAGGACGGGGGTTCAAAACATAAAGATTTTAAAGCACAGAAAATGCGTAACTTTATAATCAGCATGACTTTATTAGATGATACGAATACAAAAAGTAAAGGCTAAACACATAAGGCGTAGGTACTTTAATCCAGTCACGGAACCGCGATGTCGCGGTGTGTTCTAGTAGATATAGGAAATGTGGTGAGCCAATGAGACAACTCTCCATCCAAATAACAATTTATAAAAGTAAACCATTATAGGTCAATGTACGGCCTTTCAACACGGAGCCTTGGCTCACACCGAATAAACAAGCTTTATAAAGAACCCCAAAATTACTAGTGTAAAACCATTCAAACGGGAAAACCAACAGTCTAGTCTATATATAAAACGAGAAACGAGAAAACACGTATAAATTACATAAACAAACGACAAATCACTGTATATGATCATTAACATTATCTACAAATAGTTGAGCATAGATTAAATTGTCAGTGTCTTTATAGGAGTTATTGCCTTTAAATGACGATTTTACTTTTTATTTAGTGTTTTGGTAATGAGGGAGGTAAAGGGTTATTTTCGTGCAACGTGTTTTGCTATTTTTATTTCACGTGCAGCCGTGAAAAAGGTTCGTTATTCACCGTGTTTCGTGAAATCGGTAAAAGATAAACGTGCCAGAATTTTTTATTGTTCGTTCATCGTGAAATGGCAACTTTATTTCGCGTTCTTCTGTGCAGATACTCCCTTACGCCTCTTGGCAATGACTATAGAAGATAGAGAGAATCCGTAACAATAACAAAAACGATCAGTAATACAAAATCAACAAAAAGAGATTTAGTCTTGAATTATATTGACATGTTTAGAATTTCCTTATTATTTGACATGATTAATAAATCGTTGTTTATGGTGTAACCAAATTAGTTGATTATAAAATGGTGTTTGTTTCGTTTTAGGTAAATCCATTCCATCATAGATAAATAGCAGTGTTTATAATCCAACAAACTTAGTCCAACCTTAGATGACATAAGGTTCCATACTGGAAAGTTGTTGTAAATCAATACACAAGACTGAGATACATGAACGTTCACATACTTTATTTTTCCATCTAACATATATACAAGCACAGTTCATAAAGCATATTTACAAAACAGTAATCATGGGAACATACATTAACCCGTCGCTACTCGCAGATCGAGAGCGGGGTGAACCGATGCGTCACATGGTTCTCTCTTTTTTGAAAAAACAACCTGGAATCATCTGAATTCCTTATGGTCCCAGTGATCTTAGGAAACTTACCATCGTCTGTTAACTTTTACTTCTCTCTTACACTATTGGGCCAAACTTAATCAACCTTGTCCATAATCATCATTGGGGTATATCATTTTAAAAAATGTGATCAATGACCCAGCCTGCCAATTACACATGGCTGACATGGCTCCAAATAGAACACAGGGGTAAAACCAACTTTTGTTTATTATCTTGAAAGCTGTTACAAATAGAGCAAAAACTTTCAGAATTTTAGATCAACCTGCAGTTTAACATCAAAATTGTCCATGTCTTATTTTAGGAGTTATCGCCCTGCAATGGTGAATTTATCATTTTTTTAGTATTGCTGTTTGTTCTGAAAACTATGATAGATAGGTAGATACAAACTTTATAAAGCAAAAATGACCAGCAAGACAAGATCTACAAATAAGTCAAATGACTAAAATTGTCTTTTATCAGAAATATTGACCTTATTTGGAGATTTTTTTTCCATTTTTTTCTGTTTTTGTCTATTAACCTAAAACCTATGATAGATAGATATGAACTTCAAATAGAAAAAAAAAATGGTCGGAAAGACAAGATCTACAAATAAGTCTAATGACCAAAATTGTCAATCGCCTCTTTATCAGAAATATTGACCTTAATTGGAGATTGTTTTCCATTTTTTTCTGTTTTTGGTCCGAGGACACAGTTATCGTCCTTAGATTTTCGTTGTCTACAAATATAGTCCCTAGTGTGGACAGTGTATAACTTGCAAATTTTGTTCATACACTTTCCAAATTTATTTCTTTATATTTTATGCATGAAATATTAAGTAAAGGGATGAAATTACATGTTTAAAAAGTTTGGGTGCTGAATCTTTATGTTAAGTAGTGATTTGGTCCAGTTCAAAAAGGTAAAAAAACTAGTATGTCTGAAGCTGTCAAACTGAATTTTAGACCCCTTTAACATCGAATTGTCAATATTTTGAGTTAGAGCTGGTAGACTTTTCTATAATTTTGATATTATTTGTCCCAATAGTAGTACACTACACTGTAAAAATCTTTTTGAGATAGAGCAGGTGCGATTTTTTTAATTTGAATTTATTGTCTAAAAGAAATGCTCATCGGGAATGCTCAAAGCCGAATATTTGTAGGCCAAGGATGTATAAGAACCAACACAGTTGAAGAGCTATGTGACCAAAAGGACCTAAAATTAATAGCCAAATCCATTGAAGGTCAACTGTGCCTGAGAGATTAGAAACCTTATTTATCTAATAGTTTTTGAAGTTACACACAGACAATTTAAGAACGGAATAGGAGCCTCTAATTACAACAACGAAAATACATTATTATATAACAAAAAAACTTGTTAATTTGTTATTATCCAAAAATTAGGTTTTTTCAGTGGAAATTCTAATCTAATATAATTTAATTTCTTTTCTCTGATTTCGCTAAAGGTATATAAAGTGAACGCATTAGTTTCTTGTCTTAGGGAAGGATAAATAGTACTTTGTAAAAAATCACTCTGATTCAAATAAAAAATTCTCTGAAACTGACATTATCAAGATACTTGATTTCTTGATTAAACAACATATTGGTTACGTTTGGAGGACGTGTTTTTCAACAAACAATCGGCATTCCCATTGGAACCTCTTTTTGCCGACTTGTTCCTTTATTCATATGAGGCTGACTTCATACAGGAACTTCTTAGGAAGAAAGAAAAGAATTTAGCAGTATCCTTTAATTTCACTTTCCGCTATAAAGATGATGTTCTTTCACTAAATAATTCACAATTTTTGACTACGTTGAACGCATCTATCCCATCGAACTTGAGATAAAGGATACAACAGATACAGTTAAGTCTGCCTCATATCTTGACTTACGTCTAGAAATTGACCATGAGGGTCGGTTAAAAACAAAACTTTACGACAAAAGAGATGATTTCAGCTTCCCAATTGTGAACTTTCCATTTTCTGTGTAGCAACATTCCAGCTGCACCTGCATACGGAGTATATATCTACCAGTTGATACGATATTCCAGGGCTTGTGTTTCCTATCATGATTTCCTTGATAGAGGGTTGCTGCTCATAAAGGAGGCTATTAAATCAAGAGTTCCAAGTGAAGAAGTTGAAATCATTCCATCGTAAATTTTATGGACCCCATCACGAGTTGGTTGACCGTTATGGAATATCTGTTTCACAGATGACGACGGATATGTTCCAATAGTCGTAACTACAATCTCGTCCCCTTCCCCCGAATGTGACCTACCGAGTTAGACATATCACCGGGTTTGTACATGAGCAACACGACCGGTGCCAAATGTGGAGCAGGATCTGCTTACCCTTTCGGAGCACCTGAGATCGCCCCCGGTTTTTGATGGGGTTCATGTTCCTCAGTCTTTAGTTTTCTATGTTGTTTTGTGTGCTGTTGTTTGTCTGTTTGTCTTTTCTTTTTTAGCCATGGCGTTGTCAGTTTGTTTTCGACTTATGGGTTTGAATGTCCCTTTGGTATCCTTCGCTTCTCTTTTTCTTCTACCAGTATATCAATATTTTCTATACAATAATAGATGGAGCTACAAGTGCTTAATTTCATTGCTTAAATTTCACGGGAACTGAATTTGAATTTATATTTTAAGTGTTCGACTAAAATCTAACTCATTATTAGATTTTATTTCACCTAAGGTAACACTTGTAGATGGATTGGTGCTAACGTCCACTGACAAATACAACATGCATAATTGAATAAAAACGTTACACCCTAAGCAGTATTTTTAGCATTCTATATCACCATGATCACCGTGGGCAAAGTGCATGTTATATAATAATGTGTATTCTATATTACAAGGTGATTACTTTATCACAAGGTGGATGCTATATCACAAGTTGCTTGCTATATCACAAGGTGCATGCTATATCACAAAGTTCTTACTTTACTGTCTATATCACAAGGTGCTTATTATATCACAAGGTGCATGCTATATCACAAGGTGCTTGCTATATCACAAGGTGCATGCTATATCACAAGGTGCTTGCTATATTAATGTGCATGCTATATCACAAGGTGCTTGCTATATTACAAGGTGCTTATTATATCACGAGGTGCATGTTATATCACAAGGTGCTTGCTATATATCAATGTGCATGCTATATCACAAGGTGCATGCTATATCACCGTGGGCAAGGTGCATGTTATCACAAGGTGCATGCTATATCACAAGGTGGCAATCCTTTCGAGACATTTCACCTTGTCTGGACACATTAATCTGGCTCTGAGGTGGCCAGTCTCTGCTCTTATTCCTAAATTGTAAATTCTGTATGGTTTGCGGAGAAGACAATTGTTAAGTCTGTGATTTGATCCTACTGGGGTTTTAACTCAAGACTTTCCACACTTGAGGCGAGCACTCTTCCACGAGACCATATACTCTAAGAAAATTTATAGCCCAAGGCGAACTCGGAGATTGCTCTGAATAAAACTTATGGTGGAATTTGACCTTTGTAGTTTTGAATAATTTTTCCGGTAAATTCCTCTTTGAAAATTTTGACTGTATTGTAAATCAGATTGTTTGTTTCTCCCTTAATCCACTAGCTGTAAGGTGTAAAATTTGATTTTAACCACCATGTGTTCATTTGCATATTTCACGTCTGGAAAACTGACAGTATTTTCCTTATGAAAGATCTTTCAAAATGTTTTGTTATTTGGGGCTCTTTCACAAAAAAAATCTCAAGACAAAAATTTACCGTAAGTAATACTGAAATGTTCATGACTTTCGAATATTTTTTCTCGTAAGGAATTCTGTGAAATTTTTTTCATTCCGTTTTTCGTTTTAATCTTTTAAAAATTCTCCCTTATGGGCTATGTGAACTATTGCCATCACCTGGCGTCCATCTTTAAAAAATCATCTCTGAATCCAAATTCAGCCTAAATTAAACTGATTAATCCATGGAGTATCTAGGTTAAAGTTTGTGTTTTCTGTTTCTTTCAACCAACCAATATGACCGCGATGACTAAAATAAAAAAAAAAAAAAAAAATAGGGGTAGAATAGAGAATGGAAACGGGGAATGTGTCAAAGAGACAACAATCCGACCACAGAGCAGAAAACAGGCCAAGGCCACCAATGGGTCTTCAAATCAGAGAGAAAATTCCGCACCCGGAGGCGGGCTTCAGCTGACCCCTAAACAATAATGTATACTAGTTCAGCGAGATGGAATCGACACTAAACTCCGAAACATACAAATGAACCAAAATTTAAAAAAAAAAAACACACAAGACTATCAAAGATTCCTGACTTGGGACAGGCGCAAAAATGCGGCGGGGTTAAACATGTTTTGTGAGATCTCAACCCTCCTCTATACCTTTAGCCAATGTGGAATAAACAAACACGCATCAATACGCACAGTAAAACTCAGTTTAAAAGAAGTCCCGAGTCCGATGTTAACTTAGAATAGGTAACAGAAGAAACTAAGCAAAATGACAATGATCAACATAAATTAACAAAGGACTACTAGCAGCTACTGACATGCCAGCTCCAGACCACAATGAGACTGATTGAAAGATTATGTCTTCATCATATGAAACATATATTAACTGTCTTAATATTTTGAAACTCGTAGAGTAAATTTTAAAGGACAAATTTGCTCAGTATGTCAAGATCATCTCATTTACACCAAAATTATTAGATGACTCATTATAGAAGTTAATGCCATTAAATGGCGATATTTAACTGTTTCTCGTGATTTTGTTAACTATATCGAAATCTATAATTATAGATAGGTACACGAAGAAACTGCATGTAAACAGCAAACATAATCAGTAGTCCAAGATCTCCAAAAATGCCAATATGACTGAAACCACTTAATATAACTACTTAATAGTAATTGCTGTCATTAGATGATGATTTTTGTTACTAATTTTCAAATTTTTGCCTTTTATATCGAAAACTATAATAAATATTTTGGTATAAATTGTAAACAGTCAAAATGATTAGCAACACAAGGAAAAGTTTATTTGTTACCATTTGTCTGAAAATTTCCACTTTATAAATGTATATATGTATTGGTGATAAAACTAAAGTTGAAACCAAATAAATGCGACTTATCAACTGATTCATATTTGTATGATCAACACTATGGGTGCCATATGAGGAGCAGGAACTGCTTAACTTTTCGGAGCACACGAGTTTCCCCATTTTTTGTTGAGTTTTGTTGCTCACTTTTGAGTTTTCTGTGTAATACTTTGTTATTGTTGTTTGTCTTCTCGTCGTTTTTATTCAAGGCATGATGAACAGTAACTAAGTCCTAAATAAAGAAAGCCGTGTCTGTTTTTCATTTTTATTGCGACGACTTGAACAAAAATCATTTCAAAACACTGCTAGAAGATGAATACCAACTCCTATAAAGATTTATCATTCTTATTATTTGTTTTATACCTTGTTGTAAAAACATATGCACAAACCAATCACGTCATACCGTTTTACACCATTTTTTATACAAAAAAACTGTTATTCTATAATTACAAAAGGTTAAACATGCATAAAACTGAACACGCCGTTACTTGTACGAAATGTGACGCCTGTAAATGACACGGAAACCAGGCGTAGAAAAGATTCTTTATCCTGGCGTCATTGCAGTGTTTAATTAAGGAATGCATGTCCAGGCGTCAACCAGGCGTAAACCAGGCGGAAACCAAGCGTAACTGAGGCGGAAACCAGGCGTAAAATTAGGCGTAATATTTAAATGAGTACGTCTGGTCGACAGAAAACCAGGGAGGACCTTTTTCGGGACGTCGGGATCGGGTGTTTTTAAGCTCGGGATTTCGGGATTGGTCCTTTCGGGATCCGGGAATTCTTTTTTCGAATTTCGGGATGTCGGGATTTCAATTTCTTTAAATTCGGGACCTCGGGGTTTCATGTTTTTAAGCCCGGGATTTCGGGATCAGGACACCTCCAACCCCCCCTCATAGCTGTGTACTAAATTTGTGAATTTGATACAAACTTGTGCTGTTGCCTAAATTTTTCATTGTTTGACTTAAAACTTAAAATAACGACCATTGAAGAAGCTATATTAATAAATAAATATTAGATAGACACTGGCTCAAATAAGTTTAAACAAGAATTATATGTCAGTTATTTTTTTGGAAATAAAACTAGCATTTTGACTAAGTTGTTTTAAAAATGAATGTCATTTGAACTAAAAATATCAATGATAATACTGCCATTTAACTTGTGAAAGATTTAAATGTTATTACCCATGCAAGGAAGAGGGTTTCCAGAAATTGAAATTATAAATGTTGAAAAAATAAAAAACTTAATAACTTAGTTACTCACACTTATTATTTACCATGTATACTAGAACTTCTGTCCTTTCATTTTACAATTTTCATTCATCAATTTGATTCCATAATTCCAATTCAATTTCACATTCTTCCGGGCAAAAAGCACAAAAAAGCTAATTTCTCCTGAATATACCAAGCTGTGATATTATAATCCAACTCATCCAAGCTAATACCAGAGAGCCAAATTTTGAAAAAATTTCCCATGATCCTTTAAACAAAGCATTATGGGTATTATGATTAACGCCCTTCCAACAGTTTTACGCCAGTAGGAAAATTTACGCCTTGCTTATTTCAATTTACGCCAGGTTAACCACTTTTTTCTACGCCTGGAAATGCTACAAATTTACGTTTCCTGCTCCATTATGGATCTGGACACGTAATTACCACTTACGCCTGGTTTCCGCCAGATTTCCAGGCGTAATACCCTTATAATTTCGTACGTTTAATTTAGGATTGGGATGTTTAACGGACAGTATAGTACAACTAGAAGGGCTACAAGTGCTTTAGAAAAAAGAAAAAAGAAAATGTTATAGAAAACATACATTCCAAGTAAGTATTCATAACATAAAATAAATAATGCACAAACTGACTCATCTGTACTGAGGGCCTGGACAGGGTATTGGGAGCATGGGAGAGAAGGGGCGGGAGAAGGGAGAGAGGGGGCGGGAGGAGGGAGACGGGATAGTAGGGAGCATCCATGGAAAACTCCATTTATAACGTATAGAACAGATCAGAACATATAAAAAGATAAACACTCATAAGAAAAAATATCTTATGTTAACAATATTGGCAAAAACTAGCCAATACTCAAAATTTACGATTACGAGTCGAAACGCCTTCAGTACTCGATTGCGCGAGAGATTTTATGAGAGGTGTGTTAGAGCTTCTTAAGAGATTAAGCTGGTGCGGTTTTCATTACTTCCCCAGCAAGAACAGATCAACTTACGAAGAAGTTAAAAAACATTTTTTTCCTTTTGATGAACGTTTGGTTAGGACGAAGGGTGAAATGGTTCATGCTTTGCCAAAAGAAGATGTGCGCGCCTACTGGTTGAATTTAAGAAGAAATTTGGCAAAGGGGTTAGACAAAGGAGCGTTAGATCCGACAACACTAAATTCAATGCTGGAACACTTCCTATGGCTTTATATAAAATAATGTACCCCCACCATGTTTCCCAATTAATTTAAATCATCATGATAGCGGTAACATTACTTCAACAGATGGTATTATCATCATTCATCATGTGGGAGAGGTCTTGGCCTTCACAATAGATGACGTATTCTGTATTTGCAAAGTTGTCGAAAGTGTAAAAGATGCGTCCGAAACATGCAAAGTGTTGTTATACAAAGAACGAGACCAGCCACTTGAGTTTCATTGTGAACCTTCCCCTTCATCGGTTCCGTGTGCTTTTATTTCCGAAAGTTTAAATATTTCTGGTCAAGATATTGGTGCCGTATACATTATGCACGATGATAAGTTCAATGGACTGAACATTCATAGACACACAGAACATGTTTCTGTCGAAGAAGAATTAAATGAAATCGAAACGTCTTTGAAGCAGAGCTTGTTGTCTGTGATAATACAAAGACACGTAGTGGAAGAAGAATTGGAACTCCTAAGTATCTTTGGGACTATTATTGATCATTATTAAAGTATATGTCTGGAATGTGTAACTTTACTCCCCTCAAAAAGTTAAGGACCACCTTCGTTTGAAATTGGTTTTTTTTTTCAGCAGCAACAGTAGACATTTTTTTTTTCGAATTATAACAAAATTCTGCATACCAATGAATTCTTTGGACCTTACGCTATCGGTACACATACATTTAAGAATGTGTTAAAAGGGGAAAGAAAAAAAAATGCCTGGGTACTAATATAAGGCTCGTAAGGTAACCATTTTTGCCCCATTCAAATTTGACACGTTTTTTCTTGTGTTTTCAAAACTGATGTAGGGTTAATAACAAAAACTTGAACTATACTTGCCTGACAATTATTACTTTTCATGGACACCAAGAAAACTGTTCAAAAGGCGTCACGTCACGGTCGCCAATTTTGATACCAAACTTTCCCCCTAAATATTTCAATATTGTAGTTTTAGAAAAACTCTTTAGATTTACCAAAAAAGTAAATGTTTTTATTAAATTTATCATTTGTATTTAGTTCACATGCAAAATATGTTTATAAATATGATGTAATGTCTTATCTCTGTAAATATGTTTGTAGTCAATATGAGATTGTAACGTTTGTGGGTCACTTTATTTGGTTCATTTATTTATTTCATTATTAGTATTTTTAATTATTTTCTCAGAAAGATTTATTATTATTTTATTACTTTCTGATTTTTTTTATTTATTAAATTTTAGTGACGTAACGAACCTCGCATTAGCCTTCAAAATATTTTTCCTTTCTCAACCAATCAGAGAGCTCAATTGAATTCCCGGGGAAAATTAGCTCGTGCAGTAATTGTCTTCTGGTAATCATTCCCAGCTCAGATTTTCAGGTGTGTGGACGTAAGTTAAAGAGGGAATTTTCAACCATGTGCGCGATTTTTTGGAAGTCGTCTCGGTGAGGAATCTCGCGCTATAACTAGTGTACTGAAGAAAATGGGTATTACAGTATTTTTAGGTAAGAAGTTCCCCCCTCCTATTTATGTATATATTTTGATTGACTAAAACTGGCTAGTTTTTGATTAGGGTTTGCATTTGATATTTAGCGGAAACTTAGAATATTTATGCATTGAGGCGTAATTTATTTAGAAACCGGTTCGCTGGTTAAATGAGTTAACTTATGAGTTGAGTTTTTGTATAGTTCTTAGTTGTCAGTTTGCGAATAACGAGATTCGATTAACTGTTCAGCTATTCAGTTGTTAAGGTTAAAGTTATATATAGATCGCTGGTTAAAGAAAGTAAAAGTTCGGGGTCATTATTTGTTGACATTCACGTGCGTGTCTCAAATCTATGACTTGAACTTAAAGTCGGTAAATTTAAGTATTGAAGCGCTAACTAGCGAGTTCTAAATGCAAACCCTGAGCAGAATGGCAGAGTGAGTCGTTAGAGAAAAATTAGATACTAGAGGGTCTGGAGTGGGGGGGTCTGTTATTCTGTAAACATTTAATTTTCACCCCTTTTTTCTCTAATCTTCAAAAAATAAACCCCTTTTTTCTCTAATCTTTATTTTTTTTGCCCGTTATTCTCTAATCTTCATTTTTTAAGGGCATTATTCTTTAATCATTTAGCCCCATCCAAACCCTCATACTAAAACAGTTTATTTCTTGGTCTAGGAAACTATTGTAGAGATTGCAGAATTAGACCATTGACTCATCAAAAATGTAACAAATTAAATGTGCAGCTGATTCATATACGTGTTGTTTAATAAATGTTGTACTTTACTGAATTATTTTATTACAGTAGTCCCATAAATGAGCTTGATGCATAGGTCTTTATTATGTATAAATTACTGGTACCGGACCCTGTTGTTTGTATCCATACATGATCGTCTTTTTGTTAATTAAGAATCACCCTATCCGTCTATCAATGTATCTCTTTTAAGCGCATCTCCTCCTGAACAACTGGATGGATATTGATGAAATATTTACACGAGAAAGTTCTAAATGTTAAAGGGGAGATACTCGTTACTTTAATATATGGCATTACTAATCTTCTAAGCGAAACTCTTCCTGAATGTTTTATGGATTTTAATGAAATGTATGTCGGAATAGGTAAGGGAGAAAGAAAAGGGAGGGAGAAGGGAGAAGAGGGGCGGGAGCAGGGAGAAACTTACCACCCTGTCCAGCCCCTCTGTACTGTTATAGCAAGAATGTCATTTTTAATACTAGTATACATAAACAATGTTGTGCAAACTTTATTAACCGCAACTTCTAAGCTATACTGTCTATTCGAGTTTATATTTAAAGATTGGCTGAAACATTTTGAACATCATATACCGAATGAAACATAGAAGAATTGGTTGTTTCTCTGCTTGTAAACTTATGTTTCGAACAACAGTAGTCCCATAAATGAGCTTGGTGCATAAGTCTTCATTATGTAATTATTGGTACCGGACCCTGTTGTTTGTATCCATACATGATCGTCTTTATCTACTTTACACACTGTCATCCTAGTAGCTGGAATTGTTCCAGCAGCTGAACCAAGACTAATAACAAGTTCATCAATAACGACATTATTAACTCTTAGTTCAGTATACACATAATCTGCACTATCTGTCAATGTCATCCAGGTGAACTGATAAACTCCGGCGACTGGTGCTACAAATATTCCATCTCCAGAATTGTAGTGATTTCCTACATTAATAACAATATCATTGAATTTGACAATTGAGTATGTATTCAGGTGAATTGACAATGACAGCCGGGCATAAAACACAACATGGTTTTCTGTGTATTTTTTCTGATCTACAAAAAAGAAAAGCAAAAAAATTCAAAATAATATTACAAAAAAAAAAAAAAAACATTCTAAAAGGCAATAAATCGAGAAAGAAAATGGCAGCCGCATGTATAAAAAAAAATATAGAGGAATAGGTAAAACTCAACAGTCCTATATACTACCCAGAAAACATAAAATCGATCAAATTTTGTTTTTCACCAAGTGAATCTTGATGCTTCGGAAGTGTAAACAGTTCTTGCTCCAAAAGTCTTTTAATGGTATGAAAAATGCATGTGATATGTCGCGTAAGGGGATGGTTTCGACAAAAGAACATTGATGAGTGAATTGTAGCTGCAATATATGGGAGGCATTCGTGATGATCTGTAACACAGATTTATCATATTTTTAGCATTAATATGATTGTTTTTGCATATGTGTAACGAGCGGAAGTAAACTAGTCATAAATTCACACACTGCCTACATGAAGTCACTCGGTAGGTCTGAAATGGGGTTATCAGCCTGGGTGCGTTCTTACATTGGTAGTGATAAAACTATTAATATATTTCCTTTTTCATATCGGCCTGGGTGTCATCCCTCAACCCATATCAGCACTCGACTAACGTCTCGGGATGATACCCCGACCGATATGGAAAAGGACATGTATTAAACTTTTTTTCAATAAACAACACAAATTTTAAATATATTTTACCAAGCTTTTTAATATTTTTTTAACAAACGTGCAACGTGGTTTTAAAAACAAGTGCGACACGAATCATAGAACGCAATCAAATATTCTAAACACGCGTTAGTTAACGTTTTCTTTAGTGGTCATAAAACATGCTTATCACTTTCCCCTTTGTAACAGTCAACCAAATTATGAAACTTTCAGACATGACTCAACTTTACCAAAGCTCTGTAAACAGCAATCCTCTACCAAGACCAAAGACAGCCTTATACAAACCCCCGACCTTGAATATCTTGTCAAATAGGAAATGCATACTCCTTATTTTGTTGATGGTGGAATTCACTCGCAAATAAACCAGTTTCCGACACTAATAGCATCCGTATTTTTGTCCATAACGCAGGTGATAAGATTGATTAAGTGTTATGTCATATCACTAAGGACACAATTTCATTTTTAGAATTAGAAACAATTTATCTTTAAGTAAAGTATTCAATTACAATCTAAACATGATTATCATATTCCAGGTGTTTTAAATTATTTTTTTATTCAAGTTATACCTTAACGATTATCGATCAAAAGGAATAATTAATATACAAAGGTTATTTACCCCGCCACATTCTGTATGTGCCTGTCCCAAGTCAGGAGCCTGTAATTCAGTGGTTGTCGTTTGTTGCTGTATATCATATTTGTTTTTCGTTCATTATTTTGTACAATATTCAAGCCGTTAGTTTTCTCGTTTGAATTTGTTAACATTTGTCATTTCGGGGCCTTTTATAGCTGACTATGCGGTATGGACTTTGCTCATTGTTGAAGACCGTACGATGACCTATAGCTGTTAACTTCTATGTCATTTTGGGCTTTTGGCTCTGGTGTAGAGTTGTCTCATAGACAATTATACCACATCTTCTTATTTTTTATAGATTATATTTTTGCGGTTTTAGCTATTTGACCCCTTATGTCAGCTGTTATGCATCGAGTTAAATATTAGAGTAATTTGTAATAATATAAAACCGAGAAAACTAGGAGCCAACTTGGAGATTTCATAGTTTAATGTAGCTTATTCACTACAAATATACAGAAGGAAACACTTTTATAAATATTACCTTTTGAAATATCCTGAATAGAACGTGTCAGATTCCTCATCTGAACTTGTAATGACTCAACGGTCTGCTCTAAAATCTCCAATTTAGCTTCTTCTGATGTAACATTTTGAATAGATTTCATTGTTATCCCATGAAAAACAAGAAAGAATATAAAAACTGAGAGAAACAACATGATCTATTCTCACAAATCAAGTGTATAGAAATCAACAGTTCGATTGTTGTACTTCGTAATATTTCTGAAGTACTTGAGTGATATACGTGATACTTTCGATTCGCAAAGAAATTACATACTTGTGACAGTATTTCAACGACGATGTTGCATTAACCGAGAAAACTTTGCCAGAACAGTGACACATAATTCATTTTACACCTTTTATCTCGAATAATAATTATAACTACACGTGTCTGCACTGATATTTTTCTAATGCCATACAAACGTATCAATTTGCACCCATCAAACGGCTATAGTGGAAGGACGTCATCAACAATCTGAGAAATGCAAGATCTTCTGCAATGCCAAAATATAAGTTAATGGTATCATTAGTTTTCTAAACTGTATACTGATACATATTTAATTCATTAAAAACACAATAACTATTAGTTCAGATAAAAACTATATGTACAGAACGTATTACGGTCAGACATTGATTACCTCTGAAAATAAGTATATTGAAAGGATCAATGAGTTTATGGATCGTATCTTAATTTAAGAGCTCTATAAATGAAATGAAATACAAATGAAAAAAAATACAGCTGTATTTATCTCATCACAATTCCAGTTGCAGAATTATATATAGCATGTATACCGCTTTCATTGCTGCTCATATAAATACTTCACTACAGAAGAAGCATTTATTTGAGTTGCAGAAAATAAATCTACTATCAATAAATAAGTTTAGATACATCTAATAAAATAAGGAAATTCTGTTGATAAGATGGTGTGGCAGTGAAGTATACTTGGTAAGAAAGTCACAACTCTCAACCTATTTGAACGGACCATCACAAGCACATATTTATCCAAAATATCAAACAGATATTAACACTCTGAAAAATAGTTCTATAAGTTTCATATTCTTTATTACAAATGTAAATAACAAATGCTTTGATTATAGTAAGGGAACTTTTTAGAAGCATAGACATATTCGTTGCAGAACACTAACAAGACTACGAATGAATACGAAACGATATTTGACGGTTTTTGTGTTGTTCAAGTAGGCCTTTGTTAGTCTTGTATGATTTTTAATTTTAGTTCAATTATATATTTTGGAGTTTGTATGATGTCCATTTTCACTGAACTAGTAAACATTTCTGTTTAGGAGCCAACTGAAGCCCGCCTCCGGGTGCGGGAAATCCCGCTGTGTTGAAGACCCATTGCTGGCCTTCGTCTGTTTTCTGCTCTTTGGTCGGGTTGTTGTCTCTTAGACACATTTTCCATTTCCATTCTCAATTTTACACATATTATAGGACTTAAAATGTTCGGAGGAGGCCTTGAGCTGTGACGTGGTAGTAATATGATTGTTCACTATTTGAATCCATGTGGAGCACACGGCCTTGAATGTAGAAGAGTTCATACTTTCATTCTTCAGAACTTCCGTGTAGTACTAGTATTTTCGGCACACAACTACCATATTCAATACTTGCACAAAACGCTTTGCGAGTGTCTGATGTTTGTTTTGTAACCTAAAATATGTCAAACTCATCTAATCACTTGATATAACTTATCAACGTATTTTATACGATTAATACGACGGTTTGCAAATGTGACGTATGATCTCCTTACCCTTTCAGAGCACATGATAACACCCCAGTCTTTAGTTTTCTATGTTGTGTTTTGTGTACTGTTGTTTGTCTGTTGGTCTTTTTTTCTTTTTTAGCCATGGCGTTGTAAATTTATGTTCCTTTGGTATTTTTCGCCTCTACTTAACCCTTTTACCAATTTCTAAATCATTTTCAAATTTGATATGCAACTATCCGCAATATTCAGACATTTATTCTTTTGGAATCAAGTGTCTTTTATTTAAATTTCTCTTATATACACAAATTTTTATAAAAGAATGAAATGAAAGCTTATCTTTAGTTTAATGACTGAACGACACTCTTTCCAATTTTTATTCGATTGCCATAGCTAAACATCGACTTTTCCTCTTTGTATCTTAGTGTAGAACACAATGACCATTAGTCATCCATTTTGTCTTGGATAAGTACATAAACAAAAGCCAATGTAATGATGTTGTTATAAGATGAGTTTTATAAAATGACTCAAAGTTATTCCCATCGTAAACAATTACGAAAATATATGAGAAAGGAGTATGACCTTCGCAGGGGCGTTTCTAGGATATTCGAAAGAGGGGGCGTAGAATCAAATCAAATTTTTTTAGACCTTTATTTTGCTAAAAAACATAAAATAATGATAAATTGCCATATTCAATACAATATTAGCAGATTACGATAGTTTTTTTTTTTTTTTTTTAAAGGGGGTACGCCCATAACGCCCTCACCTGGACCCGCCCCTGCTTCGGTCATTGTGTTATTCATTAATATGGAAGGTTTTTTTAACACGTACTCATCTTAGACAAAGGAGAATGACCGATGATTATTGTGTTCTAAACAAAACGCGGAATGATACGAAGGAAGGTTATCTTTCACAAATATGACTGAAACTATTTTATCTTCTTCAAACTAAATGTAACAATAAGGAGATGTGTTATCATTGTCAATGAGACAAGTATCCACCAGAGTTAAAATGGCGAATATATAAGCAATTATAGGTCGCGTAAGGCCTTCAATAAATAGAAGGGAAAAAAAAAAAATGTCGTATAGTCCGCTTTAAAAGTGCCCGTCATGATAAATGTGAAACAATTCAAACGAAAAAAAAACTAACGGCCCATTTTATAACAATACAATTTACAAAGAAAACAAATATAAAAGTTACTGAAAGCTAGTTAAAAGCCATTTACAACTAATAACTAGACTCCCAAACTATCAATCATTACACACCAAATGGATTTAGTGTAAAGACGTCATAAACAGTCTGAGAACCCATGACCCTGTGCAACGCCAAAATATAAGTAAATAGTAACGACAGGATGAGTCATAACTACATATATATCATTTATATTTAGTTATGTTTTAATTTTTCAAACACAAAATCAAGGTTAATACCGATAAAACAATATTGAACGATTTTACATCGCTGCTATATTGATTACCTTTAAGAATAAGTTTATTCAAAAGATCAATGAGTTTACATGGATCGTATCTTAATTTACTGGCTCTATTACAACATCGCCGTAACACTTAGAATGTGATATCCCGGTTTTAATAAGATTTCTACAATTGCAGCCAAACTCCTAACCCAAATAATTTTAATCTTTGAAATAATTTATTGAAAGTTTTAATTCATGTTTGGTGACGAAATCCCTGACTTGATAATTGACCGGATTAATATAAATTACGTTTATTGAAACGCGACTAGACATGGGCATAGCGAACAAGTTGTAAAATATACACACAGTAAGAAGCGGTCACTGGAACATCACCGTCCTGAAAGGGAAAATAAACAACACGGAACGAACATTCGTCTCTTTTGTCGTAAATTCTTGTATATAGTTTCCCGTGTGAAACTGTCTGAAATATACCATTCTAGAAAGTGACAATTATTGCTGTCTATACGTAAGATTTATTTAATGTAAGTGCAATTGTGTAAATTTCTACTGTAAAATTCGAAAATTCGTACCAACCTGCATGCCCATCCGCCACATTCCACCATAATCAGCACAAGATATATATGACAATGAAAACGAACGCAAATGCAACAAGAACCCCTAAAAACAAAACTAGGGTCGAAAACATATGCTACAGAAATGTAAGAAGTTCCTACTCCTTTTTTTTCTTTCAGAAAAGACTCCCGATGCTTGCTTTTTTGGCGAATTAACCGAACCAAGATAGCTTTTTAGATTGAAATACCCGTTAGACCATTTACATCCAGTCTTAAAGATCTGCTTCATATCTTGCTTTTTATGATATTGACATAGTTGGACTACTCAAAACTTAAATCTATGCCAAACGTGAGGATTTTAATTTTTTCAATTGTTAACTTCACATTTGTAAGCAGTAAAATACCCTCTGTACCATCATATGGCGTTAACACAATATCAATTAATACTTTATGGCCGTGCATGTTCACACTATGCCAACTTAATAACTCGTCTAGATTATACAATTTCAAAGGACTTAAAAGGTACCGCCTCGGGTTTGTAAGCGACAAAGAGAATATAAGAATACACAAGGAGTTGTGCTAAGCTTAGCCCCACTCGTTCGTAAATCAAGCGCACACACGTAACAACTCATCATCGTTAAACAATAGATCAAATATGAAGTCATCCTGTTAAGTTGTTTTGAAAAATATTTAAGGCAATATTTTGAGTTCATTCAAGTGAATAAAATGCTCCGCAAGGCGCAGCTTGATACGACCACAGACGTCGAATCCTAAACAGTTGGTGAAAGTATGGACACAACATTCAAGTTTGATACAGCTCTGAATTTGCATTGTGATTAAATATTTGACACAGCATAGGTTTCTGTCACAGTATGAATGTGGTATAAGAACTTAAAAAAATGAAATTGAACATTTACCTTGTATGGTCCAATATCCATGGTTAGATCTGAGACTACTATATAGTGTTATAGTAGTCTCAGGTTAGATTCAGCATATCAAAGAACCCCAAAAAATCATTTTTGTTATGAAATCAAACAATGTTTAATTTATGACCCGTTGGACCTCAATGTAGACCAATTTGATAATGGGACCCAAAACCAAAAATCTATATACACGGTTATATTCAGCATATCAAAGATTTTAAGAACGCCAAGTACTTCAATTTTTATTAAATTCAAACAAAGTTAATTTTATACCTCCTGGACCTTTATGTGGACCAATTAAAAATCAAAATACAAGGTTAGATTCGGCATATAAAAAAAAAACCAAATAATTCAATTGTGGGCCCTTTGGACCTCAATGTAGACCAATTTAAAAGTCCAAAATCCAAAATCTTAATATTCGATTAGATTGAGCATATTAAAGAGCCCCAATAATTCAAGATTTTCTTAAAATTTTGGATATTGGACCATATAAGGTAAATGTCCAATTTCATTTTTTTCTCAAGTTTTCTCGTTTGAATTGTTTTACATTTGTCATTCCGGGGCCTTTTATAGCGGCTATACGGTATGGGCTTTGCTCATTGTTGAAGGCTGTATGGTGACCTATAGTTGTTAATTTCTGTGTCTTGTTTTTTTTTGGCCCCGATTCCTAAACATTTTGGACCATTAGCCCTAAAATCAATCCCAACCTTCCTTTTCAGGTGTGAAACCCTATTATGGTACAATTTCATAGAGATCAACACACTTATACACAACTTATTGTCCTGAAACAAGTAAAAACGCTTGTTTATGGCCCTTAATTCCTAAACAGTTAGAACAATAACACCAAAAATCAAATCCAACCTTCCTTTTATGGTATGGACCCTTGTGGTACAATTTCATAGAAATCCATACACTTATACTCAAGTTATTGTCTGGAAACAAAATATCTTCGGATGACGACGACAACGTCATACCATTATTCGGCCGTAAAATTGTTGCAGTCGTTTAAAAATTCACAGTATCACCAAACATGAAGTAGGTATCTGAAAGATTTAAAAAGGGCTTACCATTTATCTCTGTCAACCTGCTGACAAAATATGAAGTTATTCTGTTCAGTGGTTTCTGAGATAAATGTGACGAAAATATTTGTTGAACAAACGGATGGACAAGGTGATTGCAAAATAAAATAAAAAACCCTAGAGTGGAGGGGGATGTATTTCGAAAGCATTTGTTAAAGAGGAGGGGCGAAAGATACCAGAGGGACAGTCAAACTCATAGATCGAAAATAAACTGACCACGCCATGGCTAAAAAATAAAAAGACAAACAAACAAATAATAGTACACAAGACACAACATTGAAAACTAAAGACTAAGCAACACGAACCCCACCAAAAACTGGGGGTGATCTTAGGTGCTCCGGAAGGGTAAGCAGATCCTTCTCCACATGTGGCACCCGTCGTGTTGCTCATGTTATTACAAATCCATTGTTACCTGCATGACATTTTCATTACAGAACTTGCTTTATATGAGTTACATGTATATACAGATTATTGGTGGTTTCTAGCAAAATATCCAGTGTCAACTATTTCACATTCGCACCCCACTTATTGGTTTTGTTTTGAATAATTTGCAATCGTGTTTTAGTTAGTGTATTGCTATAAATTAGTTTTTTTTCTTGTTTCAAAATATAGTGACATTCCAAAAACATAAACCGGTTTCCTTTAGTGTTTTTTTAATTATTTTGACGAACTAACTTGTCATGATGATGAAGGCAAATTTTATTTTATTGATAAAAATATAATATTTTGATATATACATCTAATAATTCAACCGGTAACTAGAGGCTCTAAAGAGCCTGTGTCGCTCACCTAGGTCTATGAGCATCTTCAACAATGGCCTCTCCAACATTGTGGACTAGAATAAAATTCATTACAAAAATCCTTTTTTTTTGTTGATCTTCTATTGCTGATATTTTTTTCTGTTTACAGTTTCTCTCTTTTTTCTTTAGCTTTTGCTCAAAACACAAAAAAAAAACAAAAAACGGTAAAACAATATCAATTGAGACAATCACTCAAAGAGTAAACCAACAATTTTGGCAAAATTTTACTTATTTGAGATCTTGTCTTTCTGATCATTTTTGCTATTTAAAGTGTATATCTATCTTTTATGGTTTTCAAGATAGTAGGCAAAAACTTAAAATATTCAATATAAAAAATCGTCATTAAAGAGCAAGTACTCATACAAGGAGTCGACTGATGATTTCCGCTATTTGACTTATCTGTAGATCAAGTCTTGCTGATCATTTTTGCTAAATTATATTTCTGTCTATTATAGTTTTTCAGATATGAGGCAAAACCGCAAACTAGAGGCTCTAAAGAGCCTGTGTCGCTCACCTTGGTCGATGTGCATATTCAACAAAGGACACTCTCCAACACTGTAGACGAGAATAGAATTGATGACAAAAATCTCTTGTTTCGTTGATCTTGTATTGCTGATCATTTAGTCTGTTTGGTTTCACTCTATCTTCTTTAGTTTTTGCTCAAAACACAAAAGAGGGTAAAAAAAAATCCTCATTTAAGGGCAATCACTCCTGTAAGAGTGACAGTCTACTAAATATATCGGCGAAATTTGACTTGTTAGTAGATCTTGCCTTGCAGATCATTTTTGTGATTTGAAGTGTCTATTTATCTATTATAATTTTTATCATACGAGGCAAACGCAAAAAAATGGTGAAAATCGTCATCAAAGGGCAATAACTCCAATAAGGAGTCGTCAGACAATTTCCTCCTTTATGTCTTAATTGTAGATCTTGTCTTGCTGATCAGTTTTGCTAATTTAAGTTTCTATCTATCTTTTATAATTTTTAAGATCAAAATTATGGCAAAAATGCAAAAAATTGGTAAAAATCGCCATCAAAGAGCAATACCACTAATAAGGAGTCTACTGAATATTCGACCATGTTTGACTTATTTGTAGAACTTGTCTTGCTGATCATTTTTGCAATTTCAAGTTTCTATCTATTAAAGTTTTCAAGATAAAAGGCAAAAATGGAAAAAAAATGGTAAAATTTGTCATTTAAGGGCAAAAACTCCCTATAAGAAGTTGTCTGACAGTCTTGATGTATATGGACAATTGGGAGAGCTCATCATTCTGAACATTTTTGCTCCTGTCAGATTTTCTCTATTTTTAAGTTTTCAAAGTAATAGGTAAAACTTGCATTTTACCCCTATGTTGTATTTCTAGCCATGTCTGCCATCTTGGTTGGCAGACGGGGTCATCAGACACATTTTCTTTAAACTAGATACCCCAATGATGATTGAGGCCAAGTTTGGTTAAATTTGGCCCAGTAGTTTCAGAGGAGAAGATTTTTATAAAAGTAAACAGACAACGACGGACGAGGACTAAAAACGGATGCCAAGTGATGAGAAATGGGTCAGGTGAGATAAAAATTGGTATAAATCATTATCAAAGGGCAATAACTCCAATAAAGGGTTCTAAAATGATTTCAAGTCTGCGACCTTATTTGTAGATCTTGGCTTGCTGATTACTTTTGCTTATTTAAGTTTCTATCTATCTTATTATAGTTTTACAGATATAAGGTAAACATGAAAAAAATCAATAAAATCCGTCATTTAAGGGCAATAACTCATATAAGAAATCTTCTGACAGGTTTGAAGTATAAGATAATATGTAGATCTCTTAATAACTCGTCTAGATTATACGATTTCAAAGGACTTACAAGGTACCGCCTCAGGTTTGTAAGCGACAAAGAGAATATAAGAATACCCAAGGAGTTGTGCTAAGCTTAGCCCCACTCGTTCGTAAATCAAGCGCACACACGTAACAACTCATCATCGTTAAACTATAGATCAAATATGAAGTCATCCTGTTAAGTTGTATTGGAAAAATATTTAAGGCAATATTTTGAGTTCATTCAACAAAGTGAACAAAATGCTCTGCAAGGCGCAGCTTGATACGACCACAGACGTCGAATCCTAAACAGTTGGTGAAAGTATGGACACAACATTCAAGCTTGAAACAGCTCTGAATTTGCATTGTGATTAAATATTTGACACAGCATAGGTTTCTGTCACAGTATGAATGTGGTATAAGAACTTAAAAAAATGAAATTGGACATTTACCTTATATGGTCCAATATCCAAAATTTAAATACATGGTTAGATCTGAGACTACTATATAGTGTTATAGTAGTCTCAGGTTAGATTCAGCATATCAAAGAACCACAAAA
Organism: Mytilus coruscus; assembly: GCA_017311375.1. Lineage (NCBI taxonomy): Eukaryota > Metazoa > Mollusca > Bivalvia > Mytilida > Mytilidae > Mytilus > Mytilus coruscus. The sequence continues at coordinate 13,441,974 of CM029607.1, forward strand.
AATCATTTTTGTTATGAAATCAAACAATGTTTAATTTATGACCCTTTGGACCTCAATGTAGACCAATTTGATAATGGGACCAAAAACCAAAAATCTATATACACGGTTATATTCAGCATATCAAAGATTTTAAGAACGCCAAGTATTTCAATTTTTATTAAATTCAAACAAAGTTAATTTTATACTTCCTGGACCTTTATGTGGACCAATTAAAATCAAAATACAAGGTTAGATTCGGCATATCAAAAAAACCAAATAATTCAATTTTGGACCCTTTGGACCTCAATGTAGACCAATTTAAAAGTGGGCCCAAAATCCAAAATCTTAATATTCGATTAGATAGAGCATATTAAAGAGCCCCAATAATTCAAGATTTTCTTAAAATTTTGGATATTGGACCATATAAGGTAAATGTCCAATTTTATTTTTTCAAGTTTTCTCGTTTGAATTGTTTAACATTTGTCATACCGGGGCCTTTTATAGCGGCTATACGGTATGGGCTTTGCTCATTGTTGAAGGCTGTACGGTGACCTATAGTTGTTAATTTCTGTGTCTTCTTTTTTTTTTGCCCTATTCCTAAACATTTTGGACCATTAGCCCTAAAATCAATCCCAACCTTCCTTTTGAGGTATGCAACCCTATTATGGTACAATTTCATAGAGATCAACACACTTATACACAACTTATTGTTCTGAAACAAAAAAATGGTAAAACTTGTCATTTAAGGGCAAAAACTCCTATAAGAAGTTGTCTGACAGTCTTGATGTATATGGACAATTGGGAGAGCTCATCATTCTGAACATTTTTGCTCCTGTCAGATTTTCTCTATTTTTAAGTTTTCAAAATAATAGGTAAAACTTGCATTTTACCCCTATGTTGTATTTCTAGCCATGTCTGCCATCTTGGTTGGCAGGCGGGGTCATCAGACACATTTTCTTTAAACTAGATACCCCAATGATGATTGAGGCCAAGTTTGGTTAAATTTGGCCCAGTAGTTTCAGAGGAGAAGATTTTTATAAAAGTAAACAGACAACGACGGACGAGGACTAAAAACGGATGCCAAGTGATGAGAATTGGGTCAGGTGAGCTAAAAATTGGTATAAATCATTATCAAAGGGCAATAACTGCAATAAAGGGTTGTCAAATGATTTCAAGTCTGCGACCTTATTTGTAGATCTTGGCTTGCTGATCACTTTTGCTTATTTAAGTTTCTATCTATCTTATAATAGTTTTACAGATATACGGTAAACATGAAAAAAATCAATAAAATCCGTCATTTAAGGGCAATAACTCATATAAGAAGTCTTCTGACAGTTTTGAAGTATGAAGATAATATGTAGATCTCATTATTCTGAACTATTTTGCCCCATGTCAGATTTTCTCTATTCACAGTGATTTTCATGATAATAGACAAAACTTGCATTTTACCTGATTTATAACAAACCTTTCTAAAATTGTCTGTTTATAAATTTTGAAATTATAAAGAAACTAAGGTTTCAACTCCCTCAGGCAAAGTTGACCTTAGATGAATTTGGCTATTTGTTTTAGGTACTTTTGTCATATAGCTCTTCAACTGTTTCGATACTTATACATCCCTCGGATTTCAAATGTTTGGCTTTGAGCGGTCCTGATGAAGGTAAATCCAGAAAAGCGCTTCGGACGCATGAAATTATTAAACGTGTTGTTTTCAATTTTTTACCCCTATGTTCTATTTTTAGCCATGTCAGCCATGTTGGTTGGCAGGGGAGGTCATTGGACACATTTTTTAAACTAGATACCCTAATGATGATTGTGGCCAAGTTTGGTTAAATTTGGCCCAGTCGTTTCAGAGGAGAAGATTTTTGTAAAAGTTAACGATGAAAGAAGACGACAACGCCCGACTCCAGATGCCAAGTGATGAGAAAAGCTCACTTGGACTTTTAGGCCAAGTGAGCTAAAAAAAAAGAGTGCAAACGAACCCAGGGGGCAAACGTGTGGGGTGCGAACATGAAGGGTGCGAATGTTTACTGGGAGTGAACGGACCCGATACCGTTGCTCCTGTAGTGTAACTTATGGCAAGTAAAAATCCAAAGAAAAGTTTTATTGGGTAATGTCACAATCATGGAATAAAGGTAAAGATCTTGGCTATGAAAAGTAAATCATAAATGTGGGACATCTTGTGGATTCAATTTTTTATAGATTGAGGAAAATAAAAACTTTTGTAGATTTTTGATTTTGTCATTTTGCCAAAGTCTGCATACAAACTTATAGAAAAGGTAAACATACTTCGTTGAACATTCAATTTCGTGGTTCACCTTTACACACAGAGTCCACAACAATTGATATCCTACGAATAATGATGCATCCACAGTATGTGTAATCCTGAACTTTTACAATGTTAATCATTTCTGCTGAAATGTGTATATATATATATAATCCCGAACTTTTACAATGTTAATTGCTACTTCATACACAGGTCAATTCAAGGAAGAAAACACTCTACTACAGCTACCTTTACATCATTACAGGACACGAAATAATAACCATAACTGTAAACCCATGTTTATTATGCTTTCATATAAATGTTGATTTAACAGACAAGAATGTGTGAAATATCAGCTGTTGTTTGCTGTTTGATTTTCATTGCTGTCCATGTTGGGAAAGTAATTGTAACATTCACCACTGCGTCGGACATCTGAAGTCTGGCAGTGAATGCTGCCACCAAATCTGTAGGAATCTCTGTATGGTACACGGATACATTTTATTCCTGAAATATATGTATATCAATATTGAATAATTTGTAGGAATCTCTGTATGGTACACGAATACATCTTATACCTGAAATATATGTATATCAATATTGAATAATTTGAAAAAGTCTATGTATTGAAAACGGAAACATCTGACATTTAAAAGATATTCCAGATAACATATTAATAACCAACAAATCAACTATTGATAAGAGAGATTTCAAAACACCAAATTAGGACCTTATGGGGAAAACTGGTCAAGACATTGTCTAAAATATATTGTTAAAAAATGTATAAAAGTTTATGCTTTTCCGTATTAGAGGTTCTTAACTGCTAGAATTATTCACCTGGTAAAACAAGTCATTTTGATATTTGTATTCAGGTTTATTTTTATCCTTTATGTTTGCCTATTTGTAGATCTTCTCTGGATGATCCCTTTTCCTGTTTTTCCTGTATCTAATTAAGTTCCAATCAAATTCAAATTAAAAGACAAGGTTTTTTTTCAAAATCCAAACAAATGCAAAACTTGGGTGAAAACTCCTTAAGGGCAATAACTACAACAATTGTTGATAATAGCTTTCTGAACATGTTTATTGTCAACAGTTTCACTTAATCCATTATAATTTGAGTGATACTAGCTTAACAGGGGTAAAGATCATCCCTTATGGGCAATAACTCCCTATTCATATTATCTTATCTCCATATCTGTCAAAGTTTTCAAGAAAATACTTAAAAAAGCTAAAAATTGGTAAAACTTGTTATTGAGGGCAATAACTCCTTTAAAAAGTCAATAAGCAATTTCATGACATATTTGTAGATCAATCTTCACAACCCACGGATTATGCTCCAGTCCCCTCCTCTCAACCCTTGGCAGATTAAGGCAAAATTTGTGAATATAATGATGCACCATCTACCAGAGGATAGAAGTCAAGTCTGACTACATCATCCGTAAATGACCAATAGTAACACTAGAATTCTCTTCAGTGTGAAGGTTTAAAAATGGTTGTGTCCAGTGTTTATAAATTTTCTGAAGTAGGAACTGAAAAGGTATGTTGACATTTCAACATTTACACAAGGAACATACCTAAGAACTTCAATTATTCGATTAAGAACTTTAAAAGTTTCACTAAATATCGTCCTATGTTTAGAGGATAAAGACTGCAATCTGCACGTGGGAATTGCTTATTTGCACATCCTACATTTACATGTGATCATCTTAAAGGCACTTTTGATATGCTGCAGCCACTTACAACTGCGACTAATGGAAATCATTACATCGTGCAGCCCATAACTGAGAGCTAATTCAAAGCCAAATTACAACGAATAAATAATCCAGTTTCCCCTAGACTAAAATAGAAGTGCAGCCACTATTTCAGATAGAATATCCTACTCAAGAATTAAACAAACAAAAAAGAACGTGTCTGAGGACATGAATGCCCTCGCTCAAGCTTCAAACATAGGAAAATGGGACAGCCAGACGGAAAGATGGAAGGTGGGATGGTCAAGGGTAACACTTAAAGGGAAAATTCGTGATTTTTTACTTATCATCTTATTATGTTCATAATACCATAAAAAACATATTCACCAAGTTTTATCTGGATATGAACACTAATAAAGAAGAAAATTAGGAATTATTAATTTTATTTATTCGAACGTCCTGACTTCTGTGACGTAGTTTAAGTCTAATTGCATACCGGGAGTGGATTTAATCTCATGTTAAGTCTTGTTCGTTAATCATCTAATAACGCGATTTAAAGCACATCGACGACTATTTTGCGTATCTATTAACCAACTAACAATTAAGAGAGTAAAGTGATCAGCCATGCAACTTTTTATTTCAAAATGTACGATTTATATTTTAGGGATTTCTGATATGATTATTGTAATAAAAGTAAATCAAACAATAGAATATTTTTATGAATTTTTTTTCCGATGGATATGTTGAACAAACATTTATAACTTATAGTGTAATAAAAATGCACGTTTGTATTCTCACCTTTTACTTCAGTCAAGGATTTGCCTTACTATACAAATCCTTGCTTCAGTCTAGCAAACATTTCCCGCTAGTACTGTGTAAATACAATGTGTATTATACTGACACTACCTGGTAAAGGCATGGTTAAATTCACGATAATTAAAAGATTAGCATTATGTAATTTTAATCTTTTGATCTTCCCTGGAGTGTTGTTTGGCCTCAAGGGTTCACCGTTTCAGGTGTGAAAAACATTAAAAAAAATGGTAAGAATGAAGGGTGAGGGTTTTGAGACAGAAAAAAAAAAATTATTTGGGGAGGAATATGGTGGCAAAATACCTGAATCGCTGTTATATATTTTTTTAATATTTTGCGTTAGCTCAGTTTTAAAATAAATAGATGAGTATTTTGTTGTAACATCGAAATTCTGAATTATTTTCAATTAAATAATTCTATAAATAAAAATGGCCCATGAAAACGAGCGTATAAACCAAAAACGGTACTACTTTAAATTATCATCGGTAACCTTGAATATTTAAATGTGCAGAGAAAATTATATCAGTTAATATAGTTTGGTCTGTCCAAAGCGATTTACATTTACCTAATCAGGAATGCCCTTATTAAAATATTTAAAATCTCACAACATATAAATACTTTAGCTATTTGACCAACGATGTTTAAAAAAAATTAACAGAATCAATCTAACGTCAACTTTCCTTTTTTGAATGGAGACAGACTGGCGGAATAAATTTTCAATGTGCTTTATATCTTGTACCTTTGCAAGACTTATCATTCATTCATAAATCCACTCTAAACCAGAGACATATATACACATATATATGTCTGTCTAAAATGACAAGAATACTCCTTAAGCGGACAAGCAGTATATTCTTTAAATTTCTGTGATTTAATACCAAGAAAGAAAAAAATCCTGAAATTAATTTGATACTCAATATGTTTCCTGGAAAATATTCACATCCTCATTCGGTCTGAAAATAAGATAAGAATTTGGTATACAGAACATGCAGAAGTGTGAATGTCATAAAACCTTGTTATATCAGAAACCATTATAAATGTGAATCTGTATACCTAAGACCTCATGGGACGTCACCTAACCACATACAGGTAATATACAAGTAGCTCTGTTATACCTTAATCACTACCGATACAGAATGTACCAATGCAAAGAAAATTCTGATGATTGTGAAGCATGACCATTCATGATTTTAGAGGAATCTTAGGTGGGGGATTGCCGGAATGATTTAAATTCTGACTAGATTTTTTCTCTCAATTTAAATCAGTGAACTAAAAAAAGAAAACTACGTCCAAGAACAGAATTCTTCTTGTAAATTTATTAATACAACGTTCTTATTTTGTAACTTTCGAAATCCTATAGTTGGTGAGACTTTTTCTACCAGATATGCGACTTTTCATATTTATATTTTCTCTTATATTACTCTCATTTAATATTTTATGCATAAGTGCAATATTGGGAATGGTTTATTCCCCCACAAGCTAACTAAATAAATTAATCAACCCCCTAGCTGATCAGACGTTAATACAACTACTATCAGTCTATCCAGAGTGAAGTTTCTTTATTTCTTCACATATAGGCTTTTTGGGGATCATAAGTGTACGTCCAGTGGCATATATATAACATGCATGTCGGAACAGGAAAATTGACATAAGGTACTAATAGAACCATGTTCATATTATTATACATTATACCCAACAATTGTGATGATGATGAATTTCTTAAACTGTTCGAGAACAATCTAATTGAAATATAAATCTGTGATTTTACTGTGTCCATAACTTTGATGAACCAAAGCAAGTTAGATATCGACCTGTATTTAATTCAGATTGGTTCTGGATGATTCTCTCTTATATTCAATATACATAGATATAGGAAGATGTGGTGTGAGTGCCAATGAGACAACTCTCATATATATATATTTTAAATTGCGGCTATCTATAGTTCCGTACCTTTCTATCTAGGTGTATAAACCAATGATCGACAAGTGCGTACATTTTTGTTAAATCAATATTTGTATGTTTCAAAATGTCCATAATTATTGACAACGAGTATATACTTACATTTTCCCCAATTTACCCTTGGAAAATATGTAAATAGATTTTTATTTTATCAAATCTTTTTTTGGAATTATTTAGATTTTCATAAATATCATTCTTTACACCAGAAGTGTTATTTGTAAACAAGCGTATGAGTTTAGTAATGACTATAGTATATCACTATCGGACACGCAAGACAAAGATGTATATTACACCTGATAGTTTTAAAATGGAAAGTTACAAGTTATCGGCCGTGTACACTGATCAATACCCTCAGAAGTGAAGCGATGCATGAACTTGCATTATGTAATTGTGTAATAAGATTTGTTTAGCCCGACAGGAAATCGCTTGAATACCTGGACGTTTCACTTCACAATACCTCTGGGAATAATTCCTTTAGCCATGCTGGTGATCAGATAAGGGAAGGTCCGAATTTATTTAAATAATAGATATAAGAAGATGTGGTATGAGTGCCAATGAGACAACTCTCCATCAAAGTCAATATTTATAAATGTAAACCATTATAGGTCAAAGTACGGTCTTCAACACGGAGCCTTGGCTCACACCGAACAGTAAGCTATAAAGGGCCCCAAAAATTACAAGTGTAAAACCATTCAAACGGGAAAACCAACGGTCTAATCTATATAAAACGAGAAACGAGAAACACTTATGAACCACATCAACAAACGACAACTACTGAACATCAGATTCCTGACTTAGGACAGGTGCAAACAAATGCAGCGGGTTTAAATAAGTTTATTACATAAAACTAAAAGAATTATGAACAAACTAGATTTTCGAAAACAATCTTACATGGAACACTTATTTTTGATTTGAACTTTGACTTTTTAACTAATTCCCATTTAAATTTCTTGTTTCAAAAATGACAGACCATAGTTATTTAAAAAAAATAATTACATTTTCCGTATCAAGTTAGTTAGGAAAGGTTGCACAACCATGTCTTTTATAATCAATTTTGTGACCCGGTTAACTGTTTATGCTTTCCTTGTCGGATAAAACAACCGTACGCTTTACAAGATATCGACACTCAATTACGACTACGTTAGGTTACTGCTGGTTTTAGTCCTTTGTGGTTTATAGATATCAAGTGGTTTCGTAAACCGGGAAGATGACAAAATGGCCGCATGCAGAGAATTGATACTCTCAATTTAAAATCGATGGTGATCTCTTATCTAGCAGAATAAAACTTTAATATTTATGAATTTGTGCTTTTTTATACATAATGAACATAATATCAATTTTTCATTTTTTTGCGAAGTTTCCCTTTAATGCTCCGTCGCCTAAAAATATTATGTTTGTACCTAATGACTCCAGAAAGTTGATGGTAGGTAGTTCAGTTTCCTCAACAATGGCTTTATCTGGTCCTATCATCAACAGATTTATACTCAGCCAGGCACTAGATTCACAAGACTCTGGTACAACCATGCTGTTAGGAAATGGAGCATCAATTATCTAGAAAAACAGAAGGTAAATTTAGACTGTTCCATTTGAACATACATGGTGCCTAGAAAAAGCACTTTCAAAATGGGGTAACTGTCTATAGATGCAAATTTCCATGTCCACTTACTGTTGTAGTTGTTTGTTTAATGTTTAAAGCATACATCAGGCAGTTGGTTTTCTTTTTTAAAAAGTTCCACATACGTCATGCCTATGCCATTTATAAATTATTATATTGTATTGAATTTTGTAATGGTTGAAAGCTTTACAGTTTACTTATAGTTGTTTACATTGTAAACGGACAGAAAGTCACAGGATAAAAATCACATATAGTTTGTTGACAACTGTTTGAATATATGAGAGAAAGGTCTTGAAATATTTTCTTTTTATTACATATATTCATTTTTAAGTTTAGGAAATTGTTCATAAGCTTTAATAAATGAAAATTTTTAAATTTTAATCATGCAAAGGATATATTTCTTGGCACCATGAAGCCATTTAAGGATCAAGCCTCTTTGACATTTTGTTTTCATAGCAATTATTTGATCATTATTAATATTTATTGCATAAATTTTAATTACAAAGTTGCTTTATAAATAATAGTTTAAGAAAAAAACCAAAATATTTCTTTTTAAATTAGTTTTTTCTTGTTCAAAGAAAAATAATCTCAAAACTGAATTGTGACTTTTTGTCCTGTGACTTTCTGTCCTACATTTGTTTACATCCGTGTCCTTTGGTCACAAGTGATTTTTCGTCTTATTGGCAATCATACCACATCTCCTTATTTTTATATTAAAATAACAAGCTTTTTATTGATAATATATAAGTAATGGAACTTAAAAAGCAGACCCTTAATAGAAAATAACAAAATAGCAAGGATTTTATAAGATTTTGAAAAATAACTTTTTAACTACAATGTATATGTATCAAAATTATAAAAAGAAAAGTCGTGGTTTGCGGGCAAAATTTGTAATGGCACAACATGAATAAAACCAAAAGATTCCGAATATCTGACAAAAAGTTAAAAACCAGAGTAGCGACCATCCTTAATAGAGCACTGATTGGTTCTTTGTGTGACAGGTTATACGAAATGACCATAACTGATTTATCTAATAGATACTCACTTCCCAAGATGAACCTTGAAATATTCTGTCTTTATCTTCCTTTGTGATTGGTCGATCTGGAGGGTTGACCAGAATACCTTTCCTTTCATTCGTAGGTGGTACAAGAGGAACCAGTGATGCGTCTATTCAATTTTGAAAATAAGAATCAGAAAGCAAAATTAGAGGCTACATGGAGCCTGATTTCAAATATTTTGATAAACATTAAAACTGTGAAAGTAGTAGAGCCAGGGACCCCAATAAACAGCCCTGTAAAGGTGTATTTTTCTAAACTTCAATTATTAAAGTAAATCTAATGTGTTTCTATTGCTAAATGCTTCATAATTGAAAGTATAATAAGAGCAATTATATATTGCTTCATATTTATAAATATATAATAAATAGGAATAGATTTCATTTTAATCCATTTTTCTAGAAATTTGTCAACCTTTTCTATCTTTTTTCATTATTTAATAAGTGGTGCCGCCCCTCACCCATTGATATCTTAGTTCATAAGTAAAGAATATGGTATATATAAAGAATATATCAGCAAAAAAAATTCGTGAGGGAATGGTGGCCCTGCTGGTAATTTTTCAGAAAACTGTCTGCAAAAATATATTTTTTTAATAAAATTTACCTACATTTATGATGTCACGAATATGTCACTAATGATGCAATTGGGAAAAATCATTTCAATTATAACAATTCAACATTTTAACATATGTTTCCATCAAATTTTCACCACATTATCGCAGACAAAATAAGAATGTGTCCATAGTACAAGGCACTACAAAAGTCAAAAAGTCTGAAAAGACCAGTTTTTGTCTGAATTTGCATGACAAGCGTCTTGACAGTATGAACATTGTCTTAAAATTTCTCGACACTTCCTGTATCATCTGATAAGAGTCTGGATTAGTCTCGACCAATTCTTGACTGTCTTAAATTTGTCTCGATCTGTCTTGACATATTCTTGACATTCTTAATAATGTCTGAATATGTCTCGACATATTCTTGGCATTTTTAATAATGTCTGAATATGTCTCGACACATTCTTGACAGTCTTAAATATGTCTTGACACTATCTCAACAGTATAAATTTGGCCTGAAATGTGAACAGACTTATTCTGCACTGTTTATGACATTCTATTGCTGTTATTTACTCCTTTTTATTATGGCTAAACTAAACTTTGAAGAATCAAGGATCAATTTGGTATAGTAAGATACCCTTTTGGTGCAACTAAGTTGGAATATCCTGAATAATTCCCCATGTAGTTTAATTTTGATTTATTTTAATTAAACATTTAATTAATTGTTTTCACTTGGAATATAAGTCAAAGTTACTAACAAACAGCATTTAGATTTTGCCATTCGCAAAAGTGCCAGTCAAATTTGCTTTACTAAAATAGGTGTCTTATAGGCAGTTTTAAAATGTGACCATGTGACTCTTTTGGACCCCACAATTCATCTTTTGGGTTTATGTGGATAAAAAAGAGGGTGGGGGCTTTCGTTTAGGTCAAAGAATTTGTTCCCATCTTGATTCAAAACCTTATTCATTTTTAGAACAACCCAAAAACATTTTTATTCAAATTTTAGTGTTGAATTTTATAATTTTTATCAAAATAAATATTTGTGATAACTCCTTCCTGAAAAGAAAACGAATGTTGAGAACTATATTGTGCATGTCTGTTTGAGATCCATTTCATAAGACCAATGACTTCTATAGAAATCATTGATGGAACCCATTATAAATACATTTGTTTTATTATTCCTGGAGTAGATAATAATTTTCTTTTAATATTTGGGAATTATTCAATTTGTTTTTATGTTAAAATAATTAACTTCATAATTTTGATGAAAAAATCCATTTTAATTCAATTTTTTTTCATCAAAATGATGATTTTCATTTTCATCTATCAACAAACTTTTGAAATAGTAGTGGCATGTTCGGTCAACTGATAAGTTGCATGGCAGATTACAGGTAAAGCAGTAATTTCTATTTGACAGTTGTGTGTACTCTTGGATGTGGAATACCTTAATTTTATGGGGAACATCCTGTCCATGTGTAATACTTAATATATATATTCCAACAGATGACATTACACAAATTTTTCTTCTGTTAAATGAATGATTTGTATATCATCATAATTTGCTATTTATATAAACCACATTTTGGTAGGGTGCGTCTAAACACTGCTAAGGAGTCCTTAGTGCACTAAGGACTTATGATATGCCACTAAGAACTAGATGGGGTGCTATTACCTTCAATGTCTTTTCATATTATGGTAGATATTGATATTTAATGCACAAATTTCAAATTTTATAGAAAAATAATCATAAATAAATGAGTTATTCAACATTGTGTAGACACGTGCCTGTTTTCTTTGATATTCCGAAAATCAATGAACCGTTAGACACGTGTCAAATTACATAACTGATTACACGGGAATCCTGCTATCTGTTGTGTTTAATCGACAAAATAGGAAAAGTTGGATACTAATAAATGAATTGTTTTCAGATTATATTTCAGTGATCAATTTTGATTTGACTTCGCACTGAATAAGTTGTTAAAATTTTATTCATGTTTTTTTTTTTTCAGATTCTCAAGAGTATTTTGTAATTATTTCTTGTAAATAATAGATTTGTTTCAGAGCAATTTATCTAAATTTATTTTCATATATGAAGACGTTAAGCAATGTATTACTAGTCAAAACGAAATCAATAAGATAATAAATCTTTACTACATGCAACCACACTAATTTCATATATGAACTGTTTGGGCAGAGATTATCTTATGCGTTTGTTAAGGTTCATTTTCAAAATTTTATCATATGAAGAAAACGTTTGAGCAATATATTTCTGGACAAAACGAATTCGATATGATAATAAATTTTACTACGTGCAACCAATATAAGAAAGGAGATGTGGTATGATTGGCGATGAGACAACTCTTCACAAGAGACCAAATGACACAGAAATTAATAACTATAAGTCACCGTACGGCCTTCAACAATGAGTAAAGCACATACAACATAGTCACTATTTCATACAATATCTTAAACAGACAATTTGGTTAAAAAATTGAAATCGGATTTCCTTCTGACATACTTGTTCTTCTTAAAGAAAAATAAATTTAAAGAAATTATATTTGAAAATATTTCTGTTGGTTTTGTTTCAAGGATTTGTATAGTAATATACTATACAAATCCTTGTTTTTTCATTTTGTCGAGCCTTCGACTTTAGTCGAAAAGCGAGACATAGCGATCCTACATTCTGTTGGCGTCGTCGTCCACAAATATTCACTCTGTGGTTAAAGATTTTGAAATTTTAATAACTTTCTTAAACTATCCTGGATTTCTACCAAACTTGGACAGAAGCTTGTTTATGATCATAAAATAGTATCCAGAAGTAAATTTGTTAAAAAAATTTCTTTTTCGTATTTTACTTGTAAATAGACTTAGTTTTTCTGCGGAAACATTACATTCACTCTGTGGTTAAAGTTTTAAAATTCTAATAACTTTCTTAAACTATCCTGGATTTCTACCAAACTTGGTCAGAAGCTTGTTTATGATCATAATATAGTATCCAGAAGTAAATTTGTTACTTTTTTCCGTATTTTACTTATAAATGGACTTAGTTTTTCTGCCAGGAAACAATACATTCACTCTGTGGTTAAAGTTTTAAAATTTTAATAACTTTCTTAAACTATCCTGGATTTGTACCAAACTTGGACAGAAGCTTGTTTATGACCAAAAGCTAGTATCTAGAAGGAAATTTTGTTAAAATTTTGTACCTGTTTATCCGTATTTTACTTATAAATGGACTTAGTTTTCTTCCAGTAAACATTAAATACAGTCTGCAGTTAAAGTTTTAAAACATTTATTAGATTCATAAACTATCCTGGATTTATACCAAACTTTGACAGAAGCTTCTTACAATCAAAAGATAGTATCTAAAGGAATATTTTATTGATTTTTTCCTCATTTTGTTGAGCCTGCGATTAACAGCAAAAGTAGGCGAGACACTGGGTTCCGCGGAACCCTTACGAATTTTACACGTGATAGATTTAGGTATAAAGTATTCAAATTATCTTGTATTACAAAAAATGATTATTTTCACATCATGAAAAGCATATTTTCAAGGCATTCGTACGAAGCATAACCCTTTTATGTCAAAATTATATCTATAGCTCTAAATTAACACATACGGGATAATTTTCGTAAATAATGTGCTAAAACTGTGGAACATTTAAATAAAAACATTTGTCTCCTTTATATATTTGAAAATGAAACTTCAAAGTTCGATAATGATATTTAAACTTCTTATACTTTTAGAAAAACCAAATGTCGAACAATTACAAAAATAGGTACGGTATGAAGCCTTTGTAAACAGCTATCAAACTGGTTGAAAACTAGTGGTTTTGAATAACCCCAAGGACGTCACATGATTTTTTTCAATTCAATCGTAATTCGTACTAAGTATGAAGCAGTAATAGAAAGTGGAGAAGCAAACACCAGGTTTTGATAGTTTTTTCAGAATTTACTCATAAATTTTAATGAAACACGCATCTTTGTCCGAATTAAAATTAAAACAAAAAACTTATAAATATATCCATTCCTTTTGTCTTGGTATCTCTAAATATTACTTCCATGCTTTTACATAAACATTTAACAAGTTGATCACACTCTTAACTTCTTAGTTGGCGCACATCAAAGTCGTGCACAAATGGCAAATAACTTTGTCGAGAAAGAATAAATAAATAAAATTATTTGTCCTTTTAATCATTGCAAATAAGAACAACATATTTAATTATAAATTATTAAGCATTAATCTTTTCGATACAATTGTTAATTACTTAAAATAAAAGATTATGATTGTTTATTCAGTTGTTATGTTATATGGCACGTGTCAATCGGTTCACTGATTTTCGGCATATCAAAGAAAAATGGGCACGTGCTTAAACAATGCTTAATAACTCGTTTACTTGTGATGATTTTTCTATAAAATTTTAAATTTATGCATTAAATATCAATCTCTAACTTAATATGGAAAAATAATACATGTAACAGCACCCCATCCAGTCCTTAGTGGCATAGTATACGTCCTTAGTGCACTAAGGACTCCTTAGCAGTGTTTAGACGTACCGCATTTTGGTATATTTACCATATCAACATTGAATATTATGAATGTAGAATGAAATATGTCTACAGTATGATTGGTTTTAATCATTTCATTTATAAGATTTAGGAATCAAAATTTGTAATTATTTAAAACCCACATTCAAATTGTTTTATATCAACACACCCTCATTTGAATTATTTTATACTTTAGATTTCATAGCCATATTTGCATTTGTAAAATATTTATATACCCAAATTTTCAATTATTTTACATGCCCAACTTTTATTTTTGTTGTAAGAAGTGTAACTTGGAACAACAGTATATCATATAAAGAGAAATAAAGATTAAAGTTATATCATGAATATTGGTCATGATTTGTAAAACTCAGAACTGCCAAGTAAATTTAAGACACAATTCAAAATGTTCAGAATGTGTCAAGCCATACTGAGAAAAATAAGAATGTCGAGAAATATCAAGACAGTATTCAAATGTCAAGAATTTGTCAAGAAATTTTAAGACCATATTCAGAATGTCGAGAATATGTCGAGTAAATTTCATACAAATTTAATATAAATGAGAATGTGTCAAGAAAAATTAAGACACGAGTCATACTTTTGGAGAATGTTGAGTAAAAGTTCATGCAAATCAAGACAAAAACTGGTCTTTTCAGACTTTTAGACTTTTGTAGTGAGGATGCCCACTCGCACTATCATTTTCTATGTTCAGTGGACCGTGAAATTGGGGTCAAAACTCTAATTTGGCATTAAAATTAGAAAGATCATATATAGGGAACATGTGTACTAAGTTTCAAGTTGATTGGACTTCAACTTCATCAAAAACTACCTTGACCAAAAAGTTAAACCTTAAGCAGGATAGACGGACAATGGGACGCACAGACAGAAAAACATAATGCCCCTAGGTGGGGCATAAAAATTTCAAATGTTTAGTGCCAAAATTATAAGTTAGTGACCAACTCCTTTAACTGAATTCTAAAATTGCCTCTATAGGTGGTTATCCCATGTTGAAGTGTCTTTCCTTGGTACAATGTTTTTGTTTTAATGGAACAGTACATCTATTCAACTTTAATTTACTTATTATGAAGAATGGTCATAAATGCAAAAATGGGTAATAACTTCTATATCATGTATAGTGAGATGATTGCTAATCATTTTACTATTTATATTTCTATTTGTCAACTACACTTTTCAAGAAAATAGCTAATACTCGGATAAATCGGTAAAAATTGCCATTATAGACAAAAATAAACTTCCAATTAATGCATTGTCATCTATTATAGTTTTCATCATGACTATAGCCAAAAACACAAAAAATTGTCAATTAAGGGCCATAACTCCTTAAAGCAGTCAACAACCAAGTTGGCCATTCCGACTTGTTTGTAAATGATCTGGACATTGTAGAAATTATTCTTTTATTTACCTTAAATTGTCCATCCACTGATCAAGATTGAAAAAGGAGGGTTGAGACTACTTAAACCCTGCCACAAATACATGTGTCTGTCATCGTGACTGCCTTATGACTTATATGTTCATGTTTTTTCTTTTATTTTGAGATGTGTGTTTTGATAATTTCTGGCCTCGGGATGATTATGGTTCATATATTGTATAGAAACATATCTAATGTTGAAGGCTGTATGTTGCACACTATGTGTCATTTGTTTGTGTTGTCTTTGGGGTTGCTGTCTCATACTTGTACATCCCCACATCTCCTTTTATTAATATTTTGGTCAGAGAAAGCGAATTCCTTTAACACAAAATGGTGGATCATTAACTCACAGCTCATGCAATCAACTTGACAAGTAGTCATATTTGATTTAAGAATTAAGAGGTATTGATTTTCTTCATCACAAAATGGAAAACCACTTATCGACAGTTTATCAAATAAGATATATAAAATCTATTTTAATATGTACAACCTATATGTACTGGATTCAAATCACCAGGAAAGTGGACTTCGTGTACTCGATAACCACGAGATTTCACGTGACGTCTAAGCCAATCAATGCCTTTTTTATTAGCTGTCATGCTCTGCTGCACAATCAGATCTTTTCCAAGTCTCAAAACCTCAGCAGCGTCAAAACACTAGTAAAATTATAAAGTTATTATATAATATAAAGATAAAATATGTATAGTTTATACTTTACATGTGTAACCGGAGAGCATGGTTCTATACAAATAGTAAAAGTCCTCTGGGACTCTAACTTGGTACCTCTGTGTTTCAAGTCAGTGCTCTAACCGATTGAGCTACAAAGAAGTACTTCCATAGCTAAACAGCTTACTGCTGGCTAAGTTTCTACTACCTGTACTAAGAGAAGCAATCCTGCCACACATGTATATAAATATCAATCGCCATATTGTTTTTTTTAACTTTTGTCAACCTGTTCCAACTCAGTTGCCTGTAATTCAGAGGTTTTTAGCTCTCTGCTTTTTGTTTAATGTTTTAGTATCAATCAGGCAGTTTAAGTTTTCTAGTTTAAATTGTTTCACAATTTCTCATGCAGGGGTTTAAAATTTGGTATGGGTTTTGCTAATTGTTGAAGGCAGTATAGTGACATATACCAGTAGTTGCATAAATCTTAGTCAATAGGTCTATGTGGATAATTATCTAATTGGCAATCATACCACATCTCCTTAACTTTATATCAGTTTCTTGTATATTGTATAATCTATCAATCGCCATGTATTATTTAAAATGGTTTGTGCACTTGTGGAATGCCGTACAGCAAACTATATTGCACTTTCCTGTACTGATGTTTACTGTACTGATGTTTACTGTACTACAGCAACCTATATTGCACTTTCCTGTACTGATGTTTACTGTACTGATATTTACTGTACTACAGCAACCTATACTGCACTTTCCTGTACTGATGTTTACTGTACTGATATTTACTGTACTACAGCAACCTATATTGCACTTTCCTGTACTGATGTTTACTGTACTGATGTTTACTGTACTACAGCAAACTATATTGCACTTTCCTGTACTGATGTTTACTGTACTGATGTTTATTATACCTTATTTAAAATTGTTTTCTTTGTCCACTGATGAAGATTGAAGGGGGACAGAGGCCGATTTAGGGGGTGCCCAGGGGACCCCTCCACCCCTTTTGTGGGAAAATTTGGTTGATTATTTAGGGAATCACTGAAGCATGACTGGAGTGGGCCCCCTCTTAGGCAGTCAGTGGGCCCCACTTATGAAAATTTCTGGATCCGCCACCGGGGAGGATTAAGATCTAAAAAAAAACTAGTTAAATCCATAATATATGTGCCTGTTAGAGGTCTGAGGAACCTTGTATTAAGTGGTTTTATGTCATATCTTAATTCTTGTGTAGAAATTCCAAACATACATTTATCTTAACATTTTTTTGTTATCAGGAAAATTTGATGTTGATGTTATATAAAAGTTGTGAATATATAAAAAGTTAAATAATTTTGTTTTATTATATTTTTCACAACTTTTCAGGGAGAGTTAAACCTTTACAAACAGTATAGACACCTGTCTGGTGTTAAGGACTGAATATTGCCTCTAAGTTGTCTCTCGGTTATGTTTATTGTTGGATTGTTGCCTCATTGATGTATATCCTACATCTTCTTTTATTCATAAATAAATACTTACTGGTTCTGCTTCATTGATTACATATTTATAATTTTGTATCCAGTCTTTACGTTCCTGACAGTTTGTGTCGAAAGGAAAGTCTAAATTATACATATTTTCTGACATTGTCGGCTTGGGAGCCATTGTCCATAACATATCTTTATCCTTCTCAAAATAATCATTCAGTATTGTCCTGTGAGAAATAAAAGAATATTTTTAGTTACAGTATTAAGCAAAGAATTGTAAAATACCAATTTTATACATAAAGATTATGGAAAAATAAAGAATTTAAATAAAAAGAAGCTGTACTTATTATTAAATTTATTTTTTTTTCCAAAACTATTTAAAAAAAAAACCTCTGATGTGTACATTTTATTTGTATTTATCTTCCTCCTTAATCATGCCCCTGTGACTGCTGTTGTTTTTCTTAACCCTAGAGCTACAAATGTAGGAATTTCCATATCATCTGGGTGAAGAAAATGTTTTTTTTTAAATTTTCAATTGAAAATATTCCTAATAAATCAACGTAGTTTTTTCAAATTATAACTACCCCTTTTAGGCATAAATGTTTGTTTTTTTTGGTGTACAAGCTGGTTGTGATTCACACTGCTTATCACTTTTATTTTTACCTGTATGCCATAGACTCAAAATATCGAGCTCGGCTGCTCATAGTGGATTCAATGATTTCATTCCCGATTACCAGCAGGGTGTCACGTGGACAAGAAGCTCCATGTTGATGCTCAATGGAAAAGAAGGGTGTCCTCACAGGCTGTGTAAAATCAATTTTATCAGGCCTTCTGACTGTGACATTACACTGGAATCTAAGTACCCTCTCTAAGTTGTCAATTTGGATAGCTGCTTTTTGTATGTGTTCTTCACTCTGTTTCCCTGTTCTTGGGAAATATTTCAAATAATATTTGATAATTAAGATCACATTTCAATCCTATATTTTAATTTAATCCTACTGCAAAAATCAATGCAGTAAATTTCATGAATTACAATCGATTAAATATGTTGACTCTGCGTTTTGCTGTGTGTTTGGTTATATCACATTGGCTAGAGGTAAAGGGGAGGGTTGAGATCTCACAAAACGTGTTTAACCCGCTGCTTTTTAGTGCCTGTCTCAAGTCAGGAACTTTTGCCTTTGTTAGTTTTGTGTGTTTTTTTTTGGCCTTATATGTTTCAAAGTTGAGTGTTGTGTCCTTTTCTCTGAAACTCACCACATTCTGTATGTATGTGCCGGTCCCAAGTCAGGAGCCTGTGATTCAGTTGTTGTTGCTTGTTGCTGTGTAACACATTTGTTTTTTTGTAATTTTTTTTTGTACAATAATCATGTTAATCAGGCCATTAGTTTTCTTGTTTGAATTGTTTTACATTTGTGATTTCGGGGCCTTTTATAGCTGACTATGGGGTATGGACTTGGTGACCTACAGCGGTTGATTTCTGTGTCATTTTGTCTCTTGTGGAGAGTTGTCTCATGGGGAAGCATACCACATATTCTTTTTTATATATAGTATACTATTTGTTTAGGGGCTAGCTTTAGTCCGCCTCTGGGTGCTTCATTTTCACGCTGCGCTACCCCATTTCTGGCCATGGACTGTTTTCTGCTCTTTAATCAGGTGGTGTCTCTTTCACACATTCCCCGTTTCAATTCTCAATTCTATTAAAACTTAAATGTTTGTATATACTTACATGTACATATAGGTCTAAAATCAAAAGTTTCTTCTTTTTTTTAACAGAAAGAACATTTAAACTTGTTTTCATGGTTTTAAACATTCAAAAATTTACTTAAATATGCATATACGTGTGTGTACATCTTAATCATATGACAAACATTTAAAACATATTCATAGTAACTTATTTCTCAAAATTATACTTATTCAAAATTATTTTTCAAAGTTCCCTCAAATAATCTAAACATTGATTGATAGTGCTGAGAAAATCAAGAGTGGAGCTGGATGTTCGAGGGTGGATTTAAATATTAAGGGTTTAAGGAGCCTGTCGTGATCCCTGATTCCCACATGTCTTTTTCATATAATGCATAATAATAGTTTCAATTGTTATTAGATATAAGAAGATGTGGTATGAGTGCCAATGAGACAACTCTCCATCCAAGTCAAAATTTGTAAAATTAAATCATTATAGGTCAAAAACTAGTGTAAACACTGGGAAAGCCGGTCTTAGAACCAGGAATACATCACTATGGAGTAATCCTTGGCTAGACACAGAACAGCAAGCTATAAAGGTAACTCCCGATAAAAATGACTAGTGTAAATTAATTTGAAGGGCTTGACTTAAAAGAATTTGGCAGGTTTCTACACTGCAATACTGCAAAAACGCGTATTCCTTGATTCCGTCCTCGATTCCGTGATGGACATTCATTAAAATTCAGGAAAATCCTTGATGGACAAAATGAAATTATCACAACTTGTCACCTAGATTATGTCCCTATTGATCCGCGAAGTCCGCGCTGACAATCTTATATTTGGAAATTACGATTTAAAATTCAATTCTGATGCTGAAGTTTGCTATCTTTTTGTGAGTGCAAATAAGATAATTATACAAAAAAATAAATACGTCTTTATTTATACCAAATTTATATTGTGTCAATTAAATTACTTGTGTAGTTTCAACATGTTTTAATTTTAATTTTGTCTTCTAATAAAGAAAGAGTTGTTTTTACTTACTTAAAACATGATACCTTTATTGTACCCCGATTTATGTGTTACATTGATTACAATACATGTCAATCATTACCCGGAGAAGTTGGAGATAAAAGGGTTATAAACGCATGACTGCATGTCGTAAATATCGATCAACGCACACCTGCTATTCTAAACAAAAGTAACAGGTAAACAGGGTTAACAGAAGTGTGTGTGTGTAAATTGAACACTTTCAAAGCTTCGGCGGTTAAATCTTTAATTATTATTATTTCATTGATTGTTGCAAAATGATTTTAGATTTTTAAAGAATATTATTGAGCAAATTTGGAAATATATGTGTGACTCTTGGGTCGTGTATACATGTACATATTTCCTTGAGAGGACATATGGAGAACCTGTAAATAGTGTATATACGTTTATTGATACAAGAAATTCTTGGTGTTCCTAAATGGAAGGATAATACTAACAGAAGAAGAAAGACCAAGCAATTTAAATTGCAAGCATCATTTGTATTTTTAAAAATGAGCTTTAATGCATTAATTTCAGAAAGATAGGACTGTCTGATTATTGTCTTCGTGCGATTTTATTAAAAGTTAAAATTAAAAAGTAGGATTTTGTTCTGAAGCAAATTTCGTTGGCTAGAGGTATAAGGGGGTTGAGATCTCAAAAAAACATGTTTAACCCCGCTGCATTTTTGCGCCTTTCCCAATTCAGGAGCCTCTGTTGTATGATTTTTAATTTTTATTTCTTGTGTATATTTCGGAGTAAAGAAGGACGTCCACTATCAATAAACTAGTATACATTTTTGTGAAGGGGCCAGCTGAAGCACGCCGCCAGGTGCGGGAGTTTCTCGCTGCATCGAAGACCCATTGGTGGCCTTCGGCTGTTGTCTGCTCTTTGGTCGGGTTGGTGTCTCTTTGACACATTTCCCATTTCCATTCTCAATTTTACTAACTGGCATTTCTACTCATTTTGGACTGATTGGAAGTTTGTTGTTACAAGTCCAGTGGCAAATATTTTGTATATATATTTCTTTCTTATAACAAATGTTGTAGGTTAAAAGGTTTTTATTTTTTTATTGCAAAGGGTTAACTTTCCGCCTTCAAAATCCTGGGACTGTTAGGGAACAAAGAAAAAATAAAAAATACTTACGAAAACTATCCCGAAATGTCAAAATGTGGAAATGAGTCAGCGATTCATTTTGATTTTTTTTCATTCTTGAAATAAGAATGAATTTGACTTTAGAAGGAGCAGATGTACCAGACGTGGAAATAACTTATGCTATTCAGAAGGCCCAAAAGAACAGGAGAGTATTCTATCTTTTTTTTATTTGTAAATAATGTTTTCAACTTAATTATTTTAAAATTCAACGTGAATTGGTACAAGAACCGTTAACAGAAAACAAAAATAAAGGTATACATTAACGTCTGATATTTTGTTTCAAGTTAATCTTTATTTCTTTCGTATATTTTTAAATCGGTGGTTTGTTGTAGCAATAAAATGACATCGTCTTTGTAGTAGTATTAATGCCTTCACATTTGTGACACTGTTCACGAATCACATCAATTACTAACAGTTGCAATTTATATATTTATTATTTTACTTAAATGCGTTTTAATTCGTTTTGTTTTACTGTAATTTTGACATCTTGCTATTCAGCATTTATTAAGTTTGGCTAGTTCCCTTTTCTGTAAATACTAATATCTACATGTAATATCATCCAAAGGTAATGGAAATCTAGAATTTTGTATAAATCCTAGATGCCGAACTGCCTAACACAG
This sequence comes from Mytilus coruscus, assembly GCA_017311375.1. Classification (NCBI taxonomy): domain Eukaryota; kingdom Metazoa; phylum Mollusca; class Bivalvia; order Mytilida; family Mytilidae; genus Mytilus; species Mytilus coruscus. The sequence goes on from CM029607.1 coordinate 13,464,483, forward strand.
CAAGGAAGGGTTAAAGATATTACGGACGGGAAAAACACGGGCGGAGGACATTTTAGTGAAAATTTTAAAAATACATGGGGACATTTTAGCGCATACATTAGAGCCCATTTTAGTGCAGGATTAGTCCGTTCAACTGTATTTTCGATATCCCAGGTTGAATAATACACCACCTTACTAAAACCATGAACATGCAGTTATTTATTCTGGCTTAATGTTTAAGTTGTTTATATGTTTACTTTGGTTCATCATTGAAACAAATGTGTTAAACGAATGTGTTGGAGGAAAGCATGCACTGTATTCTTTTCACATTGTGCTGTCTTGATTTTACAATAAAATTTAATTTATTATTTTTTATGAAATGGATCAAAAAAATGTCAGTGACTCACTAAAATGAGCATTTCAATTTTCGCTAAAAGGGTTAGGCTTTGGTGCTGAAACATGTGAAACGTCCGATTTTTTTCATTAAAATGTCCTCCGCTGAAACACACTCGGATGAAAATTGTCTATGTCCAATGTCAATTAGACTGTGTTAGTAGCAGAACTAACGTACTAGATTTTCTGTCATGTATATGAGGGTATGGATGGGGTTAACAGAATAAAGGATGGACAACGGATGAAAATTTTCTGTACCCATGTCAACTAGTGTTAGTAGCAGAACTTACGTACTAGATTTTTCATTACGTGTATGAGGGTCTGAATGGGGTTTACAGAATAAAGAATTGAAAAAGTGTAGAATAGAAGGGCGAAAAAAAGTAGACTTTACAAAAATAGACTACAAAGAATAGAGAATAATGGATAATGGGTATATGCTAATATGTAAAGAATAGAGAATAATGGGCAAAATTTATTAAAATAGAGATAAATGACTTTAAAACAAAACCTAAAAATACTGGATTAAGATCTCTCCCCCCCCCTTTTCCAATCCAGACCCTCCTTACAAGATTCAAGATTCAAAGATTCAAAGTTTTATTCAGAGTCGATATTCAATAAACTACATAAACGTATAAACTCGTATAATGGTCAAAGAAAATCTGCATAAACGAATAATTCATTGCAATTACGTTACGTTCACAACTTCATTTTTTTAAATTAAAGAAAATATAGAAAGGTTATATTTTTTATTTGTTTGAATTTTGAATTCAGTATTAAAATATTTTATAAACGCTCAATAAGTAGGTGGTTGAAAATAATCGGATCTTTAATTATCTCTCACTGATTATCTAAGTTAACCATTTGAGCATACACCAATACCTTGAAATTTCTTTACACAAGGACACCTGTGGGACAGCGATGACATGTTTATTAGAGTACATCCGAGGTATTACCTGTGCAGGCTTTTTTCTAGAAAGGTTCACATGTAATGTCCCTGAGGCTAGTCTACATATAACGAGAGAGCATAGTGTTATATAACAAAAACAGCTGGGAAAATAAAGTAGCGGATTTACTGGGAGCAACGTGACCCCAGTCGGGATCACCAAAAATGTTTCTAACATAATTGTATTGACACTGAAACTGCTTTTTTAGCAGGTCTGCAAGAGTTACGCAAGTTTCCGATATTTATCGTGTCGCACTCGCAAAAGCGAGTGCAACGTAATGTCGATACTCGAAAATGTGAGTTTACTCACTTGAAGTGAATTATTCTCCTGTAACAATAATAAACAAAACCATCAATGCGTATTTCCAGCAATTCTACCAAGCAAAATTGTTATCTCTACTGTGAAATTATCGAGAACAACAGCACTAATTTAGATTCTCGTTAATCAATTGTAATGAACTTTCCTCAAGAGCCTCAACGCTAACGCACAACAATGTCAATCATTACACATCAAATTTAACCCTGAATTGACTTTCCACAGTTGGTCAGTTTTATCACTTGTGTTAGTTACATGCTATTTAGCGCCGTATGAAAATCTCGTGCAGTTGACAAAATTGATTTCAGCTCTCTATTGTGAGCTAAGTCAAGTTCAAGATCAAATTGATTACTGGCATGCAAATATATAAATGACGTGCATAATTTCGCTATTAAAATTTACTTTAAAAGTCAAATCTACTATAAAAGAATTATTTAATACATTTTAGAATTCGTAATGGAAGATAAGTAATACAATTTTTTTTTTTGGCGAATACTGGTCTATTCTCATCCAGGAATGTTAACATTTAAGACATTTAGCTATTATATATGAAAGTGCAATCTAATAAATGGTGGAATTGTGTTTCGACATTAAAGTTAAAAAGAATATAATAGTTTGATATATTAGATTTAAAAAAAAAAAAAAAATTATTTTTTTCATTGTAATAATGCTATATGCTGGTAAAATTAATTAAATATATAAACCATGGCGATTGTTAGTTCATTTTATAGGTTATCATGCACTGTACAGTTCTCTTGCAGATGTTATGTTGTCCTCGTAAATTGTTTTATATTCACCACTTCTCTTTTAAATGTATGAAACAGTTGTTTTGCCAATCCCAAACTGTAATGCAAGATCTTTTTGCGTTGGCTTAGGTGTTTTTTTCATATTCCGTAATAAGATTGTACGTTTGTTTTAATGTAAGTTCTTTGCGAGACCTTTTTGGCGAAGGTGTATTAAGAATGTTATCAAAATCTTATTTTCTCTTTTAGGCGTACATAAAGTTTCTGCATTCTTGTTTGAACTAACTTATTTTAATGACCACTTAATATTGTTTATAAAAACAGTTCACTACAATAAGGTCACGGTTTAATACTCGTAAGGGCCCTCTTGTGTAAACAAATTTGTGTTGATTGACGGCGATCAATACTCGATCATGATGTACAGTTAAATAAATTAAACCGATTTTGACAGGCATTTGATAATGCAATTATGTGTAATGGGACTTCCTAATGAGATCGGAATTCGGAATACACAAGGTCCGGTTTATAGAGGGTATTTTTGCAAAGGTTATGAAAGGAAAATATTGGGATCGGAATAGACAGGAATCCGGTGTATTCAGGGTCCGGTTTACCCAGGTATGTCTATATACAACTTAGTCCATTTTGTGTTTCGGTCACATGACATTTATAAAGAGAATATTAATTGGACGTAATAACAAGAACGAATTATGTAATTATACAGTGGCAGATCCAGAAATGCTCATAAAGGGGAACATGGACTGTCCTAGAAGGGGGCTCCAGTCGTGTCTCAGTGATTCCCTATGTAATCAATTTTCCCCACAAATGGGGGCGGGGGGGGGGGGGGCTCCTGGACCCGCCTATGTTAAACACACCATTTCATAAAAAAGATTATCTTAAGTTACTAAGAAATATGGGGCTACAGACTCTGAAGGGGACGGGGCCGAGTATTGGTCAACGTACACATTACTGAGCTGACTCTGGAACTTAGTATTTTTATATAAATTAGACCGTTGGTTTTCCCGTTTAAATGGTTTTACACTAGTAATTTTTGGGGCCCTTTATAGCATGCTGTTCGGTGTGAGCCAAGGCTTCGTGTTGAAGGCCTTACCTTGACCTATAATGGTTTACTTTTATAAATTGTTACTTGGATGCAGAGTTGTCTCATTGGCACTCATACCACATCTTCCTATATCTAATTATTCGTTTCCAAGTTTGACTGGGGTATAAAATATGTGGTATGTGTGCCAGTCAAACAACTTTTCAAGACATAGGTCTGTTTTTGTTTATTGATATACGACAAGGTATATATTTTCATAAACAAAATATACGAAAAGGGTTTGGCATTAGATGTTTCCGTCACCCTACCAAGAAAAATGCCCCCTCCCCCTCGAGAAGTACGACCTTAAATACGGAGCCTTGGCTCACACCGAAGGGCAAGCTACAAAGAGCTCAAACTGACCAGTGTAAACCATACACAAAGGGAAAACCAACGGCCTTATTTATATTCAAAACCACAAAAGGTAAACACACCTATAAACTACACCAGGTAAGTAAGTAAGTAAATTTTATTTAGAGTCGGTCATGATATGTACAATACAACAAAGTAAACCAAAGTACGAAACAACAGGCTCTTAACTAATGGTCATCCCTTGGACATCTTCATTTTTGATAGGAATTTCCGAAACCTGTTCCCACGTTGTGTGGCCCTTGTGGCAGGTATAAATATGCAGTCAAAATGACTGTTGCAGAAAGAATGTAATGATCTTTGTGTGGAAGGAACATACCTATACAAATATTTTATATGAAATGTGGTCTTTGGAAATTGAACTCTATACATTCTGTGCACCATATGTATTTACGTATGCTATGTATATACTTATTATTTGGATTTAATAACCGAAAATTAAGAAGAGAATAAAGAACAAACCTAGTAACCATTTCCGCACCCTACTGCTTTCGTCTATCTGACACCCACTTCCCGATCCCTCATTCTCATGTTCCTGTACCCCTGTCCACCCCTCGATAATTAATGCTTGTGGTCCTGCTTATTTTTCAAATTTCTTCCTGCCCCCCCTTTTCAATTAGTGGTAAAAATATGTTAATCATAAACTTCTTACAAAACAATTATCTCAAGTAAAACAATTAATTAAAAGGTTGTCCCAGTAAAACTCTGATGTTCGTAACATTCTTATACTTTTCAAATTGACAGGCATGTGATTAAATTACTTATATACAACAACAAAATAGCATACATCTATTGGACTCCGACTTTAAAATAAAAAACTAGATATTTTAAAATTAGATCGTAATATTACCAGAAAGGCATTTTATAAATTCTAGTAGGGTCATCATATTATAACAGTAATAAATATCACGTGCCTGTTAAGTGTGTTCATACCAAACAATATACATGTACCTGTAATCAAAAACATTTTATTAGTCCTAATATTTATAACCTGGAACCAGGAACATGATACTGTTCCCAGCTGAAACATACTTATCGATTATAACGGCATCCGTTGTTGTAGAATGAATATAGGCTATTGACAAGTGACAAAATATAGAAATAAAACTCAGTTAAACACATTTGTAAATTTGAACCTTTAATTTGATTAAACCACTTCCATTCATAAATTTGTAGTTGTGTATTACAAAGTTACCACGTGTATTCATCTTGTCCATTGGTTGTATTTAAATAGATTTTTATTATTGACCAATGAAAAAATTCGATATTTAATTCATCAGGAAAGCCATGCTTAAAAGCGTTTCGTATTTGTATGTCGATTTTTCCCCTTAGTTCGAAACCTGCAACACTGATGATAAAAGCTTCCAAGAAAAAATATTTATAACCATCTAACTCATAGATCTATATTATCTGTGTCTGTCTTAATTCACAGGTAACTATAAGTATATTTTCAAAAAACATCGTTTAAACGAAGGGAAATAAGATGGTTAGTTTTAACAGATTCTGTAAACATTGTTTATGCATTCATTTCCTTACAACAATGTTTTAATAACCGTCGCTCACGCATCACTGGTTCTAAAACCATTCAAACTGGAAAGCCAAAGGTCTAATCTATATAAAAAAGAGAAACGAGAAACACTTATGAACCACATCAACAAACAACAACTACTGAACATCAGATTCCTGACTTAGGACAGGTGCAAACAAATACAGCGGGTTTAAACATTTTAATACATGTAATAGGTACCTACCTTCGCCCTTATCATGCTTATCTGAAACAATAGTGTAACATCACAACATAGAAAGTTACATGTAATAACTGATAGAATGAAGAATAAATATAGCAATACTTTTATTAGACCAACATATTTTGTAAACAGAGGGGGAGGGTGGGATTCACTAGGAAGTTTTCCCTAATATATACATGATTATCAGATATATGTGTGACAATACTTTCATTTGACCAACATATTTTGTAAACAGAGGGGGGGAAGAGGGGGATGGGATATTCACAAGGAAGTTTTCCGTAATATACATGATTATCAGATATATATGTCAATACCTGCTGGTAGGTAGATATCCTGGTTCTTTATGGGGTGTACACCAAAAATCTGGTACTCCCAATATAATTTCTTCTAAAGGATCCCATTCATTGTGAGAGTTGACAATTTTCATCTTTGAATTAGCTAGCTATATACAGGTTATTATAGAATATCAGCTGAAAAATAATCATTTGAAATAAAAGTTTAAAGAAAATCATTTGGTATAATTAATCAAAGCAAAATCTGTGCTACCCTAATGATATTCTGTAAAACTCACAGAAATTAATACCAAAAAATATATAATGTAAAGGACAATTAGTACACACTTTATGCTGCATTAACAGCTTGCATTGCAATTGAAAGTTTTGTTTTTAACGTTTCATAATTACAAGAATGATAGTTTTTAAATTATATACTGAAATTTTTATAATTATTTCTGTCTCCGTACTTCATACATATGTTTTTAATGTAAGCAAGATACATGTCTATGCTAGAGGTAATGTGGTACTTTTTTAATACTATTTATTTGCATGCTGCATGACTTGTTTATGTATGTTTTTATATTTGGTGAAAAGCTCAACAGAGCTTATATTAAATATGTTTGTCAAATACATGTATGAGGAATCCACAAAAAAAGTTTTATTTACTTATATTTACTCATTTAAACATTCCCCATCTGCATCTGAACATGTAGATAAATCTAGCAATATTGAATAATAGTTTAAATAAATTGAGTTGTTTCCCTTATGTGAAACATTATGTCGTATGTCGCCCTGAACATGCATGAAATATTTGCCACTGGATGTTAAGCAACCAACAATCAATCACCCTAATGTGAAATAAATGTGGATAGTGTCCACATGTGGACACAGATGATGCCCCCGCTTGCATATCATATAGTTATAAAGGGACATAACTGAAGAACGGTAAAAGTGACACTACCCAAATTTGAACTTGATCTGAGTTTTGTGGTAATAAGCATTGTGTGTAAGTCTCATAACATTTGGTTGAGGCTAACTTAAGTAGAGAACAGAAACTAAAAGTTCAGCAATTTTTCTATTTGTAAAACACGCATAACTCTAGAACGGTTGTGTATAAGTTTTATAACATTTGGTTGAGACAAACTAAAGTTAGAGAACGGAAACGAAAAATTCAGCAATTTTTATGTTTATAAAGGGACATAACTCAAGAATGGTAAAAGTGTCGCCACCAAATTTCGTACTTAATCTGTATTATGTAGTAATAAGCATTGTGTATAAATTTCATAACATTTGGTTGAGGCAAACTAAAGTTAGAAAACGGAAACAAAATATTTGTACTTGATCTTAGTTTTGTGGTAATGAATATTGTGTATAGGTTTCATAATGTTTGGTTGGGGCAAACTTAAGTTACAGAATGGAAACTAAAAAATTTGCAATCTTTCGATTTATAAAGGGGCATAACTCAATAATGGTTAAAGTGACACTACCCAAATTCAACTTGATCTGTGTTTTATAAGTTGAAGTCAAAATTAAACATTGCATTGTATAAAGCATTGATTGTAGTTGATTCAACTATAATCATGGACAAAGGAAGATAACTCCAATTTTAAAAATTACTTGATATTTAGAAGAAAATAAAAATTTTGCATTTTTTCAATTTATAAAGGGGCATAACTCTAGAACGGTTAAAGTGACGCCACTTAAATTCAAACTTGATCTGTGTATTGTGGTAATAAGCATTGTGTAAAAGTTTCATAACATTTGGTTGAGGCAAACTTAAGTTAGAGAACGGAAACTAAAAATTTTGCAATTTTTCCATTTATAAAGGGACATAACTCTAGAACGGTTAAAGTGACGCCACCAAAATTCAAACTTGATCTGTGTTTTGTGATAATGAGCATTGTGTAAAAGTTTCATAACATTTGGTTGCGGCAAACTTAAGTTAGAGAACGGAAACTAAAAATTTTGCAATTTTTCCATTTATAAAGGGGCATAACTCTAACACAGTTATAGTGACGCCACCAAAATTCAAACTTGATCTGTGTTTTATGATAATAAGCATTGTGTAAAAGTTTCATAACATTTGGTTGAGGCAAACTTAAGTTAGAGAACGGAAACTAAAAATTTTGCAATTTTTCCATTTATAAAGGGGCATAACTCTAGAACGGTTAAAGTGACGCCACCAAAATTCAAACTTGATTTGTGTTTTGTGATAATAAGCATTGTGTAAAAGTTTCATAACATTTGGTTGAGGCAAACTTAAGTTAGAGAACGGAAACTAAAAATTTTGCAATTTTTCCATTTATAAAGGGGCATAACTCTAAAACGGTTATAGTGACGCCACCAAAATTCAAACTTGATCTGTGTTTTGTGGTAATAAGCATTGTGTATAAGTTTCATAACATTTGGATGAAGCAAACTCAAGTTAGAGAAAGGAAACCAATTTTGGGACGTACATACATTGTACGTACGGTCGGACAAAAGTAAAACTTAATGCCCCCACCGCTACGGCGGGGGCATAAAAAAATAACTTCATTTCATATGGACCATGACAGCTGAAGAATTAGATTTAATGCTTGATTATTTTATCTGAATCTAAATAATTTTCCAGATTAGAAGGTGTATTACCACCAAATCATAGTACATCACATCCCGTTGCATACGAAAAAGGGTCGAAAAAAAATATTCCCTTGAATTTGACAGTTGTAGGTAATTAATCCTACATTTCATTGCAGTAAAAAATCTGTGGGTCTTTCAAAGCACCATTTTTTTGTATTTGGGGTTTCTATAGAATATTTTGGAAACTTGAGGTTACATGGTTACTAAAGCTTGTACACAGGTTGAAAAGAGATGAAAATTTGATTGGTTAACTTCCAGTGATGGTTATTTTCTTATATGTAATGAAATGTTATGTGAAATTTTGTCTATAGTACTGGACAGGATAAAACTTTACTCATGCCAAGTATTTCTTTATTTGAAACAAAGATAAATTCTGAAAAGTGCAGATTTAACAAAGACTAATAGGGAAAATAAATGGTGGTATTACAGGGGTAAATTCAGTAAAAAAAATATACGTCATCAAGGACCGCCCATTTGGGGAAGAGCTTTCTGTATAACACTGAAGTCCTGGGCTCTTCTGATTGGTAGATAATGTTTGTAATAAATATTTTTTGATAGATGGATCAAAACTAAAGTTAAAAAATGAAAAAAATGAATGCTGAATGCACTTCTTTTTTTTACTACAGTGTTGAAAAGTAATGGGGGTCAGTATAAGATTTAAGTGCGAATCTAGTGTTTGTAAATAAGGCCATGTGAATGCTCAAAAATGCCGCATGACCCTATATATATATATGTTTTTATTGTTGCAAAAGATGGAGGTACATTTATACTTTAATGAATGATATATGAAAGCTTCTGATAGGTAAATCTGGTATAAATTTAATTCGAGACATAAATTTGCATTAAAGTCAATGGGAGATTTTTTACTGAATTTACCCAAGCACCTAGAAAATAGAAAGTTAGATATTTTTTTAAATAGAGTTATCCCTCTTTGTACTGGTTGTCTGACTCCTGTCATACTTTGGTTTTTGTGATTTGCTATAAAATGGGTCATTCAATTAAATTCGGTACAAAGATTATGATATGATTTTATATATGATAGAACGACTAAATTGAATTTCAAACAATATTACCATTCGTGAAATTGTATTTTTTTTGGGGGCTACCGTTTTCTTAGTTGTAGCTGGGAACAGTATATCTATCAATAATACTCTAATACCTTATATTCATGTAAATATCAAAATATGTTTACTAAGCCTTTTCTTGCTAATCAGGGAGTCAAACAAGGAGACAGTTTAAGTCCAACTTTATTTAATATATTTGTTGATGACATAGGAAAATACTTAGATACAAACTCAACTAGTGCAGTTAATTTACATGATCAAAAAGTGAACCATTTATTGTATGCTGATGATTTATTATTGATATCTGAATCTGCAGCTGGTCTCCAGAACTCTCTTGATTCTTTGCAAAAATATAGTGCTGAATGGAAACTGGATGTGAACTTTAAGAAAACAAAAATTTTAATTTTCTCTAAAAATAAAGTAAATAAAGAAAACTTTTACTTTTATTACAGTTCTAATACAATTGAAATCGTTGATTGCTATAAATTTATACAGGCAGTGTCAAGCCTCTCAGATAAAGCTAAAAAAGCGTATTTTGCGTTGAAGTCTAAACTCCCATATAGTGAAAACTTGTCTGTTAAAACTTGGCTCCAGCTTTTTAATTCAATGATAATTCCTATTTTAACTTATGGATCAGAAGTATGGATATCAGAATTCAAACCAAATTTTGAAGCATTAGACAAAAATAAATTAGAAAAAACACAAAACTCCATATTTAAAAACATACTTGGTGTTCATGGAAAGTCTTCCAATCTAGCAGTGCGGTGCGAATTGGGCACATTACCTATTAGCATTAAATGTTATCAACTTATGTATAAATACTATGTGGTCTCAGTGATACATTGTATTGGTGAACGGTCTGGTGGTCCACATGAAATTCTCAAGGCTGCTTTTGAAGTAGACAAAACTCTCACAAATAGAGAAAATTCATGGTCTAATAAATTATCTGAATTATTAAAATATATTGGAATACCCTTAAACAAGCATTGTAATAGTTATTTCAAACAGAAACTAGAAGATTTCTACAAAAATAAAATTATATTTGAACTATCTAAGATAAAAGATGGAAACTGTGGTAAACTTTTATTTTTTAGTAAAATTTATACTAAATTTAAACAACAAGAATATTTGAACTTTAATGTTCCTAAATATCTTAGAAAAAAACTCACTAAATTAAGAATAAGTGCACACTCATTAGCAATAGAAACTGGTAGGTATGCAAGACCAATAATACCCTCTAATGAGAGATTTTGTAAATTTTGCACAGGAAAAATTGAAAATGAGATACATTTCCTAATTGAATGTCCTCAATATAACAAAATTAGATCTAAATATAAAATCAATGATATTAATTCAAATAATTTGGATGAAAATTTTACCAAAATGTTAAATCCTATGTCTGAAAAAGAACTAAAATCTATTTGTATGTATATTGAAGAAGCTCTTGATTTGAGAGACCACCATACTGTTTCATCAGATAATAATCCTTTATAGTAGTTTGTGCATATACACATATATCTTATATAGGTGATTGTGTGTTTTAAGTAAAATTATGAAAATTTAGAATAATCATGATGTATATGTATAAAAAAGAAGATGTGGTATGATTGCCAATGAGACAACTGTCCACAAGAGACCAAAATGACACAGAAATTAACAACTATAGGTCACTGTACGGCCTTCAACAATGAGCAAAGCCCATACCGCATAGTCAGCTATAAAAGGCCCCGAAATGACAATGTAAAACAATTCAAACGAGAAAACTAACAGCCTTATTTATGTACAAAAATTAACGAAAAACAAATATGTGACACATAAACAAACGACAACCACTGAATTACAGGCTCCTGACTTAGGACAGGCACATACATACATAATGTGTATGGTATCAATATGAGTTTAGAATGTAATGGTATTCATAGAATTTACTTATGACTTGTTGTTACATTCATCTATATTTCATTTATATGTTGTTTTGATATTATTATTGTTTGTATTTGGATCACGCCTCTATTGTGCTCTTTCCAATAAATATTGAATTGAATTGAATAATATATTATATGTTCCTGGTTGTAGGAGGCTGTATTTGTAACGTTAATTAGTTTAACCCAAAATACCGTTGTTCTTAATGTGTCATCTATATTTGCGGTAGTTCTTTACACCTCTGCTGATTATTAGGGATAAATACCTTTATATATTAACACACGTGTCAAAACTATGCTTCAAACCTTGTACAGGTACCACATGTTCTGTGTTTACATTCGACCGGAAGTAAGAAAAAAAACCGTTAAGTGGTTCGCGATTGGCTATTTTTTTGTAGCACCCTCATAAGAAAAATGTACGGAAAACAAGAAAGATTAAAAAAAATATATAAAGATATAAACGGTATTGTTGGTTGCTTAACGTGCAGTGGCAAATATTTCAACCATGTACAGGACGAGAACAAAAGTAACAAAGAAATTATATACATTAACCGTATATGGATAGTTAGTCTCAGATATATGCATGTAAGAATTAATTAAGTCCCTGCATTATATTAGTTGGTATACCGATAAACCATATTTGAAATGAAGTCATGTATCTTCTTTAATACCTACAAAAAGTTATAGTATATATTTTACACAAATTAATTTTACAATATATATATTAAATAATTGGTTTATTTGTTTATTAAAAATCATTCAGTTATGTATTCATTATATCATTTATCTATTTAGATCTTTATTTATTTTTAGGAATATCGCTGTAACTTTTCTGTTATCTAGCCATGCAAATCCAACTGAAATGTGAATATAACAGAGAAATAAGCCGTAAAAGATAACAATGTTCCAGAAAATCAAAATGCTTTTCAGGGCTCATGACAGAATTGTTGCTATTTTGATAGAAAATTTCAAATTTTCACGTGTTTGATAAATTTTGCATCGAAGAACGCCGCTAATCAAATAATCTGTACCCGAAAGACAATACATACAAATTGTTTTGGTTAACGATGTCATTCTGATAAATTAGATACTATTAATTTGCTAATAATTGGAAAATTGCTGTATATAATTTAGGTGTGATCTGGAACTTTTTGAAAATAAGCCATACTATTGTTATAATTTTAATGTCCATACACTAAACTGTTATAAAACGAATTAAAGTAAAGATAAAAACACTTTTTTGAAAATGGCGGCGCATTGTTGAGTTCCTATATATACGAGTTGGAACTTGGATGAAAAGTGTCATAACGAATTTTTGTATAATTTATTGTGTTCATCAAATATAGAACTTGAGTTACATGATATGGATGCCTAAAGCCAGAACTTTCATATTATGTATTCTTATGTCTCTCCATACAGTTTAGGGAATACGACACAGACATCCTTCTTGATAGCAAGCATCATGGATTTAAGGATTGACAAGTAGTATCCGCACTTGTTGCCTTGTATTTGTGGCTCGACTCTGCTGTTAAAGAAATTACATCAAAATTAGTTTAGTTTAGTATTCTTAAAAAAAATATAATATGACTCGACTGTGACACCCGTCTTGTTAAGGACTATGCTGCCTTCCAGTTGTCTTTTGGTTATTTTGGTCGTTTAGTAAGTTGCTTTTACGCCACACCTTCTTAAACTCCTAGCTCGAAACATGTGACTGACATTATATACTAATATGTGATTATATAGCAAAAGTAAAAGAAAATCACATGCATTGTGCAATAGTTCATGACATATGATAAAATCACTACACACACAATGAAAACAATCGATTAAAGAACTGCGCTTTTACTTTTGTTATTGATATCAAAGTCACAGTTTGAACTTTTGAAAACATGTCGTTTAGATAAAACACCACTTAATAAATGTTATGCACGTGAACCGCTTTTCTGGATTTATCTTCATAAGTAAAGCTCAAAGTCAAAATTGTGTAAACGTGAACCCAACTGTAGTAAAAACAACTAGATGCTCTAAAGAGCATGTGTCGCTCACATTGGTCTATGTGCATATCAAACAAAGGACACTCTGCAACATTGTAGACGAGAATAGACTTCATGACAAAAATCTCTATTTTATTGATCATGATTACTGATCTTTTAGTCTGTCTAGTTTTTCATGCTTCTCTCTATCTTGTTTATTTTTTTGCTCAAAACAGTCTACTAACTATATCGGCAAAATTTGACTTTTTAATAGATCTTGCCTTGCTGATCATTTTTGTGATTTAAAGTGTTTATTTATCTATTATAATTTAAATCATATAAGACATCAACGGAAAAACATGTTTCTCTCGTAATATCATGATAGTTTTCATGATAATAGGCAAAAATGAAAAATAAATGGTAAAATTTGTCATTTATGGGCAATAACTCCAATAAGAATTTGTCTACAGTTTTGACGTATACGGATAATTGGTAGAGCTCATTATTCTGAGCATTTTTGCTCCTCAGTTTTTCTCTATTCATAACGGTACAAAAAATAATAGACAAAACTTGCATTCTACTCCTATGTTCTATTTTTAGCCATGTCGGCCATGTTGATTGGAAGGCGGGGTCATCGGACACATTTTTAAAACCCTAATGATGATTGTGGCCAAGTGTGGTTAAATTTGTCTCAGTAGTTTCAGAGGAGAAGATTTTTGTTTAAGATTACAAAAAGTTAAAAAATTGTTAAAAATTGACTATATAGGGCAATAACTCCTTAAGGGATCAATTGGCCGTTTTGGTCATGTTGACTTATTTGTAGATCGTACTTAGCTGAACATTATTGATGTGTACAGTTTATCTCTAACTATAATAAAATTCAAGATAATAACCAAAAACTGCAAAATTTTCCTAAAATTACCAATTCTGGGGCAGCAACCCAACAAAGGATTGTCTGATCTGACTGATAATTTCAGGATAGATAGATCTTGACCTGATGAACATATTTTATTCCTTGACAGATTTGGTCTATATGCCTTAGTTTCAGAGATATAAGCCAAAATCTGCATTCTACCCCTATGTTCTTTTTTTAGCCATGTTGGCCATGTTGGGTGGTAGGCGGGGTCATCGGACACATTTTAAAACTAGAAAAACTAATGATGATTGTGGCCAATTTTGGTTAAATTTGTCTCAGCAGTTTCAGAGAAGATTTTTGTAAAAAAATGTTAAAAATTGACTATAAAAGGCATTTACTCCTTAAGGGGTCAATTGGTCATTTGACTTATTTGCTGAACATTATTGCTGTTTACAGTTTATTTCTATCTATAATAATATTATTGATAATAACCAAAAACTGCTAAATTTTCTTAAAATTATCAATTCAGGGACAGCAACCCAACAAATGATTGTCTGATTTGTCTGAAAATTCCAAGGCAGATAGATCTTGGTCTATTGAACATTTCAACTCCGTAACAGATTTGCTCTAAATGTTTTGGTTTCAGAAATATAAGCCCAAATCTACATTTTACCCCTATGTTCTATTTTTAGCCATCGCGGCCATCTTGGTTGGCGGGCTGGGTCAGCGGACACAAATTTTAAACTAGATACCCCATAATGATTGTGGCGAAGTATGGTTGAATTTGTCCCAGTAGTTTCAGAGGAGAAGATTTTTGAAAAAGTTAACAGATGACGACGACGGACGATGGACGACGGACCCCGGACGACAAGTGATGAGAAAAGCCATTGGGCCAGGTGAGATAAAAGGTAAATGAATGAATGAATGAAATTCTCGTTAAAAATTACATTACACATATTTTTATTTATGAGAACAGAGATAAAGAAGGAAATGCTGGCTACTTCTAATATATTTATTCATATAGTTTACTAAGCTAGAGAAAAGAAAACCATACATACATACACAGTTCGCTTACACATAAACATTCGTGCTCAAGTATTATAGTTGTTTAAATCTTACTTGTGCCAATATCAACAATCTTTAATATATAACTTTCTTTAGAGGAAGATTCAAACCATCAAATTTGTTTTGCAATATTGTGAGAAAAGGCTTTCCATATTCTTGGGATCCTGTAAAATAGTTCCTGAAACATTTTTAATTAGTAACAATATTTCTACGCTACCAGAATACGAAGTTGCGTTCGTACTTAAATCTTTTCTTGTAAAACAAACCTGTTTATGTGAATCATTCTATATCTGTAACAGTGGATTACGCTTAGTTTTGATGAGACGAAAGGTTTAATTTTTGTATTCAATGTATGGTGTGCAAGGAAATTACTAATTAGCTATTATTCAACAACAATGTTAGCTTTTTGGATGAAGATACACAGTTAAAGACTTAACGTTCAACGACAAATAATTGTGTTGTATTTATTTATGTCTTTCCTGGAATCGGGACAATTAAGAGCGAGACATATGGACAATGTGTGGTCACCAGTCTATTTGTCGAAGACTGTATGCATGCATCACGAATTTGTTTTGCTATTTCAGTCGTTGGGCTGCTGTTTCATTGACTTATGACCTACATCTGAATCTCCTTCTATTTCACAATTAATTTTCCGTGTACACTGCTGGCTGAAAACAAAAAAATATATATATAAATCTGATAGCACTTGCATGACATATTTTTTATGACACCTGTCTCAGTATTGTTGAAGACTATACACGTCTACCTCTAGATGTCTTTCTGTTATTTTTGTAGTTGGATTTCTGTCTCATTGACATTGTTATTTTTGTAGTTGGATTTCTGTCTCATTGACACATACCTCACATCTCCTTTTATTAATGCAGCACTTAATTTTCCGTGTGCACAGGATGACTGAAAAACAAGTATTATCATATCAATCTGATAGCAGTACCAGTTTTGCTTTGGATCAAATATAGCGGATTGATTATTTTTTTGTTTTCTGCTTAACGTCCATTGGCAAATACTTCATGCATATTAAACCCATTGTGTCAGAAAATCTAAGTTTAAAGATATTACACATGTGACTACTTTGACACTTTTTTGAGGTGTTTTCTGAGTGACGAAAGAACCAATTTTCCAGAAACGCACACACGCACTTGCTTACAAAGGTGTTTTTTGGGTGTCAAGCGAAAAACAAAAATATTTGACGCACATACAATTTTGGGAAAATAGCGCAGACGTCCTTGCACGCTCTTCGTAAGTCTTACTAATTTTCTGGTGACAAATAAAGATGAGCGCAAGCTAAAAGAACAGGAAAAGGAAAACAAAACCAACCCTCCTTCTTTCGTGATTATTTTTTATATCAACAATAGTCAGACTCTTTTTTAAATGTTTCTGTGAATCTAAAAATAGCCGTTTTTAATCTGCAATTGTCTTCTTCTGTAATATTCTGTCTGGGTGTAATCACTTTAACTGCTTCTTCAGCAGTGTTAACATTTGTTTCTTCCTCTTACACTGCAGTGTACACCGATTTCTCAGATCCTATCTCTGTGTTTTTTTTATTGAATTGACTTCCTCTCTGCATGGTCAACTAAGTGGATTGTTTCTCCACAGTTCTGTTAAATCTGGTACCATATTAACATCAACTTTGACGTACGACTTTCCCCCCTCATAGAATGGTTACTCCCGTGTTACTCTGACTTTGACTGAAAACAGACTTTAGCAGTTGTAATCGTTTACGATGAAATTATGCTTTCTTTTCGTCTGTTGCCGATACCAAAAGGTGTGGATGGAGGTTTACAGAATAGAGAATCGAGAATAAGGGACAAAAAATATAAAGAATAGAGAATAATGAGGTGCTAAAATATAAAGAATAGAGAATAATGGACAAAAGTGTAAAAAATAGAGAATAATGGACCACAGATATAAGGAATAGAGAATAATTGACCAAAAAATAAAGAATAGGGAATAATGAGGTGCTAAAATATAAAGAATAGAGAATAATGAGCAAAAAGTATAAAGAATAGAGAAAAATTGCATAAAAATTAAAGAATACAGAAATGAAGGACCCCTCATCCAGATCTTCATACCATACTGTGATATAAAATGTACATCTACTCAGATTGACGGAATTACACAACACTGTAACTCGCCTATTTTACGTAGACCTACGCTGAAGAAAGTCTAAGTTTTTTTGCCTAATATACTTCACTATAATGTTGTCATAATTAAAATCCACCCCTTGCACGTGAAAGGTGGTGTATATTTGAATTGACAATCTAGTTAAGCAAAGAAACAGCGAATTTCATGTCGTTCAGTTGTGTGTTGTTGGGTTGCTGTTTTATTGATGTATACATTGCATCTTCTTTTATTCATATTTTATGTTTTATGTGTCAAAAAAAAACCTATTTACTAAGCATGCATTGAAATATTTTTTCATTTTATAGCTGATGTTTTTCATTTAAAAAAATCTTTTTCACGACACCCCCCTTTTCTAAAAAATAAAATCAAACACAAAACAATGCAAAAAGCAAAAGTAAAAAAAAAAAAAAATTGTTCTCCATACGTAATACGATCGAAACAAAAGAAGCTACTTCTTTCAGAGTTTAGCATACGATGTAAAGGGTTTGAAAGCCTTATATAGTTCACAATTTTTAAAATTTTCTCAGAGAAGATATTGGCAAAAATCTGGATCGTTTATATACGTATTATATACGTTTCAAGGGTTTTGGGCGTTTTTCGTATCTTTTTAAGTTGTAATCTTGCACAGATTAAAATTAAATATTCTCTGTTGGTTGAGAACTTAGCCCTCGACCGGACTGAGTGAAACCCGTACGTACGTTAAGGCGACAGGATTAAAATCGCAACTGTTCCTATATCTCTCTTAGTGATCTTGTGAGACAAGAAAAGGGGATGGTTAAGAAAAAAAAAACAAAAAAAACACTTTATTTAATCATGTTACATTTTCTTTGCGTATCCCACGTCAGGAACGTTGCCATATGTCATATAGTAATGTATCCCCCCATTATATTTAGACGATTGAGTGTTAACAGCAGATATTTGATTGCTTCTGTTGTATTTATTTATGTCTTTCATTGAATCGAGACAATTAAGAGCGAGACATATGGACAATGTTTGGTAATCAGTCTATTTGACGAAGACTGTATGCATGTATGCATCACGATATTTTTTGTTATTTCTCGTTAGGCTGATGTTCCATTGACGTATAACCCACATCTGAATCTCCTTCTTTTTCACACTTAATGATTTTCCGTGTACCCATATTTATTCTAAGGACACCTGTCCATTGTTGAAGACTATACACGTCTCCCTTGAGATGTCTTTCGGTTATTTTTGTAGTTGGGTTGCTGTCTGACTGATGTATACCTCACATCTCCTTTTATTAATGCAGCACTTAATTTTCCGTGTGCACAGATGGCTGAAAAAAGTATTATCATATAAATCTGATAGCACTGCCAGTTTTGCTTTGTATCAATAATAGCGGATTGATTTTATTTTTTTCTGCTTACCGTCCAGTGGCAAATACTTCATGCATTTTAAAGCCATTGTGGCAGAAAGTCTAAGTGTAACGATATTACACATGTGACTTCTTCGACATTTTTTCGTTGGGTATTTTCTGAGTGACGAACGAACCAATTTTCCAGAATGGCACACACGCACTTGCTTCAAAGATGTTTTTGAGTGTCAAACTATTCCGTCTGAAATAAGTTTTTTTCAGATACAGTCAAACTTGCAAACCAAATTTTCATATCTATGGAAGAATTTAGTAGAGGTTTTAAGTATTTTGTAGTAACGAAAACTCTGACTTAACAATTTATCAGTAATATATAGATTTCGCTCATTGAAATCCAAAACGTCACTACAGACACGGGCATAACGAACGATATGGGATATATAAACACCGTAAGATGTGCCAGAGGAACATCACCGTCCAAAAAAGGAAAATTAACAATAGGGAAAGAAAAATTATCCCTTTTGTCGTAAATTTTTGTGTGGAGTTTCTGGTGTCAAACTGAAATATCCAAATCTAGGAAAGGACAGTTATTGCTTTTAATATTTGATTTATTTAATGTAATTTCCTGTGGGTAAATTTCGGCAGTATATTTAGAGATTTTTTTATTATTTAACAAAAAAATATCATCAAAATATTGGTAGGTGTTGTTGAATTTATCAATTAAATGGAATTTAGACGAGTCTTTACTGAGTTCGGCCATAAACTGTGATTCATAACAGTACAGGCTCAAGTTTGCTATTAAAGGGGCACACTTGGTGCCCATAGGAATACCTACAATCTGTTGATAAACTTTATTGCCGAAACGTACTTAAATGTTGTCAAGGAGAAAATTTATGGCTTTAATCATCTCATCACAACTGCAGTAAGTATATATAGCAAATTTTCCTTTCTCGTTTGAAAAAAAGCTTTATGTGTTGCAGCAAATAAATTTGCAATTAGATTTATCGAACGACCATTTAATTAAATAGGAAAACTTTTCTTTGATAAGAGTGTATGGAAGTGTAGTGTAAAGAGTGGAAAAGTAAAAAACTGTCAACCGAATCTAAAGGACCATCAAAAGCACGCAATTTATTTAAAACATTAATGATCAGTTCTTTGATAGTAGTCAAGGAACTCGTTAAAAGCACTGAAATATAAGTAGTAGAACACTAACTAGATGCCGAGATGAAATGATATTTTACGGTTTTTTTTTGTGAAATTTAGGTAACCAATACATAGTGGGGACCTTCAAATGTTCAGAAGAGGCCTTAAGCTGTGGTTGTGACATGATTATTTATTGTCTAACTCTCTGTGGAGCGTTCAGCCTTGAATGTAGTTGAATATATAATTTCATTGTTAAGAACGTCCGTGTAGTATATACTTCACTACCACCACTACATTGTTGGCTGCTTTGTCGGCCGGTACGAACGCAAAACGCTTTGCGGGTACTTGAATTTTGTTTTTGATCCTAGAAATGGGCGTATTACTTATTCTTTTATTTATTTCTAAATTATTTTCGAAATGTGATATGCGAATATCAACAAAATTTAGACATTTATTCAAATAGGAATCAAGTGACTTTTTGTCAGATTTCTCCAGTTTACCCCATTTTCGACAATAGGATGAAAGAACATCTTAAATAACCTGACGACACTCTTCCCAGTTTATTTTCGACATTGGTCTTTTTTTCAGAAAGTTTATAACCTCTGAGTCTTGAACGATACTAAGGTCCCCTGTAGTTACATGGCCATAGGGATCATATCTAAACTTTGATGTTTCACAGTCTTATATCAAAGGAACATTATTTTCTATACTGACGTCTGATGTAACTGACGTATATTTAAAAATTAAACTTCTACTGGTTTGTTTTTATACGAATAAGAAATTATAGGTGGCTCTATGTTATCAAAATGTGGAGGTATAAAGTTTTGAACGGTTGATTCATGAAAATTACTAGACAAATTAATAAAATCAATACCTCTATTAATGTATTTTATTTTTATGAAATTACTTTTTATGATCTTTAGGTTTATCAATTTGAGGGAAGTCTATGGTGACAAAAGGCTGTAGTAATTCGTGTACACTTATATTTTGGACTGGAAAACGATACTGTATCACACTCGTTATAATTATTATGTAATTTACTGATTATTTTGACCAGTTTGCATAATAATTGATGTCTACCATTGTTTTTAAATACAGATAAAAAATCATCAAGTGTAAAAATAGAACGATGTTTATTTTGTTGATTGCGGTTAATGCGATTGCCATGAGACCTATGATTGCGTTGTCTTTTATCAACAACAGTCATTGGACCATGATACTGTCATTTAGACCTTATTTTGACAACATTGAATTAAATTTCTGTTAAAATCGAATTATTATTTCACTATTTCACTTTTATTAATGATTGAACAAAAAAATATAATCATATTTTAATTTTTTTTCATATCTCGTAGCTAATGCCCCTTTAAACTTGGATATTAAACGATCATCTTCACATTTACTAGTTATTATTTAATAAATATAATTAATTATTTTTGGTCAAATATGTCATGCTTATTCCTGTAGACAAAGTGAGAATACGCTGTATCAATGTATGACACAAATTAACTACTTGAACATGAAACTAAAGAAAAGGAACATCTGTTCTTTCTTCTTTAAGTCACTAAGTTCTTCAACAAGGACGATAATTGCCCGACAGTCTCAATAGTGTATACAAAAACAAAACTAACGTTTACACAAACACGGAGTATAATAATATAAGAAATTCCCCTTCTGAAAATAACTGACACATTTTCGTACTAATTAATGTTACAAAAATAAAATGACAAAAAAAAAGGTATCTATGATAATGTGAGTCCCCAAATATTTGCATACTTATCAATCAATCACTTCGCGTAAAATTGCAACTGAGGCTGCGAAAAAGAAGTGAATCGTTCAATGCCCTTATTCAACAATATCAGGTATAAAAAAGTAAAACAACAAAAATACCGAACTCCAAGGAAAATTCAAAATGGAAAGTCCTTTAACAATTGGAAAAATCAAAAGCTCAAACACATCAAACGAATGGAAAACAACTATCATATTCCTGACTTGGTACAGGCATTTTCTTATCAGGTATCTGATCTCACAAAATCCCAATATTATTACATTCTGAACAATATCCCTTATATCATTTTCATTAGATCAAATAGGCATATGGTTTGTTATTGACCTTTTTCGAAGATGAAATTCAGTATTCTATAGACCACATGTAAGCCAACGCAACTGTCCCAGCGTGGAATTTTAATTTTGAAAACACTTTTACTTTTGCATGTTTATACTTTCATTTATATTTTAGTATATGTTGTACGCTTGTATAAAACAACTGTGTTTGATTGTCTTGAACAGTAAAACAGTTTTACTTGTAAACATGGTTTTATAGTTTAATTTAATTTGAACCGAATTTAGTGAAACTTCAAAACCACTACCCTGTGGTTATGTTATCAGCAGTACTATTGATTTTGTTAAATATTGCATGTGGTCATGTGAAATATTGGTTAACATATTACAGCATAATCTCATCTATCATTCTATTGTTGATTTATGTTGTATGTTAATATGTTTTCTTTATTAGCATGTCTTCAAGAAATATTGCCTACTGTTGCCTTTTACCTTACAGATTTGATAATATGATGCTGCATATGAAGTTTACTTTAACACAATTATTATTTAAATATATATATGATATAATTTTGATATGATAAAGATAATATATTATATACGGTATTGCGCCCTAAACACTCACACTTGTTAACGCTGGCTTTGGTTTAAGACGGTATTGTGCCCTAAGTACCCATAATTGTAAATGCTGGTCATTATGTGTCGTTTGAAGAAAGACGGTATTGTTCCTAAGTACCCACAATTGTGAATGCTGGTCATTATGTGTCGTTTGAAGAAAGACGGTATTATTCCCTAAGTACCCACAATTGTGAATGCTGGTCATTATGTGTTGTTTGGGAAAGATGGTATTGTGCCCTAAGTACCCATAATTGCGAATGCTTGTCATTACGTGTTGTTTGGGAAAGACGGTATTGTGCCCTAAATACCCATGATCGTGAATGCTGGGCATTATGTCTTGTACTGTCTATGTTTAACCCCACCACATTCTTTATATGCCTGTCTCAAGTCAGAAGCCTATAGTTCATTAGTTGTAGTTGGTTCATGTGTGTCATATTTTTTTTTTCGTAAATTGTTTTGTTATAAATTAGCCAGTTAGTTTTCTTTTTTGCATTGTTTCACATTTTTCATATGGGTGCCTTTTTATAGCCGACTGTATTGTATGGGTTTTTCTCATTGTTGAAGGCCATACGGTTGCCTATAATTGCTTCCGACAATTTCATTTTATCTTTTGTGAATAGCTGATTGGCAATCATACCACATCTCCTTATTTTTATATGTATGTATTTTTAATAGATACTAAAACATCTGCCTGTTCCAGGAGTCGGTTAAAGTTCAAAAATTTTCGTGACTTTAACCGATACGATTTTAAAATTGACAAATATAGATTTCCGTTTTCTAGATTCACTTATCTAAGTTAAGTTCAAAACCACAAGCATGTAAAGCACAACAAAATACATAAATATTATGTGAAATTTTCAGACATTTGTTCCTTTGTGTTGCTCTCTACGTTACAGCATTACAAAGGAAACTATATATACATTAAGGCTTTGTATTCAATATTTTTTAACTTTTCGGGTATATACATATACAAAAGAGATGTGGTATGATTGCCAATGAGACACCTACCCAACATAGTCCAAATGAGGTTGATTTAAGCAGCTATAGGTCGCAATAAGGCCTTCTATAATGAGAAAAACCCATAACGTATATTCAATTATAAAAGACCCCCAAATGACAAAATTTGAAACAATTTAAACGACAAAACTAACGGCCTGGTGTAATAAAACAATAAAAATAAAACAGATATAATTGTCAGCAACCAACGACAACCGCTGAATTACAGGTCTATGACTTGGGACAGGAACACACATAATGTAACGTTTTAAACATGTGTATGGGCGTTCAACCCTTCACTTACCTGGGGGCAATGATGTAACAGCATAAAATACATGTAAGATCGAACTGTAAAAATAAGTTGAAATGGCTTGACTCATCCGATCGGCTCTTAGCACAAAAACAACTAACATAAAGACAAAAGGCACAAAGTACCAATTCAAGACTACTAGCAGGTACTGAAAGCTAGTTCAAAGCCACGTAACAACTATTAAGAAATCATGTTCTCCCAGACTTAAATTTCAGTCAGTAAACATCTAACAGATTTAGCTTGAGAGCGTCATGAAATTTCTGAGAAAAAAAATGCCCTTGTGCAATGCCATAATATAAGAACATAATATTGACAGGATGTATGACCATACATTATCATAACCATAATGCAGTATATATTAAGTAATGTTTTAATTTATCAAAAACAAAATCAATGTAAGTACCAATACAAATTATATTTAAAGATCTTAATACGTAGTTTAAATGATATCCTTTAAGAATAATTCTATTCAAAGGATCAAAAAGTTTAAAAGGATCGTATTTAAATCTACCTGCTTTAAAAACAACTATACATCCATATTAATCAGTTTTCGTCAATTCAACCTTATATTGATAGACAAAAATACACTAACCTTACAATTTCAACAGTTAAATGAATGCACAGACGTCAAATTCAACTCATTTTGAAAAGACTTGTCACGGCAGAATTGATCAATTGATTTGGAAATAATTCAAGAGAGTTTAAGAATGCTTGTCTTGCAGATTCCTTGCGGCCTAATAAGTGAAGAGCGGTTCCCAAAAGGTTGTAAGCTTTCGCTTTAAAATTCCAATTTGTCATTAAATAATCTTCATCTATAACCAGTTGTAAACATTCGAGGGAATCTTGACATTTTCTGACATTATTGAGATGATAATAACAAAGAAAATTAAGGAAATAGGCATAAGCTGTACATGGATATAAATTCGATTCGTCCATTTGAAGTTCATCTGGTATCAACGTAGAATTTGATATATTAAATTTTATATTATCCACAAACATTATTTTCAGCAAACAAACAAAACCATTCTTCCTAATTAATTGCAATTTTAGCAACTGGTAATGGATATCCGATATAGACATGTAGCGGTACAGTTTTTCGGGAGTACATTTCGATATAGAATACTTGATGATGTGTAAAGCCTTACTGTATTGTTTTGTCTTGTAGAAGAGAGAAGCAAGCATCAGCCATCCAGATACAGCGTCATGATACACATTAAGTAATAGAGTAGTAAGACAGAATTTGTACTGTTTGTATCGGTATTTATTATCACTTATTGTACTGTCCACTGGTATATTCTGTGCATGCTTATTACATAATTTTGACATATAGTATTTATAAACGTGTTTTATTGAAGACTGCTGACACGAAACTATCTGCATTATTCTTTTATTGAACATTTTCGATTCCGCCATTAGTAAAGTAGTGGTTTCTGCAAATTGTACTGCAATACTTACATAATACAATAACTGAGATTTCAGTATTTTTTCAACATCATTTACATATGATGTATGCAGTTCGATTGGGATATTCCACATTGATACATCAAAGTTAGATATTTGATTTGAAAATAAGATGCATCGCCAACCATAGCTATGCAACGAATATAGTTTGTCTAAAAGTATTTCACGAGCACGGCCCTCTATTTTGTTGTCAAACATGTTGTTCTCAGGAATGAAGTAATGCAAGCAAACTGAACTCTCCACACAATAAATCAGCCTGTTGAAACATCGCATAAAACAAGGTATAATATTTTCAGGTTTCCATATGGATTGTGGCAGCTCTTCAGATATCCAGAAAATAATTGTTTTCAGGAAATAAGAACAAAGTAACTCTTTACATTCTGAGTTCGTAGCTATTACATCTTTCAAAATTATTTTTAAGAGAGCATAACACAGCAATTGAGTGTGTGTAAAGCTATTTATTAGAAGTTTTTCACCAACTGAAAAAGATACTCGCCATTCTATATCTTCTTTTGGTGATCCCTTAACTCCAATCGGTACAAATAGTACTCCGTGTTTTATAATATTTTGTTTGACATTATCACTCGGCCATGAGTTACTTGATCTTGTTATCCACTGTACTGCAGGTGATATCCATGTTTTACAATGTAAACAAACTGCACAATCAAATCTTCCTTTTTCGTCAGATATACACGGTCCATGAATTGTGTTCAGATTATCATGCATAAAAATTTCTTTATATAATGCACTCGAAATATAATGTTTACCATAATATTCGACACATAATTTAAGATCATTCTGACTGCTGCTATATTGAAGTCTTAATTGAGTAAAACCAGGCTTTACATCGTCTCTTTCCATTGAAAAACATGTTGTATATTGATTAAAGCGGGGTTTTAAATCCTCATAAACATCGGCATTTGTCTCTACAATCATCATATCAAAATCACTGCCTCGCATCTCAAGTCCTTCCCCGAAACTTCCACTTGTTATAACTGTAAAATCTTTGTTACTTCTCATATTGTCCCTGACAGCGTTCATCAATCTGATTCGTCGGACATGCTCTTTTGTTCCTACTATATTTTGACATAGATAACGATACAGTGCTATTGATATGTTTGGTGTTATCGTGTCTGTAATAAAGAAAATAAAATGAAAACTGTGAATAAAAAATGTATCATGAATCTATTATAGTAAACACATCTTAAAAGAAATATAGTTTAAGATAAAGATAAGGAGATGTGGTATGATTGACAATGAGACAACTATTCACGAGAATTCAAATGGAGTGGATGGAAGCGGGCGGGGTTAAACATGTTTGTCAGAGCTCAACCCTCTTCTAACCTGGGACAGTCGTGTAACAGCATAACATAAGAACAAACTGTAAAAAACTGTTGCAATTGGCTTACTTCAAAATATCGGTACGAGGCACAAAAACAACTAACATAAAAACAATAGACACAAAGCACCGAAATAAAAGTACTCGCAGTTTATGAAAGCTAGTTCAAAGCCAATTACACCTGATAAATAGATCAGGTTCTCAAGACGAAAGTATCAATCAGTACACATCTAACGGATTTAGTGTAAAGACGTCATAAACAGTCTAAGAAACGCATAACCTTGTGCGATGCCAAAATATAAGAAAACAGTATGTACGAATGAAGGATAATGAGTTATCATAGCTGTACATATATAGCATTATATATTTAGTTATGTTTTAATTTTTCAAAAGCAAAATCAATCTTAGTATTAATTAAAACAATATTAAAAGATTTTACTACTGTGTGAAATTGATAACCTTAAAGAATAAGTGTATTGAAAAGATCAATTAGTTTAACATTGATCGCATATAAATTTGTGGACTTTATAAACAACATCAGCGTAAAAAGTAGGATGTGATATCCCGTTTTTGATAAGGTACAGCCAAACTAAACTTAATAACAGTAAACCTAATTAAAAATGTGTACATTGTAATGCACTCGAATAACATTATGTACCCTTATGTTGTTCACCTTATATATTTTGTTTAATTTTTTTGTCGATAATTGAATATGCATATGATATGTAACATAAAAATACATAAATTATTTAACGTATAAATTAGCTGAATTTGAGTAAAAAAAGCTTATAAATATATAACTTATTTTCAAAGTTGAGATAAAAAATAAAAGGCAACCGTAGTTTGTCGATGTTCAAATAATGTAAATACATTTATTTATACAGACCATGTTAAACACCTGTGGGGATCAAATACAGTCTGAATGAGCGAGACCGAGATAGTCAACGGGATAAGCATCTCTAGCTATACATACGCCACCCTAAATGCGAATCTGGATTCATTTTATAGTCATAATTATTAAAGAAAGACACATAACCGAAATAACAAATATACATCTTACTTAAATAGTTACATTCAAATGCAAATTGTATGTATAAAGCGTAAAGGGATTGCAATTAGTATATTACAGGCGGCATTTCAATAAACAGTGTACTTAAAAAATGATAATGATGTTTTTTGGTTGTTTTCTTTTCACAAAAGTATTTTTAATTCCATTTTAAAAGTTATAACAGTATTTAAAGAAACGTTACAAAATCGTGCGTTATTATTTTAGGAAAATTTGTTTTTCAGCAAGCTTAAAAGACGTTTTTAAATAAAAATAATATTTATCTACATCTTGCTAAAAAAAATTATTGTGCAGTGGATTACAGAAATTTTCCAAATTTTGTTATCAACCAAGTAGTTTTAAATGAAAATGAAAATGAAAATGATATTATCTCATTTAAGGTCAAGGGTTACTATCTAAATGTACCATCACTGCCACTGTATTTGCCAACCACTTAATATAAGATGTGATTTCTTGGTAGAATTTCTGTCAGCCATCGATATCCTAATTTTCAAAACATTTTTATTTTGTACCTTTCTTAGAAGAAAATCTTGGTGAAATTGCATAACCAATATCCGCTTCTTCCGAACATGTTTTTGATCTTATCAAAACAAAATGACAAACATTCTTATGTAAGTGTTGCCTTTTAAATTTTGCTATCCTTAATAGAAGTTTTACAAACGCAATCAGTATTTGGTTGACCTCAAATTAATGAATGTGTCACAGATGACCACGGATTTTTTCCTCTGATAGTGGTCCAAGTCCCATCTTCTTTTCCTTGATAATGACATAATCAAATTTCACCTGAACCTGATGTTTACTTGCAATGAGCGAAAGGTCACACTAGTGGGGCAGGAATAAAAAACCGGACCAACTGGGTTCATACTCAATATTTGATTTGGTTCATGTTGCTTAATCTCTTGTTTTGTGAGTGGTGGTATTTTGTCTGTTCAGGTTTTTTTTTGACAACGCTTTTGTCTGATTTTCTTTTACATGGTTTTAATTGCTCTAGCTACCTTTACCCCCTATTCTGTATGTCAATTATGTTAAGAGTTTTGAAGAAGACATGGTTATGGATTGGAAATTATTCATATTATTGAAACTATAGCTACTGGCCCAAAATTTGTAATGCTCTATAGAAAATGTTATTTAAATATAAACTTCATATGCAATATGCTCAAAGCCTCAGTAGCAAGGTAAAAGTGACCAATATGTAGAATATATGTTGTGTACAGATTGTATGCCAAAACGGATAACGCTTAATGTCAGATTGTAGTATAAAAAAATTGTGAGTTAAACATCAAGCTTGTAAATAATGAAAGACCACCTTGTATTACCTGGTTAAAGAAGGTATGTCAAAATTTTGACAACTGTACAAACAACTTTTTTTCAATGTAAGGAGTGTTCTAATTTTTCATGCTATAGATTTTGATAAATGTGGTAAGGTGAGGGTTGTATCTCAGCAACATGTTTGGAATTTGAATTCAATGTAGGGCATGTACGCATATTTGATATTTGTATAGCATTTTCTTCACTACCTATTTATGCTGTTCCAGTTGTCGGTTTAAGTTCAAAGTTTACATGACTGGAACTGATAAAATGATAAATAAGACAAATACAGATTTCCGTTGTCTATAACAACATATTTGAGGTAAATTCAATACAGCAAGCATGTGTAACCAAAGAAAAAAGATTTCGAGCATCAATAGTTGAACGATTCAAAGTCGAATCACCATATCAAGCCTGATGTTCCAAAATGGAAATGATGATAAAATTGAGAATGGAAACGGGGAATGTGTCAAAGAGACAACAACTCGACCAAAGAGCAGAAAACAGCTCATGGCCAGCAATGGGCCCTCAACACAGCGAGAAAATCACCCACCCGGAGGCCGGCTTAAGCTGGTCCCTAAACAAAAATGTATACTGGTTCATAGAAAATGGACGTCACACTAAACTCCGAAACATATAAATGAACCAAAATTAAAAAAAAAAAAAAACATACAAAACTAACAAAGGCCAGAGGTTCTTGACTTGGGACAGCCGCAAAAATGCGGCGGTGTGTCACTTTTTGGAACTCTTATTGGAATAATAAAACAAAAATATTTTGCCAAAAAAAAGAATCACAATCTTACATTTTCAAAAATTTAATTGATTTGACTTTTAAAAAAGACTTACTACCTGATATACTATGTAGCTTTTACAAATAGCTTGGCGGCAAAGTGAAAATAACTATATTTCAGAATTCTTTGTCCCATTGACTGGCAAATTCTGGATTGTCATGCTTTATCAGCACTAGTTGGTAAATAACTACGAGCATTGAATTGTGATAAGAATTACATATAAAAATGGAAAGAGTAATATTTTATAATGTATAAATATGTTTAACCGAGTTATATTTTCCCGTAAAATATCGTCTTAAAACCGTGCAAGACCCTCATGGGTAATCAAGGTCGTTAAACCCCCCTCGTGATCTATGACACAATATAAATACAATATAAATAAAAAAGATGTATCAATGTCAAAAAGACAACTTTAACCTAGGAGAAGAATCAAATTATTTGTTAGCTTATTTTTCATCGGAAAACAATTAAACAAAGGAAAACCAAGTTAACTCAATCCATAATACGAACATATACATATTGCTTATCCAATCATTGAAACAAAACTAAAATACAATTAAACAATTGAAGGTCTTTCTACATCAATTTTCTAAATGATTGATAAGAAGCTGCTTCTGCTTTACTCAAAGTTTCTATTGTCGTCCATTCATAGTTTTCTTTATACTGATTCAATAAATATATTGTTTCTATATACTTTTGTCCGAAATAAGGAGTTAATTTGCTACATCCGGTTTAGAAAATGTAACTTCCGGTCTCATACGATAGCATTATTCACACTGATTCCAAAAATATATGATTTATATGTACTTTTGCCTGTATAAGGGAGATAATTAGCTACTTCCAATTTATTGAAGGTCACTTCCGGTCTGAAATGAATTTTAATGTATGCCTATTTGAAAAATATATGGTTTCTAGGTACTTTTCAATGAAATAGGAGCAAAAATGGCTATTTTTGGTTTACTCAAGTTCATTTCCGGTTGATATTTGTCAAGGTCTTATGTTACCCAACATTTTGCAAAAGTCCTTATGGCTTTATTAAATACCAAGTTGAAGTAATAATCAATTAACCTTAAATTAAAACATTTCAGGAGCAATAATTCCTATAAGATGTCATTGAATTGTTTCAGACCAAATGAAACACATCTTCATCACAATAAAGCAAACAGTTTGCACTAGTTCTTTTATATATATATCTTTAAAAATGTCAGAGGAGATCATAAAGCATCGAAAAGTAAAAATTGAGAACATGACCTTGACCTTTGACCTTGACTTCAAATTCATTTTTGTGTACCAAGGACCTCAAATCAAAATACCTTTGACTCTTTTACTTTCTATTCATGATGTGATACGTTGACAAATCACTTATGTCAAAATACAGAATGGGAAATAACTCTCATATGGAGTCTTCGTATAGCTTTTGTCAAAATTGGACAAAACATCCTGAGGATATAACGAGAAATTTGGTAAAATAAATTTGTCGATTTCTTTTACGGTAACGGAGGAGATGCGGAGTGTTTTGGGAGGTTACTCTTACAAAGAAAAGTATTGGGTTAAGCAGGGTCATGTTCAAAAGCACATAAACTGTGTGATATCATATACAAAACACCTAAGCGACATCTTGCGAAATTTACACGCAAGAAATAAAAGTGGCGGAAGAAGAAAAAAAAAATAATAATCAGAACAAAATCAATAGTTCTTTCCACAGAAAAGTGGAAAGACCTAATCATCAGAACAAATACAATAGGTCTTTCCAGAGAAAAGTGGTAAGACCTACACATATACTTGATAATGTCCATTTAGACATATATTACAACGGTGATATTCTGTTGCATATCTATACATTTTCTGTATTGAAATCGGGTTAAAATGTACAATCTTACATTAGTTAATTCAAGAGAGGCAAAGGATACCAAAGAGACATTCAAAATCATGAGTTAAAAAAAAATATAGACAACGCCATGGCAAAAAAAGGAAAAAGACCAAAAGACAAACAACAGTACACTAAACA
Source organism: Mytilus coruscus (assembly GCA_017311375.1). NCBI lineage: Eukaryota > Metazoa > Mollusca > Bivalvia > Mytilida > Mytilidae > Mytilus > Mytilus coruscus. The sequence goes on from CM029607.1 coordinate 13,496,420, forward strand.
CAACATAGAAAACTAATGACTGAGAAACAAGAACCCTACTAAAAACCAGGAGTGTTCTCAGGTGCTCCGGAAGGGTAACCCCCTCGTATTGCTCATGTTAGTACATCATTAGATTAATGAAGGTGTTAATTTAATTCAACTAAAAAGTAGAAAGTCGAATTAGAGGATTCGAAGGACGCTGTTTGAGACGAATTATTAAGATCAGATGGCCAAATGTAATTTCAAACAGTGAACTATCAGAAAGAACAGGTGTGAAGAATATAGTGAATGAGATCATGAGAAGGCGGTGGAAATATATTGGACATATATTGTGAATGGATAACAACCGAGATGTGAAAAAGGTGCTGACATGGACACCACAAGGGACAAGAAAGCCTGGAAGACCTAAAGGCACATGGAGAAGGTATATAGCAGCAGAGATAAAAAGACATGGTTACACCTGGAATCAGATAGAGAGAATCGCGAAAGATAGAACGAGTTGGAGGTCCCTTGTTGATGCCTTATGTGTTCAAGAACATGAAGAGGATTAAGTAAGTAAGTAAGTTAATTTAATAAAAATGGTTCGATTATGCGGATTTAGGAAGAGACAAGTTAAGTTAACATACAAAGAGCACGGACATAAACTCCATGAAAAAGCGAGACCGGGTGTGTCGAAAAGGGTAAGTATCTCTTGCTTTGCATGTACAACCCACCATTTGAATTCCAACTCAGTTAAAATGTCATTATTGGAAATAAGACACAATCGGTAAAATGACAGATCAGACGACTACACTGGTACTTAAAGATCTAAGACCGCGAAAACATGCTGCTTTTGAGTTGATACACCTACACATCGTTTCGGCTTACTCATTCGAAATGGTGACCATTAAACTTATGCATTGTCGATTTCAGTCGTTTTTTGTCATGACTCTGTTGGAGCAGGTTTTTTTTGTAAGGAGCACACCCCTGTTAATGGAATCCGTATGATTTGAACATGCACGGACGTAACGTTTAAACTGAGACACATGTATGTAAACACCATACAATGGAGCAGAGGGTATGTATGTTATTGCTGATAATAGCCACAGCCAAACGGACGCCCCATTTTGACGAGGGTTTTACCGCCGGTAGGAGGAAGACCAATGGTGACCATACTTCTATTCCCCAGTCACCCTTTGGGTGTTCACCAACAATGAGAAAACCCCGTACTGTATAATCAGCTTTAAAATGCCCCGACAGGAAAAATGTGAAACAATTTAAACGAGAAATCTTTCAGCATAATTTATAACAATATAACGTACGAAACACAAATATGACAGACATGAACCAACGACAACCACTAAATTACAGGCTCCTGACTTTGGACATGGACATAAATAATGTGACATGTAGACATGTTTGTAAAGGCTCAACATTCCCTTAACCCTGAACAATGGTGTAACAGCACAAAATTATAACAATCTTTAAACCTCAGTTGCAAATGGCTTAATTCCATAGATAGGTACGAAGCACACACACAAAAAAACTAAGCTTAAAATAATAGACACAACGCACCGATTTCAGAGTAATTGAAATATATTTCAAAGCCAGTTACAACTAATAAATAAATCATGTTCTCCCATTTGACCTATATTGAATTATTCAAACGAGTAACATTATTTTGAGCGGTTTTGACGTTGGGAAACAATAATTCAAAATAATACAAGATTTTAGTTCCAGAATGCCCTTTAACTGACAAGTGTCTTAATTGAAAACATGGAAAAATAATAAATATCTTGAATTTTGAAGATATTCATTCTTTGTTATCATAAAGAGTGTTTTCATGGAAATAAACAGCATTTATCTTTTTATAAACGATGATTGTTTGCTCTTTTTCAAGTAATGTATTGAAATCTTATCTCTCTTAGGTGGGTAGCGGACATATGATTATTAAAACGGAAAATATACATTCAAATGTACATGTAATCACTTGATTGTTTTACGGGTAACATGTATGTATTATCATATAATAATGTATTTCTATACTTTACCTAAATGTGTCAGGTTAATTGCGGAAATTTTATACGACCGTAAATTTTGAATTTTAACAGGACGTCTATTTATTTCCTTTTGGAAATACCCATTGATGTTTAAGTATTACAGTTAAAATGATAATACTACAGACAAATAATCCAAAAATAGTATGTGCAATGTTCAAGACCGAAATTGAGAAATTATATTTGGGATATCTGAAGTATCCTAAGTCTCCGTATTCACTAAAACAAAAGGTAACAGACAGCGATTTTTGTTATGTAAATTAAGGTGCATATCAATCAATGTCATTTTGAATTATATATTGACTGGTTGCTGAACGATAGTATAATTTTATAGTTTTATTGAAAAAAATTAGATCGAACCTTTTTATAAAAAAATATGTTTTTGGAATTTTTGTTTAATAAAAAAAATAGAAGGATATTTTATTGGATAGCTAATTCTATCTATTTTGACTTAAAATGTTAACCTCAACGTCAATGAATTTACAAAATTTCAATTGAAAGATGACAAACATGTCATCCAAACCGACTATCTAACACGCAACTAAACAGCGGTGCAGGATCGTATCCGTCGGGATTTGAAAAATTGATAAAGATAGGTTGTATGGTGTGAGGATGAATTTTTAAAGGAAGATAATCGAATATGTGGTGGTTAATTTTCATAAGTTCACTCACAGTTCAATGCTTTTCTTCTCTTTAGATCCTAAATTTATATTCCCGCTTTATGAAAATAGGTCATTATTTTCGTATACGTTATTCATGCGTTCGAAATGAAATATTTTTAGTTGCAGTTATGTATATAATGCAAAAACATATTCCTAGTTACAGTTTAAAACTACTGGAACCAGCTATAACGAAAAGGTTAATTGTTATGCACTTATAGTATGCTCTTACTGATGTCGTACTCCGTTACAGCTTTTAACGTGATTGCCAAGAAATTCACTATACCCATGTGTATTTTCCAAAAAAAAAAAAGAAGTCTAAGACTGTCTTCGAAAGAATCAGGAGTTTCTCAAATCTTACTCTTGCGTTTCATATACGAGATAAACAGTTTCCATTTTGTTAATTATATTGCAAATAGAAGTTTTTTTACAAATGTTTTAAGATGGACAGTAGTTAATATTTGATTATAGTACACTTTGAAATTGAATAAAAAGACCACATTAGAATTTAGAATTTTATAAAAAAAAAAAAAAAAAATTATAAGAGCGGTTAAACGATAAACAAAGTTCCATATAATTTATCAGAGTTCAGAGAGTGTTTAAGGTTTTCAGTCGTATAGATAGATAAGATAGATAATTTATTTTATTCTAATGTCACCATCCATTACAATATTAATATATATACATATGCCTCTATTACAATAGTAATATATATATAAAGTATGCTAGATACACTTACTGGAAATGTGAGGATATGATTAAAGCTTTAAATTTTCTGCTAGATAACATTTATGTACGTTTCGGCGATAAAGTGTGTCGTCAGGTAGTAGGTATTCCTATGGGCACTAACTGTGCCCTTTAATAGCAGATTTATTTCTATATTGCTATGAATCTCAGTTTATGACCAAACTCAGTAAAGACCCATCATTGTTATATTTAGTTGATACATTCAACAATACCTACCGTTATCTGGATGATATTTTTCGTTAAATAATCCAGAGTTCTCTAAATATACTTCCGAAATTTACCCAAAAGAACTTACTTTAACTAAATCTAACATAAACAGCAGCAGTTGCCCTTTTCTAGATTTAGACATTTCAATTTCTAACGGAAACTACATACTAAAATTTACGACAAAAGAGACGATTTTTCATTTCCTATTGTTAATTTTCCATTTTAGACGGCGATGTGCCTTTGGCTCCATCATACGGTGTTTATATATCCCAACTCGTTCGGTATGCCCGTGTGTGTTCTGATGTCATAGATTTTAACGAACGTAATCAATGCATCACTGGGAAATTATTGTGTCAGGGATTTCGATACCATAAATTACTTAAAACTTTTACTAAATTCTTTCATAGATACAAAGATTTGATTAGTAAATTTGGCTGTACCTGTAGAAAACTTATTAAAATGGTATTTCACATCCTAAATTTTACGGTAATATTGTACTTAAAGCGAGGAAATCACTATGTGATCCGTGTAAACTCATCGAACCTTTAAACAAACTTATAAGTAAGGGTTATCGTACCAATATTGTAATTAGATCTCTGAATATAGTTTATATTGGCACTAATATCGATTTTGTCATTAGCAAATTAAAACATAACTAAGTTGTATCTTCTTTTGAGGCGGGATGTTTAGACACACACACGTTAATTTTATCTCTTAAGAAGTAGCTCCTCACTATCCTACTACCTGTCGATACATTTATTTTGGCATTGCACAAGTCATGTCTTCTCTGACTGTTCATGACGTTAAAATACTAAATCCCTGGGATGTGTTTTAGTTGATTTTAGTCTCTGATGCATGATTTTTATCATTAATTGTTTTGGCTTTTAACTAGCTGTCAGTAACTGCAGTACTCTCAAATCGTACTTTCTTGTTAATTCGACCTGTTGATACTATTTTTAATACTTTTTGTTATTTTATATTAATATGGATCTTGTCTGTATACCAGCTTTGATTATTTGGAATATCTACTAATTTTCACTTCTTCGTACTACATTTGTATTAACATCAAGATTATTCTCCTTTAATCTGTACAGGAAGTTTTATTGTTGATATTTACCCTTATGTATCTAGTGTTAAATTAGGTATTTATATGACAGACCTTTCTTGGTATTCCTAATTATTGGAAGATTTTATATAGACAGAAAAAGTATACCTAAAACGACAAAGTTATTTTCATTTACCTGTATATATTATGAAAACCGGTTTTTCAAAAGTGATTATTTTCTAAGGGTTTAATATTTCGCGATAGTGTTTTGCCATGGCTTTATTTGGACTTGTTTGTTTGCTTTTGGCCTTGAATGTTTGTCCCTAATATTTTATTAACTATGTATTTACTTTCAGGTATCACAGATCGAATTTATTCGTTCATAGTGTGTTAATTTACGTTTTGATTGAGTTAAGCCTTCCAATTGATGTTTTATCGTGTGTTTTCTATGTTGTGATGTTATACTATTGTTTCAGAAAAAGGAGAAGGTTTGGTACCATTAAAACGTTTAATCCCGCTGCAAATGTTTGCACCTGTCCTAAGTCAGGAATCTGATGTACAGTAGTTGTCGTTTGTTTATGTAATTTATACATGTTTCTCGTTTCTCGTTTTTATATATACTAGACCGTTGGTTTTACCGTTTGAATGGTTTTACACTAGTACTTTTGGGGCCCTTTATAGCTTGTTGTTCGGTGTGAGCCAAGGCTCCGTGTTGAAGGCCGTACATTGACCTATAATGGTTTACTTTTATAAATTGTTATTTGGATGGAGAGTTGTCTCATTGGCACTCACACCACATCTTCCTATATATATATATACCTCTACCAAGAAATTTGTTTTACATGCACACGTATAAAAATAGCGGTTTTTATCCAAACCAATCATAGGTTTGAACGTTGTTTTCAAATTAGACTTTTATATATTTTTTCGTTTGGGCTTGTATTATATTTTCCTTCGGGTTTATATGATCCGTTAATCCTATTTCGACTCTTTAAAATTCAAGAGTCTATCCTAAATTGAGGTAAAATATATGGCCTTCCAAATACCGTTTCGATCCCTAACATCATTGAAGAGCCATTAATTGTCGAAATCCTGATATGATGTACAAATTTTTGCACCTCATGTTTGTGGTATACCATCTTTTCCACAAGTTTATTGTTTTCTGTTTGGTATTGAATTTAATATTAAGATCCATTTCGTTAGATCTTGTGATCAATTTATTTGGCAATCGCCAATGGCAGTCAGCAGAGTTTAAGAACATCAGTTGTTCGACCTGTTAGTCAAATGCGTTTTGTTAAAATAGACTTTTTCACTTTTTTTGGTCTTTTGGAAATTGTTGTTTGTGCTGTATTTAGACCCTCTACCAAGAAATTTGTTTACATGCACACGTATAAAATTGCGGTTTTATCCAACCCAATCATAGGTTTGAAAGTTGTTTTCAATTTAGACTTTAATAAGTCTAAATTGTAAACAACGTTCAAACCTATGATTGCGTTGGATAAAAAACCGCAATTTTATACGTTAATAAGTCTAAATTGTAAACAACGTTCAAACCTATGATTGCGTTGGATAAAAACCGCAATTTTTATACGTGTGCATGCAAAACAAATTTCTTGGTAGAGGGGTCTAAATACAGCACAAACAACAATTTCCAAAAGACCAAAAAAAGTGAAAAAGTCTGAAAAAGTATATTTAAACAAAACGCATTTGACTATACAGGTATATATATATAAACAAGTCTAAATTGAAAACAACGTTCAAACCTATGATTGCGTAGGATAAAAACCGCAATTTTTATACGTGTGCATGCAAAACAAATTAGAGGAGTGTTAATACAGCACAAACAACATTTTCCAAAAGACCAAAAAAGTGAAAAAGTATATTTTAAAAAAACGCATTTGACTAACAGGTCGAACAACAAATGTTCTTAAACCCTGCTGACTGCCATTGGCGATTGCCAAATAAACGGATGACCGATGTAATAAATGGATCTTAATTATAAAGTTAATACTAAACAAAAAACAATAAACTTGCGGAAAAGATGATATACCGCAAACAAAAGGTGCCAAGGTTTTTGTACACCATATCCGGATTTCGACAATTAATGTCTCTTCAGTGATGTTAGGAATCGAAACGGTATTTGGAAAGCCATACAATTTACCTCAATTTAGGATAGACTCTTGAATTTTGAGGAGTCAAAATAGGATAAACGGATCATATAAACTCGAAGGCAAATATAATACAAGCCCAAACGAAAAAATATAAACAAGTCTAAATTGAAAACAACGTTCAATCCTATGATTGCGTTGGATAAAAACCGCAATTTTTATACGTGTGCATGCAAAAAAAATTTCTTGTTAGAGGGTCTAAATACAGCACAAACAACATTTTCCAAATGACCAAAAAGTGAAAAGTATATTTTAACAAAACCCATTTGACTAACAGGTCGAACAACAAATGTTCTTAAACCCTGCTGACTGCCATTGGCGATTGCCAAATAAACGGATCACCGATGTAATAAATGGATCTTAATTATAAATTGAATACTAAACAGAAAACACTAAAATTGCGGAAAAGATATATATATATATATATATACAAAGTCATAAAACCTAACATTAAGTAAAAGGATGCCAGCCGAAAACGACTTATGAGACGCTATAATCAATTAAGTCATCTAATGCATGCACGAAAACACAACATGTAAAAAGTATTTCTTAAATATATAACTTAGATAAAAAGTACGTCTGATAGGATTGATTGTTTAACGAAAACTATTTAAGTTTGTTGAAAATTAAGCATATTACAAACATAGACATAAACAAAATTTTCCAGCATTATTTTTAATGGTTTATAAAGACATGACATACAGTATACTGATACATACATGCACTTATAAATATCAAGTGTTGTGGTATGATTTTCAATGAGAAAGCCTTCACAAAATAACGAGTTGTAAGCAAATATAGGTCACCATACTGATTTCAACAATGTGGAAAATCCATATCGCCTAATAAATCATAAAAGGTTCCGACATTATGATAAAATTTGACACAATTCAAACTAAAAAAAAAAAAAAAAAAAAAACATGTGACTGATTTATGGTAAAACAATAAACGAAAAACAAAATGAGATAGCAACCAACGGCAATAACGTTAAATGAATCAAGGGCTCCTGACTTGCACATTACGGGTAAATATATATTTTTTAGAGCTTGCACATTTACGCAGCGCGAGACCAGAGTGTAAAGGCACAGCATAAAACAAATTATAAAAGCCAGTTGGAAAGGACTTGAATCATCCGATTGACAAATATCATTTAAAAATGACAAACGATGCTAAGTACTGAAATTGACAGCTAAAAACAAAATCAAAATAAAACAGAAATTGATACTTCTTTCAATCGGCAGTAGTCAATTTGCAAAAACAGGAAGCGTTATTGAAAGGGATAAGAATACACTGTCCCCAAAATAGTTGAGTTTGCCCCTAGTTTTGTTAGTATAGGATTCACTTTCGTTTTCAGTGTCGTTTCTTGACTTTTGTTTATTTATTTTGGAATTATATGAGACATGATAGATACTCGCACTTAGTGAAAGTTAGTTCAACTCCATTATTATTTTCAGTGTTCACCGTAAATAAGATTATTCAAGCGTGACAACAAAATCAATATCAATTTAACAACCAATGCATAAAATAATACATAGTGTTATATATGCACAAGTATAGAACAGTTGTGACAGTTACGTGATATAAGGATCTCTATTTTACAGCATTTCCAGACTTGAACGTTACCAAATATTAAGGTAAACTATTTACATAAAAAACGTCGTATTTTGAAATTTTAATGTTTGTCTAAATACAATCGAACTTTGATATGACATAAGTATTCCAGTCGTTGAGATGGCGTGGTACATCATATTATATATTCAATATGGCACAAAGAAATGTGAAACTACCCTAAAACGTGCTTGATATTCAACACTTTTTCCATCACTTCTAAAAATATAATTATTCAATGAAAACGTGACAAAAACATTAAACTGATTTACAAAACGATCAGTCAATATAAATTGCAGAAGTTTCCATTCACAAAACCAGTCAAGTACAAGTATGAATTGCGGAAGTTTTCAGAGAACAAAATGAAGATGCCTGTATTAAACTATTCTCTTAGATGCAATATGATGTAATATAGTCTTAATTTTGTTAAATAATGTTTGTTATTCAATTGTGTGTTTTATAATTTACTTTCTCAACTTATTAAATTACCTTGATGAATATTAACATATTATAAATGTTTGCAATTCGAAATTAAGTGGTGAAAACTTAATTTGTTTTCTTAATGTTATATTTGGCTCTCTATTTTACGCGTTTCTACACTTTCGAATGTTCCCAAAGGAGGTAAACCAACAGCAAAGCTCTATAAATCATTCGCTTGTACATTGACACCTTGTTATATGGCTAAATTTTTAGTGGAGTACTTGATTGGAGTTTTTTACGTCTACTTTAAAAATAATTTCGGTAAATAACTAAATATCTACTTTCTTCGCCATTGTTTTCAAAGCAGACTAGTTAACAGCTTTTTTTAATCATTTACATTAAAAAACACTTTATGGAAGAGAAGTGATTTATTACAAATATTTATCGGCAATTTGTACATTTTGTCTTTGGTTCTACTGTCTTTTATTTTTTTAGATTATGGACAGGACATAATACTCGAAAATATTAGGCTGTGCCGTCACGTATCAGTGCAGCAACGTCACGCGTTCATGTCCATACGCGTCAAATTATTAATGAAATGCACGCGACTTCATTTATAAAACCGAACATCTATCACAACGTTTTGCATGTTTTGTACGCGTAAAAATAGTTTTCTAACTATTTCAATATGGCACCGTCAACGGATTTGGGGTGACATATTGATATTCTACGTTTCTTTTTTTTTTCTTATTTTTATTATTCTTCCACTTTTTTAGTCTAGCTTATATCTTGGAATTGTATGAACCAATGTTAATGGAACTATACAATAATCTAAACCAGAATGTGCAGATTTTTAATCGGGGTATGGCATTACAAAGATGGCCACCGTTTCAATGGAAACAGCAAAAATGACCAACAAATCAATTTCTTCAGATATTGTCATATACATATAGCATTAGCAATGTGTGGGCTTGGTGGCAAGACCAAGACACCACCACAGAGCAGCAACCCGTTCGTGTTATTTTAATAGGCTTACCTTGATGCTTATGCTCATTTGCACCAAATAATTGTGTAGGGTTGAGATACATATAAATCAACACTTCGTAGATGATAAAGACCCATATTACAAATCAGAAATTCCTTACAAGGCAGACTTTAAAATATGTAAACAAATTATATTATGATTCAAATACCTATCAAATATTATGGCTATGAAACAGAATAAAATAATTTGGAGCGAGTTTGAATGATGAAACCATAAATCAAGAAATGTCAGTCTTGGGTTCCAGAATACAACTTTCAAGAAACAAGTCTCTTAATAGAAGATCTGATGCAAAAAAAAAAAAACAACAAACCTCACCTCTTAAAATTGTAAGAGATTCATTCTAAGATGTCATAAAAAGAAGTATACATCATTAACAACAACTATTGTTTGCTCTGTTTCATGTAATATGTCAGAATCATATGCAGTTAGGATGAGAGGCATTCACAAATGTACATGTAAAAAATGAATCGATTTTTTCGACGTTTTTTATAACCTGTATATATTATAATATAATAGTATAATCATTCATATTTTTTACTAAGTATTATATGCATACTAAATTGCGGAAAATAAAAATACAACTATTAAAGTTACCAAAATTTGCGGAAATGTTAAACACTTGTTTATTTCCGTTTGGAAATCCTCAGTTACATTTTACTATGACAACTGATTTAATAATACTAAAAGAAAAATAATCCAACATTAAACAAACTAGTTTAGGTAATGATTCTTAAAAGTACTTCTAAATGACAATGATACATCGCATGACGTCCGTGAATTCGACTGTATATAATGTATCCAAATTTTCTGAATGTTTTATAAAGAGCATTTCAATTTTAATGAAACACAAGCAAAATCTTATCATAATCGGTAGTATTATTTGGACTAAGATTGTTTTCATGAGCAGCAATCAATTTAAGATTCTTAAATTAGGATGAAATAAAATGAAATTCATACTGACCTATACTGATACACTCTTCACGTGAAGAGCAGAGCGTGATCGCAACATCTGAGTATAGAAAAATGATATAGGTTGTATGATGGAGGCGAGGATGCGTGTTAAAAAGAGATACTCGAATTTTGTGGCCAAGGGGGTAGCTTTTTTTTAAATTAGCATTGGATCAGTCCCTTATATTGCAGCATAAAAAACTGGATTTTTATGTTCACATAAATCATTCATAACTTTAAAATGTTGATTAATTGATCCAGAAATGCTAAATATATAAAACTGTCTCCATATATGAAACATGATTTACAAAGTTCTTAGTTGTGGAGTTAACTCATGAAATTTCTATAATTTCTTTTTTTATTTTAATTGAAAAAGACGATTTTTTAATGTATATATCCACAAAGTATTTAATTCCGTCGCCTTCATTTTATTCATTGCTACTATCATATTGTTTTTTATAAGTAAAACGAATCCATTAAACCTACGTAATACTTAGTAATTTGAATTTATAACCCCCGAGACATTAAATGTGGTGAAAATGAAACTAACGATATAATATAAAACATTTTATGTACAAATATCGGGACGAATTTTGTTTTAAATAGATCGTTGTGAGATTCTTTTCTACGTTCCAACATCATGTGCCAAAATTAAATAAGTTAGGAAAGAATTGTGGAAAGTTCCCTTTATGTAGCAATTGTCGTGTTTTGTATTGATTGACATGTACATAAGGGGGACACTATACATCTGCACAACATTAAGTGATTTAAACGTTTAAATAAGCAAACTGTATCACCTATTGTAGTGCATATGTCTATTGTGTTAAAATTAACAGAAATTGCACCAAAAGAAGTTATAAGTTTATTTGGATGTTTGTTTATTCAACTTTTGCAGGCTTGAAAAAGAAGGATTTTCAAATTTAATCTGAAATACAAAAATGTATAAATTGAATATACATGTTATTCACCTTTTAAGGAGTATTGTTTTGTCTGTATTCATTTTTTACCCATTCTAAAAGTTCGGAGCGTCATTAATTATTTTTACCCATTCTAAAAATTCGGATTTTTTTTTTTTTTTGTCATATAATTCAATGTTACATCCTAGAAATATATGAATGTGTGCTTGTATAGCACAGAAAAAGATCTTTTTGGTGGAAACAAAACCACCTCTCTTGAAGTTTGTATTTCAAACTAGGACATACGTTATAAAATTGAGAATGGAAATGGGGAATGTGTCAAAGAGACAACAACCCGACCAAAGGGCAGAAAACAGCCCAAAGCCACCATTGGGTCTTAAACACAGCGAGAAAATCCCACACCAGAAGGCGGCCTTCAGCTGACCCCTAAACAAAAATGTGTACTAGTTCAGTGAAATGGACGTCACACTAAACTCCGAAACATATAAATGAACTAAAATTAAAAAAAAAAACATACAAGACTAACAAAGGCCAGAGGCTCCTGACTTGGGACAGGCGCAAAAATGCGGCGAGATTAAACATGTTTTGTGAGATCTCAACCCTTCCCCTATACATCTAGCCAATGTAGAATAAATAAACATACAGCAATACGCACAGTAAAACTCAGTTAAAAAGAAGTCCGAGTCCGATGTCAGAATAGGTAACAGAAGAAACTAAGCAAACTGACAATGATACATAAATTAACAAAGGACTACTAGCAATTACTGACATGCCAGCTCCAGACCTAAATTAAACTGATTGAAAGAGTATGTCTTCATCAAATGAAAATCAGGCACAATCCCTCCCGTTAGGGTTTTAGTATCATATCATCATAAAATATGTGAGAACATAACCCGTATCATGCCAACAACTAGTTTTAGAATAAATGTGTTCGTTTCCGATGCAAGGAGTGAATCAATATTAATTCCAAAATATGCCATCTTTGATGACCTGACAACAGTATATCCCTTCTGAATGAGTCTGTTAAAAGGTTTGGTTAGCTTTTGAGGTAAATGACGACATTTTTGTGCTTTGTATAGAATATTACCATAAAAGATTGGATGTGAAGTACCTGAATGTATAAGATGTTTGCATGTTGATTGATATTTACGAATGATGTCCTTGTACCGATGATGAAATTTAGCAAATGTTTTGAGTAGTATATGATATGGAAAAACCCTGTTGTAATAATTTTTCAGTAATACAGAGATTTCTTTCGTTAAAATCAAATAGTTGTTACATACACGAGCGAATCAATATTTTGGACAGTTAACTGTGTATTATTAACACTGACATTAAGGATACCAATTGTACTGCACCATATGATCATTTCGACAATTAATTTCTATTCGTTGATGCTAGAGGTCAAAATATCTAAAAATCCAACTTATTCATTTTTAAGAGCTAATAATACCAAATAGAACAAACAGTATTTTGTAAATTATATTTTAAATGCACGATGTTTTAAATTTTAGTGTTCAAATTACTTATTTCTTCAACTTCGTTTTATTTTTGAACCATATTGATGTGAATGCTTTTTAATTTCAATTTTCCATCTGAGAACAGATTTTATCTGTAATATGAAATTAATATGTTTATCACACTATTTACAAGTAATTGTTTACCTGCCATCTTGTTAGCCTGTTGAAGGTAAGATGCAAACTGTTATTTTTCTGTAAAATCTTCTTTCGTTTCCTTTTAAGTAATACGAACTTTGAACACCTACGTAATACGTTGTAAGTTGTTTTTAAACCCCAGAGACATTAAATGTGGTGAAAATGAAACTAACGATACAATATAAAACATTATTTGGACAAATACAAGGACGAATTTTGTTTTAGATAGATCGTTGTGAGATTAGTTAGAAAAGATATGTGGGAAGTTTCCTTTAGGTAGCAACTGTCGTTAATTGTAGCGGTTGAACACTAGAAATCTGCTCAACATTAGGTGATTTAAACTGTGGAAATAGGTGGACCGTTTCATTTATTGGAATGTAGATGATTTTTGTGTTTAAATGAATAGAAATTGCAGTGTACATAAAGGTGCATTTTAACAAATTATATGTTTATTTAAATGTTTGTTTATTAAACCATCTTTTACATGCTTGAAAAAAGAGATTTTCGAATTTTATTCACCTTTATAAGGTATATGGTTTTGTCTGTATTCTGAGAGAATAACACTTTTGTAAAAACGACCTTATAATTTATCAATTTCTTCTATTTACCTTAATTCTGTTAAAGAAGTATCACTTATCATGTTTATAACTTCTTTAAAGTCTTCTGGGTCAATGCACTTTCAAATTTCAATATAAAACTTGAAAAGAAAATTGTAATCTTTTTTTATCAATGCATTTGTTATTGGGTCGTAATCCGTTGCTATGGTAACTGTCATTTAGAATTTCCTTAGGATCCCATGTAATGTGGACATCTGCTTTCATCACAACCATATAAAAACTTGCGAAATTGACATATTACGATATATTTTTTTCAGAAAAAAAAAAAAAAAAATAGCTCTCAAATTCAATACAGCAGTGCCAAGGACCCAATGGTTGTAAATAAACTCGTCATAGATACCAGGATTAAGATTTTGTAATCCAGACGCGCGTGACTTCTGCAAAAGACTCATTAGTAACGCACGAATCAAAAAATTAAAAAGGCCAAAATAAAGTAATTAGTTGAAGAGCACTGAAGATCCAAAATACCAAAAGGTTTAGCCAAACACAGCTATGGTCATCTATCCCTGGGTTTGTCTTTAATAACAAAGTTTTGTAAACAGTTGATTTATGATCATAACCTTATCAATGATTACTCAAGTCAACACAGAAGTGATGACTACCGAGCTGGTGAGGAAAACAAATAATTTTTAATTTTGATTGATTGACTGATTGATTGTTGGTTGCTTAACGTCCAGTAGCAAATATTTCATGCATATTCAGGACGAGAACAAATTAACAATAAATACAATAGGTAGGTTCTGTAAAAGAGGCGTCTGGGATTGAGGTCGGAGAAATTTAGACTGCCACGGGAAATGAGGGTATATTGGATAGGGACAGAAATTTAGCCTTGCAACAGGTCACCTACGGACCCCTCAAAGAGTTGTTGCAAGGGTTCTTAACGTGTAAAGAGCGTGGCACTCTCTTTACACGAGGCATCGGATTTAACGTCCCCATTCTGACCGGACGTGGCTGCAAATTTGTACATCCCGCACAGCCAAACGGACGCCCCACTTTGACGAGGGTTTTACCGCCGGTCGGAGGAAGACCAATGGTGACCATACTTCTATTCCCCAGTCACCCTTGGGGTTTTTTGATTTTGACAAGATCAATGACAAATCATGTCAACATAGACTACTGGGCTGGTGATACTCTCTGGGGGGAAACATCCAACAATAGTGTTTTGACTTTACAGAATCAAGACTGGACATTGATGTTTAATGGTCTATGTATATCCATTAGATTTGCTTTGATTAATAACTTTAAATGAGTGATTGCAAATAAACTCATTTAAAGCTCTAAACCAAAGTAAATCTAAAGTACGAATATACATAGACCATCAGAGATCAATGTCCAGTCTTGATTTTGTAAAGTCAAAACAATAAGAAATACAAATATCTAGTTTCTTCTTGAAAAATTTTGTACATAGATAAAGAAAGGTTTAGTGTGTGATCATCAAAGTTGGACACAACATGTAGATCGCCTTATATGTCAACGTCAGTTTCAACGTTGAGCTACATCTTTTCTGAAACAATTAAACAAATAGTACAGAATGTGTGTTATTTTTTTTAATTCTAGGTGAAATTCTAGAGTCTCAATTTCGTTTAGTTTCTCTAATGCTAACGCATGTTATTTACAACTACCAAATGTCAAGAGCAAACTGTGAATTATCATTTTATACTGTTAAGGGTACCTAAAAATAATTTCCGAAACATAATTGCTTCAATTTTGATCTTGAAATTTGAACATACAATTGACGAAGCAGTTTTTATCAGTATTATCACTTTAGTTGTCATTTAAAAATCTAATTGAGGATTTCCATACTGAAACAAGTACACGTCCTTTTTAAAGCCGAAGTAAACGGGCGTTTAACATTTCCGAAAATTATGTACAGTTGTGTTTTGATTTTCCGCAATTTATCATGCACATTATAGTTAAGGAAGGAAGTACATAATAAATGTTTACATGTGCAGGTTATCCTTAGAAAAATCAAAACATTGTGTACATGCACATTTGATAAATTAAGCTGCGTTACTAGCCCAAAAAAGGATAGGATTCCTATAGATTACATAGAAAAGAGCAAACAATCATCACATTGTTAAAAAGCTATTTACATGAAACCAGTTTCTAAAACAATAAAGAATGAATATCTTCAGAATTCAAACAAAAGAGAAATTTCGTCCATGGTTGATTTTAAATTAAGACTCTTGTCTCTTAAAAAGGCATTCTGGAACTCAAAACTTACTCTTCCTTGAATTATTGTTTCGTCAGGTCAAAATCACTCGAAATTAGTTTACTCTGTTGTAAAGTTGTAATATTGAATAGCTATAGGCATTTTGAGTTTCAATCAAAATATAATTTGCTCACAAACATACGTTAAAGATCGCCTTGTAAAGAGTTTCGAATTGATAATATAGGCCTTTAGCATCTAAGAAGTGTCGATAGGTTGATTTATGTTTATGACAACCTTAAACAATTGTGGGACGCAAATGAGCATACACATTCAGAAAAAAAAAACATTATAGATAACACAAAAGTATTGTTCAGCTGTGGCGGTTTGATGGTCCTGTCATCAAGTACATAGACAATATATTATGTAATGGATTTTACTTTGAGAAAAACAAATTACATGGAACAGGGTCGTTCAAATAGAGACAATAGCAATCTAATTATGTCAAATGTGTTTATGTTGAGAGAAAAAAAAAAAGATTTAATATTCATACTGTTTTAGTATGTAACTGTATCTTCGATTTAGACATATTTTTTTTAAGTTGATAATAAGGCTATAAATTAATAATCTAGAGATAAAAAGTATAAGTTTTCTTGCACTTCAAAATTTTAATATGCAAGCAATTATGAAACACAATGTAGAGGTGATGAACAGAGCTGTCCCCGATTCCTACTTTCCTTCCACTACTCCAAATTCCGTCTCCCTGATTAACAAAAGGAAATCAGTCAAAGTAATATTTCCTGCATATCCCTATTTTTCGCTCCCCCTCTTCCCATGGTTCTTCTACCTCATTATTTCTGTCGAACAACTCTATGTACATAATTCAACACACATTATTCTTTCAAAGCCTTAAATGGTATCGATTCAATTGGAATATGGAAATCTTATGTATGTCCTTGGCAACAAATATATTTCATGTAATACGTTTTGATAATTCTGACGTCACATATGATAGTGCATGACTTGTTGAAAAAGACACTGACTTGGAAAAAGAAAGGACATATAGTTGTGACGTCTATGACGCAATACAGAATAGGACGCATATCTGAGGAAAGGACACACATTTGACTCTAGACATATTTTTGAGGCTTACATATATTATATTATCACCAGTATCAGATTATACTTTGTTATTTTTAAGAATACGTCTAGTTTTGCATTGTTTAGACGGACTGGCATTGACTTTAACCTAAATTATTGATACAGGGGCACCGTGATTGTTTTTGACTGACAATTTTCAAAGCTTTTCGTTGGTTTTAATTAGTGTATTATTGAAAATTGTGATTTGAAATTGCCTGATCAAACACTGTTACCCAACATTTTCAGAGAAAAAATCTACAGAAATTAGAAATCTGACAAATCAAATTTTCTAAAAACAAATACTAAACACCAGCAGTAATAATCAATCAGAACCGACGTTTGGTTTTCTCGTTTTAAATTTTGACATTTTGTCGTGTCGGTACCTTAAATCATAAACTGTATGTAACGGGATTTGCTCATTGTTGAAGGCCGCGACATACAGCTGCTTACACCCACGTTCTTAGGTCTCCAATTTATATCGCGCCAACTAGTCATCATATCACATATCCCTTTTTTCTAATAAGTTTGTGATATTTTCTGTATTCTGGTATGTAACGATTATCAGTTTGTCTGCATATTGATATTGTAAAATATCAGCTACGAGTCACAATATGAAGCTTCTTGTCGAGTGAGCGCAACGAACGAGTTCAAAAAGGATTCATAATATGTCGCGCAGCTGATATTTTACAATATACATATATGGACAACCAGATAATCGATTAATCGAATTGTATTTGCGTATTTTGCCTGATAGAAACAAGTGGTTTTTTTGTTGCACCAGCAAACCGGACGATGACTTGATAATTTCGGGTCAAACTTATCAACGTCGGTTCATTCATTATGACGTCGGTGATATGTCCGGGTCAAAGTTATTAAGGCCGGGTCAACGTATTTGACGTCACAAAGCCGTCGTGATATGCAATTTTATTAAGAGCTGAGCAGAGTGATACATACAGTAGGACGACCGATACCTTAATCTATATGTCGGCGAAAACATGTCAATAGTGAGTTGAGGCTCAGATATATTGTATCAGTCAATCAATTATTTTGATGACAGTCAAAATTATGGAGTGTCGATTTCAGTCGTTCTTCCTCATAATTCTGATGGGGTAGTTTTTGTGTTAGGAGCATACTCGCGCAAATGAAGTCCGTATAAGTTGAATATACAAGTGCGTAACGCATGAATTGAGATATATAAAAGTCTACGTTTGACAATCATTTGAAAACAACTTGGAGAGTTATAAGTTTCATACGGAAATTCTTAAAAGTTATTGATCCGTCGTATTGTGCAAATATTAACCGTTTCTTTGAAACTCAATTATTTGCCAAACCCTTTTTATTTTTCTATAATTTATTGGTGGCGAAAGCGTGTACGAAAGATGTGTTAGGAGCTAAATGGTAGGTAAACATTATTGTTCAAAAACCGAAGCTATGTTACTTAACACGACATTTGAGAAAAAGTCTAAGCCTAAACAAACTTGTAGGAAACATTAGTCGAAAGATTATTCCAATTCGAATATTGTTAATGCTTTATGTTTCTGGAGCTTTTGTGAGAACAATTTTACTTGAAATACTCGCCACCAATAGTTGGTTGGTGTGAATATTGTTAATGCTTTATGTTTCTGGAGTTTTTGTGAGAACAATTTTACTTAAAATACTCGCCACCAATAGTTGGTTGGTGTTGTAGCTTTCAACTGTGCCAATGGTGTTTTGTATTACAATTTTAATACCTGTTAGTATTGCCTGTCAAGATTTTTATCATGAAATGACCGGTTTTTAGTGACTTTTGTCTATATTGGAAGTACATTTAAAGATATTGTTTATCTTTTTTTTGGTTTTTAAATATCTTAAAAACTTCTTGCGCTGTCATATGTTTTTACATCAGATGATGTTCTGAAGGAGTGATCATTCTCCTGGCCCTTTTATGTCAATAATAGGGAAACGCTATGTTGTCCGTTAGTAAAATAAGTCAGAAGAAATATATATTGAAAAAAAAAAAAAAAAAAAAAAATGCTGACCCCAATTCAAACACATTTGAACTGTTGTAACACTGTTTTATCAAAAATATGTCACACTATAGTTCTTTTAGCTAGTAACACATGAGCTGAAAAAAATATTACATTATATCTTGAGTTTCTATTAAAATAAAGTAGATCACGTATACGCCTTCATGTCAATGTCAAAAAAACAATCTGATTGTCTGATTAAAATATAGAGCTTGTTTCCACTTTTCACATACAAGGATCTATAATCGATCCGTTCTTCTAGCTGGTTTTTTAATTGTTAAATCGTACAATGAAATATCAGCCTTCAAAGATTTTAAGGTGTATATCATTACGACAAAAACAGCATAACATGCATATTTCATCATTTTCATATATTTACGTGATATACAAAATACATTACAATCATAACATAGACAGTTCAAATGCAAGTATATATATATATATATATCACATTTAACTCATTAACACAAGTTCATTAAGGTAGCATCCGATTGATTCGGATAAAATTCAACAGATTGTAAGAATGCTTGTCTTGCGGATTCCTAGATGCCTATTAACAGTAGGGCGCTTCACAAAAGAATGTAAGCATTTGCTTTCAAACACACATCTGCCATTAAATAATCTTCATCTATATAACCAGCTGTAAAACTTGGAGGACATCTTGACATGGTCTAACATTATTGAGATGATAATGACAAAGAAAATTAAGGAAATAAGCATACGCTATACATGGAAATCCATCTACTTTATGCCATTTGTCCATTTGAAGTTATTCTGGTTTTCAGATTGAATTGATTTCAAATTGTATAAAATACACACACATTATTTTCTGCAAACAAACAAACCTCGTCTTCTGTAATTTTTGCATTTTTATCAACTGGTGATGGACAAAGTCATAAGGTGATACAATTTTTCGGGAGTACATTACGATAAAGAATACATAATGATACGTAAAAATACGTAGGATTTACTGTATTGTTTTGTCTTAAAGAAAAGAGAAGCTACCATCAACCATCCAGATACAACGTCATGATAGACATTCTGTAGCAGAGTACATAGACAGGATTTGTATTGTTTGTATTGGTATTTATTGTTAGTTTATTTACTGTATAGTGAAATATTGCACGTGAATAACAGAACTTTGACATAGGTTTTTTTTATTGAACACTGCTGACACGAAATCGTATGTATTATTTCATTATTGAATCGATAGGAGCCCGGCCTAATAAATATAAACGTTGAATTTTGCAATAACTTGGATTTTAGTATTTTTTCAACATTTTATGATTAAGTTGAAATTCAAGGCCATATTCGGCCTAAAGTGAACCTTGTCCTTTAATGAATCTTTGATTTTAACTATTGTCTGCGAAGTAGCTGTTCCTGTTAATGCCATATCAGTTAGCTTTTCATTACATCGACCTTTATATTATTTCTGACCACTGTTGTTTTAGAATCTTAGCTTTGAATAAATTTAATCAATATCTGATTTCAACTTTTGTCTTCGAAGTAGCTGTTCCTGTTAATGCCATGTCAGATGGCTTTTCATTTTATCGATTTTTTATATTATTTCTGACCACTGTTGTTTTCAAAATCTTAGCTTTGCATAAATTTAATGAATCTCTGACTTGAACTATTGTCTGTGAAGTAGCTGTTCCTGTTAGTGCCAAAGTTCTAGCTGCAGGGAACAATTTTTTTATTATTCAGAAGAAATTTTCAACAAGGGTTCTCCAGTGATCCCAAGTCCCCAAGATTTCATTTGATACCAAAACTACCGAAATATTTCACATATTGACAGATACAGCTATGCGTAGGAACTATTTTGTTTAAAATATGTACTACTTTCTTGTATGTTCTTTCCGACCGGGCCCATATTATTGGTTCTATACCTATAAGACTCTACTATCAATAATGACAATATAACCGAAATAGATTGATTGTTGGTTGCTTAACGTCCAGTGGCAAATATTTCATGCATGTTCAGGACGAGAACAAATTAACAATAAACACAATAGTAGGTCCTGTAATAGAGGTCAACTGGGTTGCAAGTCGGGAAAATTTAGACTGCCACGGGAAAATGAAGGTATATTGGATGGGGACAGAAATTTAGCCTTGCAACAGGCCACCTACGGACCCCTCAAAGAGTTGTTGCAAGGGTTCTTTAAGTGCAGAGAGCGTGACACTCTCTCTACACAAGGCATCGGATTTAACGTCCCCATTTTGACCGGATGTGGCTGCGTACTTGATACATTCCGCACAGCCAAACGGACGCCCGACTTTGGCAAGGGTTTTACTGCCGGTCGGAAGAAGACCTGAAGTGACCATATTTCTATTTCCCAGTCACCCGTGGGGATTATAACCGAAATAGAGGACAATGTTCCGGTATATAGCAGATAAAGATCAAGCAGTGTTCAATTGATGGATTAATATCAGGCTTTCATACAGGATTGAGTACCTTACCGTCTAGCTCGATTATTTGTAAAAAAAAATGAAATCAGCTTTATCTAACCCATCATGTGTATCGAATTATTTCATTCCAAGGTTTCTCAAGGGTTAACTTGCTTGGACCGTTTGATTAAGGCTTCGTTTAATTTAAGGGTGATGATTAAGTAAGGTATTTGTACCTGTTTGGGTATACGGCAGGAATTCTCATTTAAAACACCTGTCTGGGATCTACCACAGGTTATAATACATGCATGTTTTAATGCTCACCTGTCTGGGTTCTACCACAGGTTATTACATTTATCACCTGTCTGGGTTCTACCACAGGTTATTACATTTATCACCTGTCTGGGTTCTACCACAGGTGGGGAAATCTATCAGACATATAAAGAGTCAATTAAGTTCCCATTACGTGTTATATGAACAGCCCTGCATCTTTTTTTCACACCCGATAGTCTCGCCGTAAATAAACATTACATAAGTTATCTGAGCCTCAGACCTGAGCTCCGAGCAAAGGTGATATATTCTCTATCATGCCGGAATGTGATTGTCGTCCACTCCTGGACTCATGATTAAAAAGTATCACGTATATATGCCTGTTGATCTCCCTCTTGACAAACCAATCTACTTGTCGTAAGAATAAGAAAATGAATCATTTTGAATCATATATGTTTAAATATGTTTTCACTAAGATGCACATAATTTCTAAAGTTTGCACTAAGGATGAAATGGAGGGTTTTTTTTATTCCATGTCATCCTCTTTCGATAAAGACAGTTTTATACCATATCCCATCCCAAAAAAGTTCATATGCTATATCATGTGAAAGTCATTACGAATAAATAAATAAATAATTACTATGAAAAACATAATGGTTGTTATTCGAGTGCATTACAATGTATATATTTTAAAGTAAATCTATATACCTGTATCTTGTAAAATATATGTATTTAAATGGTTGGATGACATTTGTATTCACAAATTTAATATCAATCTCCTTTTTACAGACATTACAACACCAGATATATCAATAGCACTCTATAGTTATTTGCTGCAAAATATAGTAGGACCAGAATATCATATAAAAACAATCAGATTGATGAACGCTTTCAAGGACAATGTGGAATTTCGCAAGAGATAGGGACATTTATATCAAGTGGATGCTTTGTAGAAGGACTTGAGGTGAGAGGTAGTGATCGGATATGGACATTTATAACTAGTGAAAGCTTTGCAAAAGGACTTGAGATGAAAGATATTGATCGGATATGGACATTTATAACTAGTGGAAGCTTTGCAAAAGGACTTGAGATGAGAGGTAGTGATCGGATAGGGACATTTATATCAAGTGGATACTTTGTAGAAGGACTTGATATGAGAGGTAGTGATCGGATATGGATATTTATAACTAGTGGAAGCTTTGCAAAAGGACTTGAGGTTGAGAGGTAGTGATCGGATAGGGACATTTATATCAAGTGGATGCTTTGCAGAAGGACTTGAGATGGAGGTAGTGATCGACATACAAAAATATATACTTGCACAAAGAATATGATACAATGAGTAAATGTTTCATACACAAAATACAGTACTGCTGTCTGTAACAGGATAGATAAAAAGGGTAACATGATAGAATTTAATATGGTAATATATCGTTAACGTACGTTCCTGTTAATAAAACAAAACGACAAAAGTAAATCAGCATCAGTTCACCAGAAACCCTATTATTTCAAAAATATCTAATTTTATGACTGAAAGAAGCGCCACGGAAATTAAGACAAACAGATTACTTAACGTAACGAAGTCATTGAATCATTAGATGAACATAAAAAGGCATTGTCATTGTATTTTTTATATAGATTAGACCGTTGGTTTTCCCGCTTGAATGGTTTTACACTAGTAATTTTTGGGGCCCTTTATAGCTTACTGTTCGGTGTGAGCCTAGGCTCCGTGTTGAAGACCGTACTTTGACCTATAATGGTTTACATTTATAAATTTTGACTTGGATGGAGAGTTGTCTCATTGGCACTCATACCACATCTTCTTATATCTATTGTCATTGTATTGTTCAGTTCATCCACTTTTACAGTTAACAGAAGAGGCCGAAAAATTTCAAAAATTTTAAACTCGACAAATTAGTATTTTTAAAAAAATCATTGAAAATCATTTACCCAAAATTTGCTACGCTGTTTTCAAAACTTTTTTTATGACAAATCTGCAGATACGTGTTTTTCTCAACATTTTCTAGACGTGATTGAAATTTTTCACATACCGAAAATGAAATTTAAAGGAAACAGATTCAACACAGACTTCTACAATGCAACTGGAACTTTTCGATTTACCAACATCTTTACAAATAATTAACTTCATAAAAAAAGCCAAATATTCTTCAAACTTCTATCATTCATTATATTAGAAATCCTGTTATACTTTGAATATGCCAAGCCATTGGTTTTGTATGTCATCATATAACAACACCACATTTGTATCTTGCTGCTTCAACACCTACAGTCTTTCAGATGTCTCCAGTCAACAACCAACTAATAGCAGGTCTTGAAAAAATTTCAGAAACATCTCAACTTATGTTTGATCAAAATTTAACAACATTTGGATACCAAAAGAACCTGATTAAGTTTTTAAAATATTTGACGAAATCAATATTCGGGACAGTTTTAGAAGCTCTCCAACTTATTTCTAACAATTTATTGATAAAAAGAAAAAAAAAAAAACTCTTCAAATTGGCGGTTTTTTAAATGGTGGCAAATTTTCAAACCTGTCGGAAGAAATCATCTAAACATCTAAATCATATTCAGCCAACAACAATACTCTAGAAAGACTTATGGCTCAGATAGCTAAATGCATACGAATGGGAGAAGAAATTGATTGATTGATTGTTGGTTGCTTAACGTCCAGTGGCAAATATTTCATGCATATTCAGGACGAGAACAAATTAACAATAAAAACAATTGGTAGGTTCTGTAACAAAGGCGCACGGGATTAAGGTCGGAGAAATTTAGACTGCCACGGGAAATGAGGGTATATTGGATAGGGACAGAAATTTAGCCTTGCAACAGGTCACCTACGGACCCCTCAAAGAGTTGTTGCAAGGGTTCTTAACGTGCAAAGAGCGTGGCACTCTCTTTACACGAGGCATCGGATTTAACGTCCCCATTCTGACCGGACGTGGCTGCAAATTTGTACATCCTGCACAGCCAAAACAGACGCCCCACTTTGGCGAGGGTTTTACTGCCGGTCGGAGGAAGACCAATGGTGACCATACTTCTATCCCCCAGTCACCCTTAGGGGAAATGGGAGAAGAAAAACGACAGAGATACATTAGAGATTTTGTAAAAAAATATATATACAGAAAAATCAACAATCTCAGAAACCAGAATAAAATAAAAGGAACAAAAGGAAACCAAAATTGGCCCATGTAAAGAAGCAAATAATACAACTGCAAATTGCATCAGCTCTGATATGAACACCTGTCAGGCTGTAGTGAAACTGGTTGTTTTAAAGATTCTCTGCAAAAATCATTGGAATAAAGAAAGCATTGAAAAAAGTATTGTCACATTGCGTATCATACACATATTACACTTAACTTGATGTATTGTTAACGAACAGAGGGATATTTAGAGACATTTCTAGATATCAATGAAGTACCACTTAATACTCTGCAGCTTC
The DNA here is from genome assembly GCA_017311375.1 of Mytilus coruscus. Classification (NCBI taxonomy): domain Eukaryota; kingdom Metazoa; phylum Mollusca; class Bivalvia; order Mytilida; family Mytilidae; genus Mytilus; species Mytilus coruscus. The sequence goes on from CM029607.1 coordinate 13,521,881, forward strand.
AATATCTCATCTAAAATTAGAATCCCAGCATATTGTCTAATGACAAAAAATCGAAGTCTGCTCTAATACAAACAGAACTTGGAAAAAGACTCATTAGCAATTACCTAGCTAGGAACATTCAAAATCTGGATATCAATCAACAATTGCCACGTTTTTGGTAAAAAATATCATTACTGGGGAATAACGGTATTAAAAATTAACTGACAATTTCAGCCACGTTGACACGTAGGGAACAAATGGTAGAACTTATCATTAAAGGGTAATAACTTCAATAAAGAGTCAACTGAAGATGCAACCACATGGCTTATTTGTAGATCTTGTATTAGTGATCAGTTTGGCTTTTAAAAGTTTCTATCTATCTATTACAGTTTTCAAGAAATAGGCAAAAAAGAAAAAAAATGAAAATTGTCACTAAAGGGCAATACCTTCAATAGGGCTTCGACCAACGACTTCTGTCATACTGACTTATTTGCAAATATTGTCTTGCAAATAAATTCCTGCCACTTAATTTTTTTACCTATCTATTACAGTTTACAAGATAAAAAGCAAAAACGCAAAAAAATGACAATTTTGATCATGTTGACTTATTTGTAGATTGTACCCATGCTGATTGAGTTAAAATCTCCTTCCTTAGACAACACCATTTGGTAATCTTAGATAAACCGGAACAAAAAAATGAAATGTGAAATTCTAAAAAAAAAGCTCAACATGGAGAAAGACAGAACGAATACAACAATATGAATGCTTCGTAAAAGACCAACTTTGGCATACATTTTTAAGATAACCATAAAACATATGAGCGACCGGCAAAGGATATTTTAAACAGACCACCGTCTATTGTCGAAGTATTAGTTTATGTGCAGCGCTATATGAATATTTCTTCTTCAAACTTTCACAAAGGTCAGACGATGTACACAGGAGACACATTGTCATGTTTCGTCGTTCTACATTCGAGATAAAAACATTACATGTAATGTCAGACCTCCCAAAGCTTGATAGTAAAGTACGTGTTGTCTCTGTCAAAATTGCATTTGGTATGGGTGTATATATTCCAGATGTTGAACAGATTATTCACTCAGGAGAGTGGCCGAGCTTGTTGAGAGGTAAAACGTGCTTTGTAAGTTGTGTGCCCTTCCAGTTTTAACATTTCTACAGGCATGCATAAAGAAAGTGTTTTTAGTAAGAACGTAAAATGTTGTAAAGAAATTTTGAGTGTATTCTTTAGTCTAGACAAATTAACCATACTGCAGTGAGACAAAAACTTGTAAAATTTCTTTCATTCTGTAAAGCAAACCGTAAATGTGGATCTCGTGATAGACTGCTCTATACATAAAAACATTAATTGCTAGATGAAGATGCTGATCTACAATCAGCACATTCTACTGAAAGAGATCTTGCTTGATTTTCTTAGTGTGCTGGATAAAGACAGGCAAATTGATTGTCTATCTTTAAACTGTTGTTTGTAAAAAAAAGTTTCAATTCAATTTCGTAGACATTTTACAGAAAGTTTTTTTTATGTAGATGATACACGTTCATTCAATTTCGTAGACATTTTACAGAAAGTTTTTTATGTAGATGATACACGTTCATTCAATTTCGTAGACATTTTACAGAAAGTTTTTTTATGTAGATGATACACGTTCATTCAATTTCGTAGACATTTTACAGAAAGTTTTTTATGTAGATGATACACGTTCATTCAATTTCGTAGACATTTTACAGAAAGTTTTTTATGTAGATGATACACGTTCATTCAATTTCGTAGACATTTTACAGAAAGTTTTTTATGTAGATGATACACGTTCATTCAATTTCGTAGACATTTTACAGAAAGTTTTTATGTAGATGATACACGTTCATTCAATTTCGTAGACATTTCACAGAAAGTTTTTTTATGTAGATGATACACGTTCATTCAATTTCGTAGACATTTTACAGAAAGTTTTTAATGTAGATGATACACGTTCATTCAATTTCGTAGACATTTTACAGAAAGTTTTATTATGTAGATGATACACGTTCATTCAATTTCGTAGACATTTTACAGAAAGTTTTTTTATGTAGATGATACACGTTCATTCAATTTCGTAGACATTTTACAGAAAGTTTTTATGTAGATGATACACGTTCATTCAATTTCGTAGACATTTTACAGAAAGTTTTTTATGTAGATGATACATTTTACAGAAAGTTTTTTATGTAGATGATACACGTTCATTCAATTTCGTAGACATTTTACAGAAAGTTTTTATGTAGATGATACAAGTTCATTCAATTTCGTAGACATTTTACAGAAAGTTTTTTATGTAGATGATACACGTTCATTCAATTTCGTAGACATTTTACAGAAAGTTTTTTTATGTAGATGATACATTTTACAGAAAGTTTTTATGTAGATGATACACGTTCATTCAATTTCGTAGACATTTTACAGAAAGTTTTTTTTTATGTAGATGATACACGTTCATTCAATTTCGTAGACATTTTACAGAAAGTTTTTTTATGTAGATGATACACGTTCATTCAATTTCGTAGACATTTTACAGAAAGTTTTTTTTTATGTAGATGATACACGTTCATTCAATTTCGTAGACATTTTACAGAAAGTTTTTTTATGTAGATGATACACGTTCATTCAATTTCGTAGACATTTTACAGAAAGTTTTTTTATGTAGATGATACACGTTCATTCAATTTCGTAGACATTTTACAGAAAGTTTTATTATGTAGATGATACACGTTCATTCAATTTCGTAGACATTTTACAGAAAGTTTTATTATGTAGATGATACACGTTCATTCAATTTCGTAGACATTTTACAGAAAGTTTTATTATGTAGATGATACACGTTCATTCAATTTCGTAGACATTTTACAGAAAGTTTTATTATGTAGATGATACACGTTCATTCAATTTCGTAGACATTTTACAGAAAGTTTTTATTATGTAGATGATACACGTTCATTCAATTTCGTAGACATTTTACAGAAAGTTTTATTATGTAGATGATACACGTTCATTCAATTTCGTAGACATTTTACAGAAAGTTTTATTATGTAGATGATACACGTTCATTCAATTTCGTAGACATTTTACAGAAAGTTTTTATTATGTAGATGATACACGTTCATTCAATTTCGTAGACATTTTACAGAAAGTTTTATTATGTAGATGATACACGTTCATTCAATTTCGTAGACATTTTACAGAAAGTTTTATTATGTAGATGATACACGTTCATTCAATTTCGTAGACATTTTACAGAAAGTTTTATTATGTAGATGATACACGTTCATTCAATTTCGTAGACATTTTACAGAAAGTTTTTTATGTAGATGATACACGTTCATTCAATTTCGTAGACATTTTACAGAAAGTTTTTTTATGTAGATGATACACGTTCATTCAATTTCGTAGACATTTTACAGAAAGTTTTTTTTTATGTAGATGATACACGTTCATTCAATTTCGTAGACATTTTACAGAAAGTTTTTTTATGTAGATGATACACGTTCATTCAATTTCGTAGACATTTTACAGAAAGTTTTTTTATGTAGATGATACACGTTCATTCAATTTCGTAGACATTTTACAGAAAGTTTTTATTATGTAGATGATACACGTTCATTCAATTTCGTAGACATTTTACAGAAAGTTTTTACTGTAGATGATACACGTTCATTCAATTTCGTAGACATTTTACAGAAAGTTTTTAATGTAGATGATACACGTTCATTCAATTTCGTAGACATTTTACAGAAAGTTTTTACTGTAGATGATACACGTTCATTCAATTTCGTAGACATTTTACAGAAAGTTTTTTTATGTAGATGATACACGTTCATTCAATTTCGTAGACATTTTACAGAAAGTAAGAATTAAACAAAGGTTCACGACTTTTTTACAAGGAAAAATGATAATGAATTTCTGGATGACTTGTTCAAGTTAGAACCAACTGTGAACACTGAGAAACAACAGTTTGAAAATACAGCATAAGAGGAGTTGGTAAATCATAGAGAGTGCAAAATCAAGCCAATGAAAAAGAAATAACTACAAGAACAAAGCAGCTGAGACTTCAAACCCTAGAGGTGATTGTAGCTTAATAATATCACCTACTCCCAAAATTCTGAAATTAATAAAAGCAATAATAAAATATTCAGAAGCTGTTATGAAAGAGCTGGCTGGAACTGAAATGGCAAACCAGTTCTAAGATACAAAATATATTTCATTCAAACATGCCTAAAGAAGGCATGGGAAGATCAGCAAGTTCCCCTGTACCATCAACAGTCAAGACGAGTCTCAGTTCTCATCGTGACTGTGCCATTTATATCCGCAGAAACGTGTACGAGCAAACTCAACCCCCTGGACCAGCAAAAGTCATGACCAGCTTGACATGTCTCAACCTAATCAGAATTATGTACGGGGCAGTACACAACACTTCGAATACAATAAAGATAACATGATTTCAATAGAAAGTTTTGTAATGCCCACAACAAAATAATACAAAAAAAAGTTTGAATTATTATGCTAATATAAATAAGAACAGATGATATGAGACAACTCTCCATCCAAGTCACAATGTATAAAGAGTAAACATTTAAAAGCCAAAGTACGACCTTCAACACGGAGCCTTGGCTCACACCGAACAGCAAGCTACTAGAAAGGGCCCCAAGATGACTAGTGTTAAATTCAAACAGGAAAACCAACGGTTTAATCTATATAAAAAAACGAGAAACACTTACAAACCACACCAACAAACGACATTAACTGAACAACAGGCTCCTGACTACGGACAGGTGCATACAAATGCAGAGGATTTAAACGTTTTAACAGGAGCCAACCGTTACCCTAACCTGAAACAATAGTGTAACATAACAAAATAAAAAGACACACTATAAAATATCAATTGAAATTTTGACTTGATCTTGATCATAAAGACATATAAACAAAACAAGTAAACATACACTGAACGAATAACTTTGATCTATGACACCATATAAATACAATATTAATAAAAAAAAAAGATGAAGGAACAAAGTCATACAGACAACTCTAACCTGGGACAAAATGGCGTTATATAAAATAACGTACACAGGTAAATTCAAATATATAATAAAAGTGAAAATTTCTCGTTCTAAATACTTATCAATGGTGGTACATATTAAAAATAGCGAGATGAGATATTACACAAAATAAGTAAACGTTGAATTACAGAAATGCATTTAAATTGTGTCAACAGATCAAATTAACACCAACGTATGATTTGAGAGTACTCGCAGTTACTGAAAGCTAGTTATGAAGACTTCACGGAGGACTAGGGTGTATCCATCAAGACCTTTGCTAGAATCTGATGATTCTTAACCATTAGATGATCATCCCATTGATGATACCGACGGTTTTATGAATCGGGTTGTCCAAATTCGGTATGTGTATAAATTAAATCCTAAATAAATCTCAGGGGACTAAATGTTTGCCTACGACACTATATTTATTCCATGAGTATTTCTTGTCCATTCATTGTTAAATTTGAATTAAAAATTGATAGCAAATATATGTACTGGTTTAGAGAAATATTTGAATTTTGATATTAGAGGCTGAATTCAAATTGATTTGATGCATAAAGGAAAGGCAGAACATAGTGTATGCATTTATTTTTCAGAAGCCATTTGAGGAATATTTGAAGGGAAAGTTCGTGAGCTTTCCCTGGCTAAAATATGAAGATCTTGAAGTAAAAGTAAGAACATTTTTTAGTAATTTAAACTCTCTCAGACACACACATTATTATGACAGCTGTTCATTTTGGTATTTATTGATTGATTGTTGGTAGCTTAACGTCCAGTGGCAAATATTTTATGCATATTAAGCACGAGAACAAATTAATTGATTGATTGTTGGTTGCTTAACGTCCAGTGGCAAATATTTCATGCATATTCAGGACGAGAACAAATTAACAATAAATACAATAGGTAGGTTCTGTAATAGAGGCGTCTGGGATTGAGGTCGGAGAAATTTAGACTGCCACGGGAAATGAGGGTATATTGGATAGGGACAGAAATTTAGCCTTGCAACAGGTCACCTACGGACCCCTCAAAGAGTTGTTATTCCCCAGTCACTCTTGGGGTGAGAACAAATTAACAATAAATACAATTGGTAGGTTCTGAAATAGAGGCGGCCGGGATTAAGGTCGGAAAAATTTAGACTGCCACGGAAAATGAGGGTATATTGGATAGGGACAGAAATTTAGCCTTGCAACAGGTCACCTACGGACCCCTCAAAGAAATGTTGCAGGAGTTCTTAGCGTGCAAAGAGCGTGACACTCTCTTTAAACGAGGCATCGGATTTAACGTCCCATTCTGACCGGACGTGGCTGCAAATGTACATCACGCACAGCCAAAACGGACGCCCTACTTTGGCGAGGGTTTTACTGCCGGTCGGAGGAAAACCAATGGTGACCATACTTCTATTCCCCAGTCACCCTTGGGGGGTAACTCTATTGAGACAAAGCCAGCCTCAGATGTTTTACTACATCTTTGGTTTTTATATATTCGACTAAAGCAAACAACAATCATTCAATCGATCATTTAAGTGCTTATCTATCATAAATACTTTAACTGCAGTTTGTGATGTGCAGTCTATTTTGTTTCAAGTAATGAGCGGAATTTAGTTATTTAAATTATTCACTCCTTACTACATGATGTCTTTCGATTTAACAAAGATCTAGTAGCGAGCTAGTTTTGCAAGAGCGATCCCTTATTAACCACGACAGAGAAAGTCAAAATATCTCCGTCTGAAGGATAAGGTTTCGCCGCAAGGGGTTAAGTTGGCTGTGTGTGTGATGTATAAATACGCATCAACATCAGATCAAAATTGGGACGTTGAATATGATAACGCTATCTATTAATTTACCCTTACAACAATTTTTTTTTGCGGATTTGTAAGTTGCATTTTGATTGACGGTTGCTTACCGTGTCTAGTAGAAAATATTTCATGCATTTAAGGACGAGAACAAATTAACAATAAATAACAATAGGTACGTCCTGTAATAGAGACCGTCCGTGATGTAGGTCGCGGAAATTTAGACTGCCACTGGAAAATGGGAGTATATTGGATAGATAAAGAAATTTTGTCTTATAATGTGCTACTGGTCTTAGCAAAAATTTAAAGCTATCACTCGTCGTCGACAACTCTTGTTCTTCTGGTTACTCACTGATAAAATGCAATATAATTGTTATGCAATGAACCCAAGCGGGTCTTCGGTTTAAAATATAGTCATCAGGACTCCTGCTGACCACCAGGAGCACCCTTGTCAAAGTTTGGCTGTGTTGGACTGAAATGAACTGAAAGGCCGCTATTACTGCTTTTTGTAAATTAAGAATTTTTGAAGTTAACGACGAAGGTAACAATGATTTCAATTTCAAGGACAAGAAAGCATCTTTTATCTTATCTCTCCTCCTTCGATTACGACATACGTTTTCTCTAACCTTAGGATATTGGTTTTTTTCTTCATTTTAACCGTTTTTTTCAGGACCTTGGGATAGTGATTTTATTTTAACTCAAGCTTACAAACATGAAGCCGTATCAAACTAGCGCGCAATATAAGAAATCTGATGAATAGCATCTGTAAAAGCCAATATAATAATTTTTGAGAGCCATGTATCTCTTATCTGATTTACAATTATTATATTATCGTTCATTCTGTTACACCACCCCCATTTTAATATTTTTTAATTAAAGGGTTATTTTCTAGTATTTATAACAATGAAAAACGTTATAAAAATATATAGTACTTAACTAGTGTTAAGCTAGAATGAAAGTTACATGTTTGCATGCTATAAAAAAAAAGAGTTTGGAACGTCAAGCCCGTTATCTTCAAGTTAAAGTTCTGAATTTGGTGTAAAAGCTTTTCACTGCCTACATCCAAAAGTGCGCATTTTTTTTTTTTATTTAATTTACCATGTCGTATACATTGGAAACCAAAACCAGAAAAGTATATATTTTTTTTATAATGAATTGAATTAAAAAGAAAAGGTTGGGATTACAAAAACAAACAAAAAGACTAAAGTGTCTGAGGCATTTAATCTTAAACCCTCAAAAGGGTGACTGAGGAATAAAAATATGGTCCCTTTGGTTTCTTTCAACCGCCAATAAAACCCTACCACTTTTGAGTGCTCTTAACAAGGAAGTATAAGTTCGCAACCATCTCCGATGCCTCGTAATTAAAGAGTGCAACGCTCTTTGCAACAACTCTGAGGGGTTCGTAGATGGCCTGTTGCAAGGCAAAATGTCTGTCCCAAACAAATATACCCTCATTTTTCTGGCTTGTTGCATTTTAAATTTTATATTCCAGACCAATATACCCTCATTTTTCAGTGGCCATCCAAATTTCCCCGACCATCATCCCGCACGGCCTCTTTCACAGCACCTGTAAATAGTCTTAAATCGTTCTCGTCCTGACATATCTGTAACTGGATGTTAAGTAACCAACAATCAATCAATTTTAATCTGTATCATTAAAATACTCTACAACTGGTCTTGTATGCTAGTTTCACCCAATAGCGATAAATTATAACAAAAAGGAAAATGAGTACCTTTACATTTTGGCAGTTTATAGCTTTCACTTATTACCTTGTTTTGTCTTTCATTTTAATCTGGTATCTATGATAAGTTTATTTACTGCTGGAACATTCTTATCTAACCGTATCAAAATCAATGTTTCTCCAGAGCATACAAATATAAACATCGCATTCTACCTCTACAGTGGTGAATTCAGATCCTTTTTATTACTTATGTCATTATAAATATAGATTGGTTGATTGCCAGTTCCTTAACGTCCGGGACAGAAAGATTGCCTTGCTCAATACTCTTCAACTTTACACTTTCTTTGCCTTTTAACTTTTTTATTCAGCGTCACTGATGGGTCTTTATTACACGCAAATTTCAATCCTGGTATTTATGAGTTAATTTGCAACGAACACCTATAAAAGTTAACAAGGTTTCTTACATGCAGATATGCATCTTATAGGTTCAGGTATTCCTCATCCAATCTTTTACGGTAATATTCTATACAAAACACAAAAATGTCGTCATTCACTTCAAAAGCTAACCAAACCTTTTAACAGACTTATTCAGAAGTGATATAGTTATGATACTGTTGTCATGTCATTGAAGATGGCATATTTTGGATTTAAAATTGATTCACTCATAAGGTCTTTGCTTAGAAAAAAAAACACATTTATTCTAAAACCAGTTGTTGGCATCATACGGGTTATGTTTTTCTCATATAATTTATGATGGTATAATATTAAACCCCTAATGAGAGGGATTGTGCTTCATTTTCATATGATGGAAGACACAATCTTTCGATTAGTTTTATTGAGGTCTGGAGCTGGCATGTCAATAACTGCTAGTAGTCCTTGGTTATAATATGTATCATTGTCACTTTGTTAAGTTTCTTATGTTACCTATTTCGACATCGGACTTCTTTTAAACTACATTTTACTGTGTGTATTGCTGTGTGTTTGTTTATTCCATATTTGCTAGAGGTATTGGGGAGGGTTGAGATCTTACAACACATGTTTAACCCCGCCGCATTTTTGCGCCTGTTCCAAGTCATGAGCCTCTGGCCTTTGTTAGTCTGGTATGTTTTTTTTTAATTTTAGTTCATTTATCATTTATATGTTTCGGAGTTTAGTGTGACGTCGATTTTCACTGAACTAGTACACATTTTAGTTTAGGGTCCAGCTGAATCCCGCCTTTGGGTGCGGGAAGTTCTCGCGGTGTTGAAGACCCATTAGAGGCTTTGGGCTGTTTTAAGCTCTTTGGTCGGGTTGTTGTCTCTCTGACACATATCCCATTTCCATTCTCAATTTTATTCTAACCTGCATAGATCGTGGCACTCTCACTAAACTTCCTCATTCGGACCAAAAGTGGCTGCGTACTTGTACCTTCTCTCGACCAAACGGACGCTATCTATGGCAAGGGTTTACTGCCGGTCGGAAGATGACCAAGAATGACCATATATCTATTATCCGGTCACCCTAAGGGCAATATAAAAATGGACAACAGTTTCTAACCGGTGAAAATTAAAATTGCTCGACTGTCAAAAATGTTTGCGCTTGCTTAAATAAATAAACAACAATTTAATAAATAAGTAAATTCATAGTTTTGACGAAAATCTTTCAATTGTCATGACTTTTTGAATGATGTGTCATATTATATCAAGTCTTTGGTTTTCAGTCCTGATCAGTTTGGTACATTTTTCTTACTTATTGCTAGCTTGATTCTACTTATTGTGTGTCTGGTTTTATCCAATCTCCGTCAGATGTTCCGTATATCATCTGGCAAAAAAGGAATGAAAACCACACTTTATCAGGAACGCTCAAAGCCGTCCCCTTTTTGACAATTTGGCCACGTTGACTTACTTTGCAGATCTTTTTTTTTTTGCTGTTTTCAAGTATCTCTCTTTTTACTTTAGTTGTTGAGAAAAAAGCAAAATATGGGTTAAAAACATCACTCGAAAGAAATAACTCCTCTGAGGAGTCCGTTGACAATTTGAAAAAGAGGTAAACTTATTTGTAGATCTTATTAATATTGTGCTGAATATTTTTGCTATTAAATTTTCCTCTATATCTTCATGTATTAATGTTTCTGCAAAATATGCAACTATTGTTAAATAAACCATCTTTCAAGAGCACTAACTTCTATAAGGGGGCAATGGATGATTTAGGCTATTTACTATTTGCAAATCGAATTTTGAAATACTCTCCGATTCAAACTAAAAATTCAATAAAATACTGACATTATCAAGATGCTTGATTGACAACATATTTGTTACCTTTGAAGGACGTGTTTTTCAACAACCAATCGGCATTCCCATGGGAACTAACAGTTCTCTTTTTCTTGCCGAATTGTTCCTTTATTCATATGAGGCTGACTTCATACAGAAACTTTTTAGGAAGAAAGTATCCTTTAACTTCACTTATCCGCTATACAGATGATGTTCTCTTATTAAATAATTCAAAATTTGGTGCAAAAATTCCAGCCCTTCTTTTGCGAGGGTCTTACTGTCTTACTACTACAAAGTGACCATGGTACTATGTCAATTACGTATATGACACATCTGTTTTAATTGTTTGTGTCCATGGAGTATATTCTCACTGACGTATCTTTTTTTTATTAATATTATTCGAGTCGTTATGGTCCTGTCTTTTTGACGTAGATTCCACATCGTGTTTTAAATATGTGTCGTTGGAGAAGTATGTCAATGAAGTATATTACACATCTTTTTTCATGTTTTGTGTCCTTTGAACACTGCTTTATTGACGTATATGTCACATTTTTTTGCATATTTGTGCCGTTAGGGTTAGGTCTCGTCGACGTATATGCCACATTTTAAAAATTATTTGTGTCGTTAGGTTTCTGTTTGACGTATATGTAACATTTTAAAAATTATTTGTGCCGCAAGTTTCTGTCTCATTTACGTATATGCCACATTTTTTAATTATTTGTGCCGTTAGGGTTCTGTGGGTTTAGGGTATATGCCACATCTTTTTTATTATTTGTGTCTTGGAGAATGGTGTCATTGACGTCTTCGGCTTTTTTTCCTTGGCCTTCTTTTTGGATAGGATGTGAAATATTAAAGGACATAACTTTTTTATCATTGTACTGACCTTTCATTTGTGGTTTGAGAGATTTATGAAGATTGATTGGTTGTTGGTTGCTTATCGTTCAGTGAAAAAAAAAAATATTGTGCAGGATCTCCTTCATATTAAGGACGAGATGAATAAATAATTGATGTTATACTTACATTTAAGTCTACGGGGATAAAGAGGAGGTTTGGGCGGTATGAACTGACGAATAAAAGAAGTGACACATTAAAATTCAAAATTTTGTTCTATTGTATTAAACATCAGTATAGAATCTATTTATTTCGGGAAAGATTATTCTTAAGGATATGCATAGGACTAACATTTAAATTATAATCCTTATTTCAACTGACGGGTTAAATGCAAACATGTACGTAAGGGAGCTACTATTTGATTTTTATAGGGGGGCTAGGATGAAATTTGAAAAAAAATAGGCAGGACAGGAGTTTTGAGTAAAAAAAAAAAGGCAGGATGAGACACTTGCAAAAAAAAAAAAAGTCAGGATGACAATTTAGGTAAAAAAAAGTTAGATAACTTAAAAAAAAAGGCAGGACCGAAAAGAGTGAAAAATAAAAAGGCAGGACAGAGATTACAACTGAAAAAAAGGCAGGACAAAAGTTTTCATCCTAGCCCCCATAAAATCAAATGGTAGCTCCCTAAGAAACATAAATCACATGAAAAAAGTTCTAAAGGAGCCAATTTAATAATATATACATACACATTTTTTGTGGGTTTTAAAAAGATGTTTTGAAATTTATTTTGAGTTTTTTTTTCACCAACCATCCAGTGGAAGTAAACCACTATGGCCTTAGCAAAATCTCACGAAAATTTCATTTACAGTTGTTTTAATATAGTACATTTTTTTAAAACGGCGATCATAAAATACAGACACATACAAAATGCATCTAATCGGAATACGGAATATCGTTTATTGAACTCGAATAAAAAAGCATTGTAGTAATCCGGATTTGTAATAACATAAGCAACACGACGGGTGCCACATGTGGAGCAGGATCTGCTTACCCTTCCGGAGCACCTGAGATCACCCCCAGATTTTGGTGGGGTTCGTGTTGCTTAGTCTTTAGTTTTCTATGTTGTGTCATCTGTACTATTATTTGTCTGTTTGTCTTTTTATTTTTGGCCATGGCGTTGTCAGTTTGTTTTCGATCTATGAGTTTGACTGTCCCTCTGGTATCTTTCGTCCCTCTTTCACAATAGATTTTGTTAAATTTTGTATTCAGTTGTTCAAAGACAAACAAATAAAATTCATTTTGAATGACTGAATGCAAAAACAAATCCGAATTCTTGTTCATTTATGCGAGTTTCTTTTTTACGTCGAAAAGAAAAGCCTTTCCGTCACGAACATTACAAACAAGCAGAATATTTTCTTTTTTGTCAAAATAAATTCCCCACGGCTTATTCAATCCATCTGATTTAGTACGAATTTCTCTATCAAGTTTGCCATCGTCGGATACAACTAATACAGTGTGGGAATTAATATCAGTCACATATACATTCCCCTCATTATCTGTTGTCACACGACGTAAATCTTGAAATTTGTCCATTTTAAACTTCCAAATTAGTTTTCCATCTAACGAGCAGCAGTATATTGATGTTAAGTCTATATAGACCAACCTGTCTCTGTCTTCTGTAATGTCGTAGATACGGTATGAAGGTAAAGTTATAGTACGTATTATTTTACCTGTCAGGTCCATCACATGTATTATACTCTGATCAATAACAACGTACAGGTTATTGCCATTATATAATATTCCGCGACAGTAACCACTGGTGTTGATTGTACTGGTGACAGAACCTTTAGATATATTTATTATCAGTATGGTTCTGTTAAATATACAGGATACTGCTACAGTATTACTATTTACCTCTGTCATATAACTTGGTATATAGGACAGAGGAATGTGATGGATATCAGTACCGTCTGAATTACAAAAAATAAGTCGGTCATTCTCACAGTCGGTAAACACTAATGTATTGCCTGTTTTGATACAGCTAGTAATGTTCAGATGTTCATTCTCATACTTATTAATATTTAACTGTTGACGCAAAGTGACAGAAACAGGAAGGTTTGTTTTGACAGATGCTTGATCCTGAGGGAATGCTTCTTCTTTGTTTGGTTCATTTTCTGAAAATAAGTAATGAAGTATCGAGTTGGTTTTAACAACAATTGATTTCTTAATCTATAACGCTAAAATGGATTGAATGTTGTAATATTTCTTATGTTTTGCAAACTATATAATTATGTAATATTGAATTTTTCACCTCAAATTTTCTCTCAGATGTTAACGATTTGTAAGAGTATTATTTTCACGTTACCGATTTATTTGACTAATTTTAACTTTGAACAAATCGATCTCAACATGATCCGACCACATCATATAATTCAAGGAAAATCGTAAAAAAGTGTAAAATGACAGATTGAAAAACAGATCAGTGTAGAGCATAGTCATGTACTGGATGTACCAATGCAGTGGGCGAAAATATTTGTTTGGCCTACCTATTTAAAATCATGTGCAAGTTCATAAATTAAAAAAATATGTATATGCTTCCTTTGTTCTTATCCAAGGGAAGGATTTCTTTACATACGTGTCGCTGGTCCCTTTTATGTGTCAAATATATATATCAGTGGGTTGTAATTTCACAAAGGTAAAATGTGAATGTGTCAGTATTTTTCATATTTAGATAGAATATATGTATATATGTTGTAACTGCTTTTAAATCAAATACAGATGAATAAAAAATGCACTGATAACAAAGAAATACTAGTATATGAAATGTTTATAAATTTGTCATGAAATATATGCATGGGTCGTGATTTTCATAAGACATCAAAATATGAATGCGGGGAAAAAGGGTGGGGTGTTAAACACCAGCTGCACGTCTGTACCAACAATCCCATGTTGAGAACCCCCCTGTAGTCCTTACTACCTTATACTTTATTTAGCATATGTTGTTTTTTTGTAAAGAAAACAAACATCAGAATTTAATGGGTCAAAATGAATAAAGTAGAAACGCACCGGCGATGTTGGCTAGTAGAATGGTTTTGTTACAATAGGAATTTTAAAATTGTCTCATTTTACAGTACTTGCATTTTAAATTTATTCTGAATTTGTTCTCGTCTTGAATGAAATATTTGCCACTGAGCATAAAGCAAACAACAATTTATCAAACGATCTTTTCTGAGCTTACCAGTCAGAAAACATGTATCTTCGGATTGTGGTTGCTGATGTTTAAAAATGTTCTTCATGAATAAAACTATATTTTTTACTTTAGGGGAAATAAATATCATTATCAGACACACTTAGCACATGATGTGTTTTGGTTACAAAAATATCTGGTATGGAGCAAGTTTTGCAAGGGAATTTCCTACAAACCACAATCGAGTAATCCGTACAAATCTCTCCGTTTAAGAACCAAGTTTTCGCCTCGAGGGTTTTCACGTAGTTCTGTAGGATGTATAAATCCGCATTCACGTCAGTTTAGAATTGGGACGTTGAATTTGATGTTAGGCTTCCTACAGCTGTACATAACAATGTTTTTTGGGTTGCCTATCCCAAGCTAAATTGTTGACCCCATGTAACATGTCTTCGGTTTTGAGGTTGTCAAAATACCGAATACCCCGTCCTTCAAACCAGTCTTAGACTTAAATTTGTTCCAAAATTGTGCTCTTTGTTGTTCTTTTTAATATAAATCAATCAACCGTTGTCGCCGACTGTAATGTTATTTGGTAACTCATAGATGAAATGTAATATAACAAGACTTTTAGAAGAAAATATTTTCTATTGGTTTTTATGCAAATTTTGGTTAAACCATGAAATCAAATATCCTAAAAACCATGAAAACTGGAACCCACGAAAATACTAAATCCACAGTATTCATTATGACTCCCCCCTCTAAGGATGCCTGCGGAAAAGAAATATTGTCACCATTGGTCTTCCTCCGACCGGCAGTAAAACTCTTGCCAAAGTTGGGCGTCCGTTTAACTGTGCAGAATGTATCAAGAACGCAGCCACGTCCGGTCAGAATGCTGGCGTTACATCCGAAGCCTCATGTAAAGAGAGTATCACGCTCTTTGCACGTTAAGAATCCTTGCAACAACTCTTCGAGCGGTCCGTAGGGCTAAATTTCTGTCCCTATCCTATATACCCTATTTTCTAGTGGCAGTCATAATCAAATTTCCCCGACCTTCATCCCGGACGACCTCTATTACAGGACCTACCTAATGTATTTATTGTTAATTTGTTCTCGTCCTGAACATGTATGACATTTGCCACTGGACGTTAAGCAACCAACCATCAATCATTATGATTCAAATCTAAAATATTCAAGATTAAATTTATTCGAGGTACAAATAACATTAAAAAGAAAAGGAAAAACAAGACTTTCACTGTTATTGTCAGTTTTATTTGTTACCTAAGCTTTCCTGAATAATGGTACTAGTATGTATTATAGGTCTAAAGCAACATTGTTAAATCTGAACACATGTCTTTATGCCTGTCTGAGGTCATGAGCCTTAGCTTGTGAGTCGTTTTTTTTTTTTTTTATCATTGATCAATTTTCTATATATTTTTAATTTGGGGAATTTGGTATAGGTTGCTGATCTTTGAAAGTCAGAGACTTTATTTAGTCAAAGTTTGGGCTTCTGAAAGTGTAAGTTGATGAAAGCCGTACGCGTATTATTACCAAGTAATATTTGTTTGTCATTGGGTCGCTGTTTCGTTGACAGATGCACCACATGTACTTAATTCTTACTTATATTATTCATTTTAATAATGATAAAGAAAATGTAATCCACTATACCACACTTATAATTTAAGTCTGCTGCCTTCATCTTAACAAGAACCACAAAGGGTGACTGGGGAATAGAGATATGGTCACTAAGGTCTTCTACCTACCGGCAGTACAATTCTTGGCAAAGTGGAGCATCATGTTGGCTATGCGGGATGTACAAGTACGCAGCCACGTCCACTTAGAATTGGGACATTAAATTCGATGCCTCATGTCGAAAGACTGCAATGCTCTCGGCACGATAAAAACCCTTTAAAAAATACTGTTGAGGGGTCCGGAGGTGGCCTACTGTAATGAAAAATGTCTGTCCGTTTCTAATAAACACATTTCCATGTTGCAGTCAAAAAACATTCTCCCGATCTTCATCTCAATTGGCCTCTATTTGAGGAACCACCTATTGTATTTATTATTAACTTGTCCTAAACAAGCACGAAATATTCGCCACTGGACATTAGGCAACTGACAATCAATCAATCAACTTTGACCGAGGCTGTTGGAATTATTGTAATTTAAGAAAAACCTGTCTCTAAAACCATCTCTATACCGAAACACCTCCACAGCTGGGGAATTACACAGTACTCTCTGCAACACTGGTATAAACCCAGTGTAGGTAAATATAAATAACACTTAACAAATGTCTTGTGTCTGAAGTACTTATCTTAATTTCCATTCATGATAAAGCATATAAAAATGTACTGATAACTAAGAAATATGAAAGGGTTATACATTTGTCAATATTTGATTGGGGTGGTTTTGAAATAACAGCTGCGCTGCACGTCTATACCAACAATCCCATGTTGTTACTACCTTGAACTTTGTTTAGCATATGTTGTTTTTGTAAAGAAAATAAACATCCGAACGTAATGAGTCGAAATGAATAAAGTAGAAACTCACCGACGATGTTGGCTAGTAGGCTAAAATAAGAATTTTAAATTGTCTCGCTTTACGGTACTTACATTTCTGATATATTATGATTTTGTTCTCGTCTTGAAAATGAATGAAATATATGCCATTGAACGTGAAGCAAGCAACACTGAATCAATCGGTCTTTTCTGACCATACCAGTCAAAAAACATGTTTCTGCGGATTGTGGTGGCCGATATCATTTAAAATATTCTTCATTAGTAAAACTATGTTTTTTTTACAATAGAGGGAAATGAATATTAGAATAAGTCACGTCTTAGCATATGATGTGTTTCAGTTACAAAAATATCTTGTATGGAGCAAGTTTGGAAGGGAACCTCCTAGAGTAATCGGTACAAATCTCCACGTTAAAGAACCAAGGTTTCGCCTCAAGGGTTGTAGCGTAGTCCTGTGGGATGTATCAAGTACGCAACCACGTCCGGTCAGAATGGGTACGTTCATAGAGATTGCCAAGCTCCGCACGTTCCGAACCCTTACAACAACTCTTTGGGCGGTACGAAGGTAGCCTTTTGCAAGACTTAACTTCTGTCCCTTTCAAATAGACCCTCATTTTTAAGTGGCATTCCTACTTTTCCTATCCTCTATTTCAGGACGTACCTTAAATACTTCATTTATTTATTCTTAATTTGTTCTTGTCCTGGACATGTATGAAATATTTGCTACTGGACGTTAAACAACCAACCAACAAATCAATAATTTTGACTCAATCTTAAATGTTCAAGATTAAATTTATTTGAGGTACAAATAACATAAACAAAGGAAAGGAATAACAGAACTTTTATTGTTATTGTCCGTTTTATTTGTGATCATTAAAACCATCCATAAACTTTCCTGAATAATGGTGCTAGTATGTATGACAGGTCTAAAGTAAAATAGTTGAATCTGAATACATGTCTTTCTGCCCGTCTGAGGTCACAAGCCCAAACATGTCAGTTGTCTTATGTCAAGTTTTAATTTTTTTTTATTTGGGGAATTTGGTATAGGTTGTTGATTTTTTAGAGTGTTTTTTGAATTGTTGAAATACTAAGATTTTATTCAGGCAAATTTTGTGCTTCTGAAAGTGTAATTTGATGACAGCCGTATGCGTGTTATTACCAAGTAATATTTGTTTGTCCATGGGTAGCTGTTTCGTTTACAGATACGCCATATATACTTAATTCATAAATGATTAATGAAAAAATAATCAACTATACAATATATAATTTAAGTCTGCTGCCTTCATTTTAACATGAACCACAAATGGCGACTAGAAGGAAATATGGTGGCTAAGGTCTTTTACCTACCGGCAGTATAACCCTCGGCAAAGTGAAGAGTCATGTTGGCTATGCGGGATATACAAGTACACAGCCACGTCAACTCATAATTGGGACATCAGATTCGATGCCTAATGTCGAGTGATTGTTATGCTCTCTGCAAGTTAAAAACCCTTGCAAAAACTCGTTAGGTGGCCTGTCGTAATGCAAAATTTCTGTCCGTAGCTATTAAACACTCAATTCTAAGTGTCAGTCAAAATTCTCCCGACCTTCAAGCCACATGTCCTCTATTTCAGGACCTACCTATTGTATTTATTATTAAATGTTCTGAACATGCGCGAAATATTTGCCACTTGTCATTAGGCAACCAACAATCAATTAATCGACTATGTCCGAAGGAGTTGATATCTTTGTTATTTAGAACTCATCTCGATACCGAAACACCTCCACCTCATCTGGAGATCAACACATTGCAGGTAAATAATAGCAACTCTTTACAAGTTACTTGTGTCTGAAGTGCTTATCTTTATTTCCATTCATGTTAAAGCATATACCAAACGTACTGATCAATAAGGAATATCTGTGGGATGTAAAAATACGAATCCAAGTCTCATCAGAATGGGACGTTGCATATGAAATAAGGCAGTAGTGACACGCTTTCTACAGCTTTACATTACAATATGTTTTTGGAGTTGCCGATGCAAAGCAAATTAGTTGATCCTTTGTAACATGTCTTCATTTTTAGGCTGTCAAAATCACAAATACCCCACACTTTATACCAGCTGAAGACCAGTAAATGTTAAAAAAAAGTGCTCTTTTTGGCCGTTTTCTTTAAATCAATTACTCGTTGTCCCACAACTCTAAGGTTATTTGGTAACTCGTAGATGAAATGCAATTCAACAAGACTTGTAGATGAAGATGTTTTCTTTTGGTTCGTATGCAAATTTTGGTTAAACCACGAAACCAAAAATCCTAAATCCAAGAAAATGTGTATCAACGAAAATAAATAATCCACAGTAGTCACCATGACTTTCCCCATAGGTGACTGGGGAATGGAAATATGGTCACCATTAGCCTTCCTCCGACCGGCAGTAAAACCTTTGCCAAAGTGGGACGTCCGTTTGCCTGAGCGGGATGTATCAAGTATGCAGCCACGTCCAGAATTGGGACATTAAATTTCAGTGTCTCATGTAGAGTGGCTGTCATGCTCTCTGTTCGTTAAGAAAACTTGCAAAATCTATTCGAAGGACCCAGAAGTGGCCAGTTGTAAGGCTAAACTTCTGATCGTACCCAAATAACACTCATGTACCAGTGGCAGTCAAAATTCTCCCGACGTTCAATCCAAATAGCCTCTATCACAGTATCTACCTATTGTATGTATTTTTAAAGTGTCCGGAACATGCAAGAAATATATTTGCCACTGGACAATCCATCAATCAACTTTGCCCTTGGGAGGTTGAAACTTGGAAATTTATGAATAACATTGTTATAAATCATCTCAATACCAAAAACACTTCCTCATCAGCTTGGAAATTACATAATACATTGCATACTGAACATGGACATTACTCCGTTTTCCCTGCAATACTGGTATCAAAACAGTGATGGTAAATACAAAGATCGCTTTACAAGATTCTCGTGTTCGAAGTGCTTATCTACGTATTGCATTAGGTTTTGTCCAGGTGCATCTCTCAAGAAACTTTAATCGTCGAAATAATTGCTCGATGCTATGAAATTAGTACTGATAATGTTATTTAAATCGAGGATTGTCTTTTTGTTGTTGGGATGCATAAATACCCGTTCACGGGTACTCTGTGTTTTTGTAAGATGTATTTCTATCTATCTAATGAGTTTAGCCTTTTAAAGTTTTTGAAGATGAACTGTTATACAGTTACATTCTGTATGTGACTGTCCCTAATCAGGAACCTGTAATTTAGTGGCAATCGTTTGTTGCTGTGTTAAATAAAACTTTTTCATTCATTATTTTGTGCATAATTTACGCCGTTAGTTTTCTCGTTTGATTTGTTTTACATTTGTTATTTCGGGGCCGTCATAGCTGACTATGCGATATGGGCTTTGTGTATTGTTGACCGCCTTACGATGACTTATAGTTGTTGGTATCTATCATTTGGTCTCTGTAATAGAGGTGTCCTATTGTCAATCAAACCTCATTTTTTATGTTTAAATATGTTGGAACGCTAGCAGCTTTATCACTAAAAGAGACATACAAAAATAGCTATATTAATCTTATTTCAACCTTGTCCGAGTTAGTGAAAACCTTTATTGTGTTAGTTATTTTCTAAATGCATCACACATCTTGAAATGAGAAATGTTTATACATATACACACATCAATTCACATCTGTATATTTTAATCCGGTCCACTGTTCTACAGGACAGAGAATGTATAACAAGGCCACTTTCTCACAATATTTCTTAACAAAAACGACCTTAATATTTTCCAAATAGTCTGTTGGAGATCTAGATTTAATTCTGGAAATAAGTCTTTTATATATAGGCATTACATGCATTATGACTTAAAAAGTTTTTGCACGTAGTGCACAACCGCAAAAACTGCAGATTATAGCATATTCTTTTCAATAATATATTGATACAGTTGGGTGCAGACTAAGCATTACATGTAGACGGGCGGAAAAAGTTAACGCGGCGTTTACTCGCGTGCACGGGTGCGACTTTTACCCCAATATACCCCAATATACCCAAACAAACAGTTTCCTTATAATATCATTGAATATTTATGTTATTTTAGGCATTTTAATGTTATTTTAACGACAATAATACTTAATTTTATACATATTTCAAATTTTAAATCACTTTTTTTCCTCATAACTTGTTCCATTCATATCAGCCGCTTACGATCACAATATGACTTTTTACCCCAATATACCCCAATATACTCCAATAAAAGTTTAAGTACAATGTTCATGTTTCGGAATCATATTTAAACCATATTTATTTCAAATAAACAACCCTATATGCATTTAGAAGCTTTTAAACCCGTAGTTAATACGTAATCTTGATGAGGGTAACACTAAAGACCAGAACGCGGACCAGAACGAACTTGAAAATATACAGGTCAATTTTAAAATTGCAATTTCTTTTTCACTCCTTCAAATTTAAGATTTCTTCAATAAAATTTGAAATATTCTTCACAAATTTTGAAATATTTTTCTCAAATTTTGAAATATTTGTCTCAAATTTTGAAATATTTGTCTGAAATAAAAATTGAAAATTTCTCCGAAATGAAATAAGATTTTCAAATTTTCTTTAAACAAATAATATTTAATCATCACATGCTCAACATTAACGTGGACCTGGATGGACCTGAAAATACACAGGTCGATTTATTCAAATTGTAATATCTTTTTAACGTTTCAATGGATTACCTTCCAATTAAAAAATTGTAAAAGGAAATTTATTAAATTCAATCCTTTTAGATGAAAAATATTTTTTTCTGATGTCACAACTCAGACTTGAATGGGCATCAATCTTACGGTTGGATTCATTTAAACTTGAAAATTATTTATTCAATGGATTTCCTACTTAATTGGAACCTGTTAAAGACTACATTTATAAATTTTGACTTGGATGGAGAGTTGTCTCATTGGCACTCATACCACATCTTCTTATATCTATAGGCTAGTCATTTAATCAAAATCAACTAAGTTTTAAAAAATTATATATGTATAGTGACAAAACTTGGACCTAAACGATAACATTAAAAGACATGAAGACAAGAAATTCTAATATGTGTTTAAATTTATTTATCTTCACAATTATTCACTAATTCCAGCCTTTAGTTTAGACTAAATACGAGAAAAATATTTTTAGATGGCAAAACTTCGACTTGAATACTAGTAGGTAAATCTGAAAAAGGCCTGAATGTTCCCTAATTGTATTTGACATTCTGCAAATAGTATATTTAATATCTATCTGAAGAAAAAAAGTATTTGAAAAACAATTCTTTGAAAACAACACTCGGACGTGAACAGGGATAAAGAAAAGACCTAAATGTTTCTAAAAAATACAAGTAGATTTATTTAAACTTGTTAAACTCTTTATGTTTTTCAATGGATCTTTTTCAAAATTGAATTATGTTAAAGTAAAAGACTGTCGTCTTATAAAATGAAAAGACCTGAATGGCTCTGAAAATTAAAAAAATATATATAAATAAGGAGATGTTGTATGATTGCCAATGAGACAACTTTCCACCAGAGACCAAATAATGTAGAAGCTGGGACTATTGCATTAGTAGAAGTTAGCAACTAATGGTCACCGTACAGCCTTCAACAGAAGCAAAACCCATACCGTATATAGCAAGATAAAAGTTAAAAAAGAGTTGACTCATCAGATCGAAACAAATCACACACAAATGTATGTTATCATGTATATACACTACTTTAAAACCGATTTTAAACACGAAAAATATCATATACCTGTGCAGATCTGTGTATATTTACAAAACTAATAAATTACCTAATCTCAAATAATCGACTTCTATGACGCTGTATATAAAATTCTTTGATTTTATATGCTTTTGACACTGTATTGTTTCACAAGAGTGTAGAAGGACTACAAGAAACTCCGACTACAAAACTCGAAAAATATTGCAATATCTTGAAATTTAAAAGTAACGCAAAAAAGACTGGTAGGAATATTCAGCAAAAGAAAGGGCCAGCTATACGTTCATAATAACCAACCAATAGATGTAAATACTAAAAGATTTTTATACTTACCTTGGCATTGTTTATGATTATAATTGTAGTTTCTGTACTGCCAAGAAAATTATAGTAACAACCTCAGAAATCGTTATATGCATATATATATAGAGAAAAATCAAGAACAAAAACATACAATTGATCTACAGTTAAAAATTTGTCACTGCATGTGTTGAACTTATATGGCGGAGATGAATTTCATTTTCTTTGTTTGTGAAGATCCAAAAGTTAATGAATTTAGATACAAATATATTCCTTCGTACTATACAAAAAATTCCAGTGAAATAAAAATAAAGGGTACGTTATCTCTATTTCATAAACAGTTCCGTATTCAATTGTTTATGTTTCTGAAAAATATAAGTTATCTACTATGATCTACTATGACTTGACTTTGCTTGGTTAAATATAATATTATCTGGTTGCATGATAATGGCTGCACTGAATTGTCCTTTTTAATTGTATCTTTATATCTTATCCTTTATTCCTTATTTACTACTTAATTGATTACTTATTCAACTTTTTTTTCCAAATTGCTCTTTGTCACCAATGCAAAGATCATGTTTTATGTGTATGTTACTCTCTTATACAGATCGAAGTGTGGTCAATAATGTTGTAGTTGTACTTGTGATTTAAAAGTATACGTTAGTAAAGTCGAAATCAGTGGCGGATCCAGAAGGGTGGGGGGGCATAGAGGGCGTACGCCCCCTCCCCTTTTGCTTGCACTTTTTTGTTTTTTGTTTTTGTAAAATGATTAATCAGACTAGACTTCGTGAACTTTGCCATTTCCCTTGTATTTAATTTTTATGCGACAATTCTTTACTTATAAAGATATTTTTCGCTCGTATTTACTGTAATATATTATTGATTATGTCAAAGTCATGTGATTCTCTACGGTGGAGTTGATCAGTTCGTCGAAAAAAACGTCATTGAAATTCAAATTACAGTAACACATTGCTTAGGCTGAGGATGACAAGCATGACGCCTTCAAAGCGACAAAGTATTGAGCAAGAACGTATTGACTTCTGTTTCACAATTCCACCAAACAGAAAGAAATACTCTATTACACTCTCATGAAAAAAAAAGTTCCACAGCGATATTATTTACCTACGAAAATATGTTTAACCCCACACGTGAATGTGAATCCTATATCTGACCGGAATGTGTTTCGCCGAACTGATATACTGAATACTTTTTTTTTTCAAGGCCCGACTGCAACCTGCCTGCTGGTTTTACAATCTTGTTAACAAATCGATAAATCATTGACAATAAAATTAAGAAAATGGACTAATACAACGCCTTTGAAGGGTAGCATTCCCAGTTGTTCAAGTCTACACAATACACACAATGGCCGATGAAGACATAGTTATATACCAACTCGTCTTTTGTTACTCGATAAACTTTATCAGACATAAGACCTCCTCTTTCACTTGCTGAAGAATGCTTGTCAACCATATCGACTCCAATTAGCACCACAGATATTCTTCACTGACTCTGAGACAGATACCCGTAATTCCTCCGAAAGAAAATTACCTTGAGGTGCTGCTTTTTCCACTACACTCAATAAATGTTTCCCAAATACTATATTAAAGCAATAGGCTTACTATATTTTGGTGTATGGTATGATTGCAAAGTGTACATGTCATTCAGGGACGATCTGATGATCTGACCTTGATTTCATTTACATGGATCACTGATGGTGTTGAGTTTATATGACATTTGTAGTAAAACCTTCATATTACAGACTTTCAACATAAATTCAATCATGATAAGTAAAGGAGGCAAGACATTTCAGTGCACTCTTTTGTACTAATTAAACTTTTTGTGCTTAATTTAAGACTTTATAGTGCAGATTTTTTTTTGCATAATACTTTTAATATGCTCGCAGTTTAAAAAAAATCCTGTGCATTATTTCAAGATTTTATAGTGTATTTATTTCTCCATAAGTGCAAATATTAATGATAATATGCTCTTTGATGAAATTTATATATGTTTTCAAATTTGTATTTTTTTTAAAACTATCAATTCGTCAGATTATTCAAAAGTTAATTTGAGCTGGATTCACTGTAACTCCATTTCAGTAATCCCTAATACCAAAAAAAATCACGTTTCTCCAACAAGAAAGTATTTACCTGTATACAAAAATATCAAATGTTGGCATTAGAAACGTGAACACACCAACCTGACCAACATCGACTTTACACTTACCTGAATGTCCTGATTGAGTGAAAGATGCAATCATTTTATATGTATAAAAAAATAACTTTAAATGTTGAGCATATGAGATTAAATATTATTTTTCAAAGAAAATAGAAAAAATCTTATTTTGTGTAAGAAAACAAATTCATTTGAGAAACTAAATATTATTTTTTCAAAGAAAATAGGAAAAATGTTTTTTCTGTAAAAACTAAATTATTTAAAAAAATATTTCAAAATTTGAGAAAATAAATTCAAATTCAATTTTAGAAATAAACACAAATTTCATTAACAATCTCCAAATTTGAAGATAATCCATTGAAAAGTAAAAAAGAAATTGCTAAAATTGACCTGTATATTTTTAGTTCCGTTTTGGTCTTTAGTTTAACCTTCGTCAAGATACGAATAAAGTTCAGTTTAAAATGCTTCAAAATGCACACAAATGTGTACAGTGGTATTAAATTTTAATATATATGGTTTGCAATATCATTCCTCAACATGAAAATTGTATTGCAACTTTTTATTGGAGTATATTTGGGTATATTGGGGTAAAAAGTCATGTTGTGATCGTAAGCGGCTGACATGAACGAAACAAGTGACGAGGAAAAAAGTGATTTAGAATTACATATATTTATAAAATTAAGAACTATTTTTGTTAAAATAACATTAAGGTACCTAAAATAATATTGTTATTCAATCAAATTATGTTAAAACTGTTTTTTGGGGTATATTGAGGTAAAAAGTCACGCCGCGCGTGCACTTCAAGTAAACGCCGCGTTAACTGTGCGTTAACTCTGAAATTTCAGTAGACATAAAAAGTAAACGGGCGTTTACTTTCGCGTTTACCTCTGCGTTAACGCAAAATCGGCGCGTCTTCTAATTTCGTCAAAAGTAAATGCACGTTTACTGTTTGTAGTAAACGCGCGTTAACGCAAATTGTCATCGTATCCTGGATACACTGACCTTAAATATCAAATGATAAAGTACATCAAAATTAAATGACCAACTGTTCATTTTCGATTGACATATTGACGATTACAGTTAATAATGTTATTACACCTCTTTAATTAATTGAAAATTAATCATAGTAAATTTCCTTTTCTGCACAAATAAACAGTTCAATCATGTCCTTCTTTTATTCAAATAATTAAATCGTCACCAAAATCCAGCAGCTTTCACATCTCAGACTGTCTGACTCAGTATGACCCAAAATTTTTGACCTCATTAACCAAAACTGACCATATTTGCACTTCATCAATTAACTCTATATAGCCGCACAGTAATTCAGTTATAATTTTAGCTCAGGAGGGCCTGTATAATACAAATTACTGCAATATAATAACACAATGACTTCCAAAATTTGGTTCACATCAATTGAGAGTGCTAGCATGTCATCTTTTTAATCAAAATATTTAATCGTAAACAAATATCAGTTGTTTTCATACCTCAGACGGACTCGTATAACAAAATTATTTGTCCGAATCAACCAAAACTGACCATATTTGCACTTTATCAAGTAAATATATATAGGTGCACAGTAATTAAGTTATATTTTTAGGTCAGGAGGGACTGTTACAAATTACTGCAATATTAGAAAACAATGGCTACAAAGTTTTGTTCGCATCAATTAATCATGTTTATAGTGCCAGCATGTCCTCTTCTTTATTCAAAATATTGAATCGTAGACAAATATCAGTAGTTTTCATACCTCAGACTGACTCATATAACAAAATTATTTTTCCGCATTAACCAAAACTTACCTTATTTGCTCTTTTTTATGTAAATCTTATAGTCGTATAGTAAATCAGTTATATTTTTATGTACTAAGGATGGATTGTATAATATAATTGATAGCAATATTGGACCACAATAACTACAAAATTTTGTTCGCATCAATTTATAGTGCCAGCATGTCCTCTTTTTATTCAAAATATTGAATCGTTAACTAATTACAGTAGTTTTGATATCTCAAACTGACTCGTATAACAAAATTATTTGACCGCATCAACCCAAACTGACCATATTTGCACTGTTTCATGTAAATCTTTATAGCCGCATAGTAAATCATTTATATTTTTATATGAGGACGGATTGTATAATACAAATGACAGTAATATTGGAAAACAATGACTAAAAAATTTGGATCGCATCAATTTATAGTGCCAGCATGTCCTGTTTTTATTCAAAATATTGAATCGTAAACAAATATCAGTAGTTTTCATACCTCAGACTGACTCGTATAACAAAATTATTTGTCCGCATCAACCAAAACTGACCATATTTGCACTTTATTATGTAAATCTTAATAGCCGCATAGTAAATCAGTTATATTTTTATATCAGGATGGATTGTATAATACAAATGACAGCAATATTGGAAAACAATGACTAAAAAATTTGGAT
This sequence comes from Mytilus coruscus, assembly GCA_017311375.1. Taxonomy (NCBI): domain Eukaryota; kingdom Metazoa; phylum Mollusca; class Bivalvia; order Mytilida; family Mytilidae; genus Mytilus; species Mytilus coruscus. The sequence goes on from CM029607.1 coordinate 13,549,846, forward strand.
CGCATCAATTTATAGTGCCAGCATGTCCTGTTTTTATTCAAATTATTGAATCGTAAACAAATATCAGTAGTGTTCATACCTCAAACTGACTCGTATAACAAAATTATTTGTCCACATCAAAAAAATACTGACCATATCTGCACTATATCATGCAAATCTATATAGCTGCAGAGTAAATCAGTTATGTTTTTAGGTCAGGAGGGACTGTATAATACAAATGACAGTAATATTAGAAAACAATGACTACAAAATTTTGTTCGCATCAATTTATAATGCCAGCATGTCCTGTTTTTATTCAAAATATTGAATTGTAAACAAATATCAGAAGTTTTTATACCTCTGACTGACTGGTAAAACCAAAACTGACCATATTTGCGCTATGTTATATAAATCTTTAAAACCGCATAGTAAATCAGTTATATTTTTATATCAGGATGTATTGTAAAAAACAAATGACAGCAATATCATGAATATTGGAGTTCACTTCTTGGAATAGTATACTGTTAGTATATTTTGTAGGTTGATTGATTTTATTTGTAGCCTAACGTCCAGGGGCAAATATTTCATTCAGTTTTAGATCGAGTATATTTTTCGGACGTCCCAGATATCATTTATAATCGTTATGTATAATTCTGTCTAAATTGACGAGATGGTACAAATGTACATACTTCATGTACTTATAAAACATTTTATTAATATCCCCATATATATACACTGTACAAATGTACACTTTTCGTTTGAACATTTGGCAAAACAGAATCTTAAATCATGTAAATCCAAGGCAAACAAGGCGAACTACGATTAAAAATCCATGTATTAAATGCATAGATTGATATTTAGGAAGAGACTGTTAAAATGGGGAACGAAGCAACGTAAACCATGATGTTTATATCTCATCATATAAAAATATTTTTCCGATGTGTTGGATAACCTTTCTATCCGCCTCGATATTTGTACATGTAACTTTTGAAAAGAAAATAAAAGAAAATCTGCTACTCAGTAAAGTTATTGGAACTGATTTTTTGTAATTAATAAACGTTAATATTTCGAATTAAAAGTGTTTTTGAACTTTTCTAGTTTGAAACACATATACGTAAAATATTAAGATAAAAGTCGTTTTAATAAAATAAATGTACAAATGAAATTGAAGTTTATTTCTTAATTTACACTATCAAGTAACGCGAAAAGTAAACGCGCGTTTACTTTCAAGTGCACGTAAAAATACACTTGTGAAATCTTTAGTAAACGCCCGTTTACTTTTAAGTGCACGTAAAATCAACTTGTGAAATCTGAAGTAAACGCCCGTTTACTACTGACTAAACGGACACAGAGTAAACGCCCGTTTACTCGGGTGGACATTAGAAATTTCCATTTTGACCGCGTTAACGTAATTATAGTAAACGCGCGTTTACTAGTAAACGCGAAATTAAAGTTAACTACCGAAATATGTGCACGCAGCGTTAACTTGCGTTTACTTTATGTAATGCTTGGTCTGCACCCAACTGTACGAGCAACAGCTGAAACTACACGTTGCTACTATATGTATTTTACAAAGATGTCATGATTTTAAATCATCTTTCTATGTTAAGCTGTTGCTATAGATGTATATTCGTTTAATGGTCATATCATGTAAAATATCTTAACATCGATATGTTGTTAATATGGCATCACAAGTGAGCTTTCTGCAATAAAGTGTCCACAGTGATCAACCTTTAACATGAGAGAGGAAGAACGTCATGATCACCCTTTAAACTGTGAGAGAAAGAACGTCACAATCAACCTTTAACTTGAGAGAGGAAGAACGTCACGATCAACCTTTAACTTGAGAGAGGCAGAACGTCATGATCAACCTTTAACCTGTGAGAGAAAGAACGTCATGATCAACCTTTAACCTGTGAGAGAAAGAAAGTCATGATCAACCTTTAACTTGAGAGAGAAAGAACGTCATTATCAACCTTTAACCTGACAGAGGAAGAACGTCATGATCCACCTTTAACCTGAGAGAGGAAGAACGTCATGACCCACCTTTAACCTGTGAGAGAAAGAACGTCATGATCAACCTTTAACCTGTGAGAGAAAGAACGTCATGATCAACCTTTAACTTGAGAGAGGAAGAACTTCATTATCAACCTTTAACCTGAGACAGGAAGAACGTCTTGATCAACCTTTAACCTGAGAGAGGAAGAACGTCTTGATCAAACTTTAACATGAGAGAGGAAGAACGTCATGATCAACCTTTAACCTGCGAGAGGAAGAACGTCATGATCAACCTTTAACCTGAGAGAGGAAGAACGTCATGATCAACCTTTAAACTGAGAGAGGAAGAACTTCATATCAATGCAACCTTTAAACTGAGAGAGGAAGAACGTCATGAGAGAGAGAAGGTAACATGCATGTTAAAGGAAAACTATATTTAGGAATAAAACATTAATTTGTAAAAACACCTGAATAAAAAAAATGTCTGCTGCATTGTTGTTTCCTTTTTATAAAAAGGAATGTTATCAGAACAGAACAGAAGAGTTATATCGCATTAAGATATGAACTAGAAAAATTACATCGGTTTTAAGATAAAGATAAGCAGAAAATATGTAAATTATGTTATTACTTTGATTATGGTCATCCTGCTTAGTGCTTATGTCCGCTCTGTCATGATTCCTTTTAACCTAAAATAAAAAGTCAATTTAATAAAAATCAACATAATTACAATGTAGATAAAACTTTTCATACCTACTGAATATAAAATAAGTGTACTGTAGATTTAGAAATTATTGCGTGCATTTATTATTGTGATTTTGTCAATTTAGACTAAAATGCGAATCTAATTTTCGCGATTATAACCCTGTTGCATTTTTAGCACTAATAAAAACATTGCAATAATTTCTGAATTTACATTAATTGAAGTACGAAGCCTATTAGGAAGGACACACCGTAAATGTTACAGTCACCATCACGAACTACACGATGTGTCTACACTAACTCACGACATTTTTACCACGTTTTAGTTTGTAGTTTACCATCTACGTCATCTGGTCTCGTAAGTAACGAGCGTGACATATTCCCGAATAATATGACTAATTTACCGAGTTTGAATTTACATTGCTTTACGACGTGTCTCGGTCATGTCGGTATTTAATAATCCATCATTTATGTATTTAGTTATGACGTTTTTGTTTGTAACTACTATTGGATATAGTATAAAATTGAGAATGGAAATGGGGAATGTGTCAAAGAAACAACAACCCGACCAATGAGCAAACTACAGCCGAAAAAATACAGCGAGAAACTCCCGCACCCGGAGGCATGCTTCAGCTGGCCCCTAGACAAAAATGTATATTAGTTCTTGGTAATTTGACAATCCATCATTCATGTATTTAGTTATGACGATTTGTTTTTGTAATTAATGTTTGATATAGTGTAGTGTTTTTTCTTAGTTTGTGGTATGAATACTGTAATTTGGTACATATCACACATGTCAGTATATATGAGATATTCGTGATTCGTCTACAGTTTTTGTTTTATGTAATTGTTTTCAATAGTGTTTACTGTTAGGTCTTACACAGTCTTGCATGATATTACAGTTATTTTTTATATTCTATATCTATATGATAAAAAATCAGCTATTTCCTTCAGATGATTTTAAGTTTAAAAAATGAAAACAATACGTTATACATGTCACGTATCCGACGCGCTTTTCTGGATCTATACTTCTGCTGGAGGACTACTTGTCCCCGAGGGAATCTTTTGCCCATTACTGGCATAGAAATACTGATATTGTAATACTGACTTAAATGTTGAACACTTTTGAGGTCATTTTAAATTAAGGAATGTATTATCATTTTTAAAAGAGGAATTTATTATCATTTTTAATTAAGGAATGTATTATTTTAAATTAAGGAATGTATTATCATTTTAAATTAAGGAACGTATTATCCTCATGGTTTTCGTACTAATCAGTACATCGATAAAATAGTTGTTTGGGAATTTTCAGTAGTGTTCAGTGCCAGGTAAATCTATCGATTTTGACATAAAATAGTTTGTGCAGATTTATAAGGCTTGTCTCCCTTCATTCGCGCTTGGACTATAATTTTTCAGTACATTGATCGATTACTCAATGATATTGATTTCTTTCCGTGAAAAATACTTCTGCTTTGTTTTATTGCCCAAGATGAAATATGTTTGAAAGTTAAATGGCTATAAATTACAATATAAAAGAAATCTGTGGTCGGAATTGCGTATTTTTTTTTATCTAGCTTTAACGTCGGGAGCGGCTATTAAAAAAAACTTTAAACTGGCAAAACTCAGTAAAAATCGGGTTCCACTATTTTAAAACTGTATATATATCTTGCTGAATATATCGCTAACGTCAAATTTGTTTTATTATTGTAAATATAAAATTTCTCTGTGACTATGATACGTTGATTTATGAGAATAAACTTCATTTATTCACTTTTCAATCTATATTTGTTTTATGTTTATTCGATTACATGATCATTAAGTATATAAATCTGTTAAATGAGACCCATTAAATCAGGCCCATAATAAATATTGCAAATACTTCATAAAACTTTAACTTGATTTAGATTTTAACCCAATATGAATCATTGCAAAAACTTCCTATGACATATATATATGATAAATAAATATATATATATAATATTAAAACTGTTCAAGACATTTTGTTTTAATAAAAATTGAAAAGTTTTTAAAATTCCGGAAAATATTACCTAACACAAAAATGCAAGAAATTTGAGAGGGTGTGGATGTGGGTTTGCAGAAAAGAGAATATGAATGTAAGAATATAAAGAATAAAGAAAAATATACCATAAAAAATAGAGAATAGAGAATAATGAGGTGCTACTACATAATGAATAGAGAATAATGGACAAAAGATATAAATAAAAAAGAAAAACGGCCTTTGGTCTCTTGTGGAGAGATTCTTCTTTCACAATCATACCTCATATTCTTACTTTTATATATAACATTTTAAATAGTTCAGAATGTGTCTATACAGTGCCTCATAAGTCAACTATTGCTCGGAATTTGTCTTTTATTACTGTTCACATACATTGTGAATTTAAGAATATATTGGGTGTACATCAATATGACAGCAACTCTACGACAACAATATCTAGAATACATTTTGATACCAACATAAGTCTTTATCAGTAGACAGGTGTACTCATATAGTGTATAACAGTTAGAAGTAATTAAACAGAAGCAATCAACAAACTTACACATTCGTACTGAACATGCATGACATAGTTGCCACTGGAAGTAGGCAATTATCAATCAATCATAGATGACATTATTTTTTAAAGCTCAAAAATATAACACACACATACATATGTATATATACGTGAAGCTGTGATACTATGACTATTTTTTATTTAAGAGTAAAACCTAATTATTATATTAAAATTTTATATAATCTAAACGAAAATCCTATGTCTGAAAATTATGTGCATTCCTTATATTGTGCATATTTGATTGTCACACGATAACACGTTTTAAAACTTATTTTAACCCCCTTTTCCATTTGTAGATCCATTGTATCTTACTTTAAAAAATGTCCATAAAGAGTTGAAATATAGTCACTGCGAACTTCGGACGAATCAAACTGCGTTAAAATCAGAATGAAATGTGCAAAAATGTATTGCTTATAGATATAGGGAGAAGGCATCATGTTGACAGAAGTGACAAAATGTGTTCTATATGCCAGAATGAACATATCGGAGACGACTATCACTATATTCTTGTTTGTCCAGTTTAAGAAGATGAAAGGAAAAGATTAAAAGATACCAAACGAACTGTTGAAAAACCCAAAACACTCATACACCTTTACAATTTCATAAAATGTATCAACAGTAAAATTACTCCTTCTTCTCAACCATAATTTTAACATATTTAAACAATATTTCTTTAAACATTTTTATTTGTATTCTCATATTTTTATTTATTTTATCTACTTTTATTTATTTAATTTATTTTTGATATTCATTTTATGTTATGACATCTAATAATTTGTATTCATGTTTTTATGGGAATAAACTATCTTTTTATCTGTACATCTTCATGATTCTTTTAAAATTAAAAGTAAAAAACTATACACAGGTAACTTACAGCTGGTGTATTAAACATGTGGAGAAAGCCGGAGGTGGACATCCTGTGTATATGTGATTGGAATGGCAATTAACTTTTTTGTTAATTTGTTAAGACGACATGCAGTCGTACATGTATATATAGAGTGAACCGACACGGACCACTAAACACCAAACACCTAGACTTGAAGTCAACAGTAATCGAAAAATTAAAAAAATGATAGTAATCGATATACAGTATTTGGATTAATTTTGAATCAAACAATATATCGTGTTTCTTCAATTGTTAGTATACACTAAATTTAGGTTGCTATATTTATCTTTAACTGTATATTATGAATATATATATTGAACATATTTAAACATTGGAATTTGAATAGAATATTTCTATAGGTCCTCTCAGTATATACGGTGACTTATAGCTTTTTTTTTTTTTTTTATTTCTGTGTCGTTTGGTCTGTTGCGGAAATTTGTCTCATTTTGGCAATCATACCACTTGCATCTTCTAATTTGTATATTTATTTGGTCCTCTTTTTTTTCACACATCTCTTAACGTAATTAGGTCTTTGGGAACTACCATTCAACTGTAACTTGATTTTTTATTTTTTTTTTATTTTAAATATCTTATCAGGGAAAAGGGGAATAAATTTCGTAATGTGAGTTTTTTGTCATAAAATTTATAAAGCAAAAATCGCGACAAAAAATAATGCTTGTGTGGTACAAGAAAATCAGAATGATCCACCTCCCCCTTCAGAGATACATGTTCGTTATTTTATATATTATTGCCTTTTAAATGCTGATATTATGTTCATTTAATTATATATTCATCAAGATCACGGACTGGACCTCAAATAAAGCTTGATGTCGGCATGCAAAGTGTAAACGACCATACGAAAGTCCAAGTGTAAATCATAATGCACGCAGCCAAATGCACGTGCATAAGTGCTTACCCATTTTGACTATGCTTGCACATAAAAAAAATAGATGCAAAAGCCCATTATAGGGGGCCTCATTATATGAACGTTCACATACGGCGCTGGTTATGCTATCGTGCACACAATATTGAGAATGAAAATATGTTTTGATATTTAACCTTGTTGAACTTATTAATGCATTCAATTGCTGACCTTGACAATGTCTCTTTTGGATTGAACCATGCAGAAATACAACCATATTTTTACCCCGAGAATAACTGAAAAGACCCCCACCCTATGATTGTTCGTCACCTTAGTGGGGCTAAAATCTGAATACCGAGGCCTGACTGCCATAAACAACAGACGACGAACAGCATACAGTGGATACAACATTTGATATGTATGAAAGACGACGATCGACGGACACAAAATGATTGTACTGAATAATTTCAACTGACCACATAACTTTAAATTAATTTATTTACATAGTTACTTGAACTCGTCTAAGGAATATATTTCTAGACAAAAACGAATTCAGTATGTTTACGGTACAAACCGGTACAACACCAATAATGGATACAATTGTGGCTTATACTGTTTAATTCATTTTTAGAGCAAAATTTGATTGATTGAGTGTTGGTTGCTTAACGTCCAGTGGCAAACATTTCATGCATAATCAGGATGAGAAGTCGTGTCAGAAATAGATTGTGAAGTAATAGGTATAACAATTTTTTAAAATTTTCTCATCATTTGATAAAAGGATATTTTCCAAGCTATTTAAATTTGTACGAACCATATTATTTTCTGACAAAATTATATATTTTGCTCTAAATTAACGCAAACGATTCTGAAAATATTAAGAACATTGTAACGTAAATCTCGGGAATTATTCGTCTAATAAGACTTTTGGTCATTTAACCCCGCTGCATTTGTTTGCACCTGTCCTAAGTCAGGAACCTGTTGTTCAGTGGTTGTCGTTTTTTGGTGGTTTTACACTAGTCAGTTTGGGGCTATTTATAGCTTGTTGTTCGGTGTGAGCCAAGGCTCCGTGTTGAAGGCCGTACTTTGATAATGGTTATTTTTTTACAAATTGTGACTTGGATGGAGAGTTGCCTCATTAGCACTCATACAACAACTTCGTATATCTATTTTGACCATAGAATATCAATTCTTTTTTATTGTCGACATTTTTATTCCTTTTGTCTTGATAACTCTATAATACTTAAACATTTTAAAAGCTGACCATATTCTAACTTTATAATAGTTGACGCATATCAAAGCCATGCACGCCAATAACTTTATCGGAAGAGAAATAAAACAAAAGCAAAATTATTTGTCCTTTTAATCTTTGTAAATAAGAACAAAACATATGATTATACATTTTTTGTATTATAGTCTTTACAATTGTTAATTACTTGAAATATAAAAAAAAGATTATGATTGTTTAATCAGTTGTTCTGTAAGTTGGCTCGTGTCAATCGGTTCACTGATTTTCGGCAATATCAAAGAAAAACCGGCCCGTGCCTATATCAGAGACATAACACATAATCACACACCTCAGACCCCCAAAAAAAAAAAAATTTTGACCCCTAAAAATACCTTCATTTAAAGCAAAAAGACACTAAATTTTACCAAAAAAGCAAAAAACACCCAAAAAACAGCAAAAAAACTTTGCTCCCAAAATAAAATTTTTACTTTTTTATAAAAAACCTTAAAACACCCAAAAAAAAACAACAAAAAATTTCAAAAACAAAAATAAAAAAAGGTCAGGAGAACACACCGTGAAAAATTCTGTGGGATTTTCTAGAAAAAAAAATTAAGTGTTTTCCTTAAAAATGGAATCGAACGAGCGGGCGAGATACACTCAATTACCAAAATATCCACATTGTGCTATTATATGTGGACAAACTGGGTGTGGAAAAACGGAGTTTGTTCTTGATTTATTAGAAAAAGAATATAGTGGGGTTTTAAACATATAGTTATACTTTGTCCAACAATTCAATGGAACAAAGCATACAAAAATCGTGAATGGATTGGTGATGTTAGAAAACCAAAACAAAAATCTAATAATTGTTAATCCTATTGTCAAAGAAGAAGAGAAACTACAAGAACTACTAAGAATGTTTTTAAAAATATGCTACTTGTCCAACATTATATATCATTGATGATTGCAGTGCAACAAAAGAATTAACAAAGAAAAAGATATGCTGTCTGAGCTTGCATTTTCAGGAAGACACGCGGAACAATCAGTGTGGGTCATTTCACAGAGATACAACTCTGTTTTAAAAGACTTAAGAGAACAAACAAAATGGTTGTGCATGTTTTACACAAAAGATAGAGATAGTTTTGATAATTGTCTAAGAGAAAATGATGTTATTCCTACATTAGAAGAAAGACAAAGAATAAAGGAAGAACTTAAAAAAGAAACATCGTAAATTAATATTAAAGACAGATCAACATACCGATTTTGGTTACTTGATTAGCAATTCTTAAGCAATTCTTAAGCTATTCTCAAGTAATGCTTTAGCAATTCTTTAGTAATGCTTTAGTAATTTAGCAAATATAAGCAATAAAAAAGCAATGCTATTAGAAATATTAACAATTATAACAAATACTGCAGTATTATCATTAGTGGGTTATTTTGTATTTAGTTTTGTAAAATTAAAAATAAATTATTTTCGTTTTTGAAACATATAAAATGAATGCCGAAGAATTATTGAGCGAAAATATTGTCGAAAATATAAATATTGATGATGATAAACAAGAAAAAAACGCGAGAGATTATCATCTGTTGTTGCTGGTGGAAACAGTAAACAATATTTGGGTAAAAATTACAACTGTCAGATATTGACAAAATGACACCAGAACAAATAGACAAACTATACTGTAAATATGAAGCTAGATTAGGAGCTAGTATGACTAAGACATTAGGAAACTCTTTTATAAATTTATATGTTATGGGTGTATCAAAGTATTTCAAAGTTGTCGATCCACCAAAACTAATACAAGACTTGAAGGAAGATCCTTTTCTCAATCACGGTTTAACTAACATATGTTGTGAACTGTATTATAAATATGGAATGTATCTTGCTCCTTTTACTGCAATGTTAACAACAGCAAGACATATCGAACCACTTGCTTCTATTGATTTTAAAAATAAAGATGAAAATAATGACATAAAAATGATGAATGAAAATTCTAAACAAGAAGAAACTGGCGAGCGAAGCGAACAGGCGGAGCGAGATACACTCAGTCCCCTTCAAAGAAATATTCAAAAACCCAAACCAAAAGACCCAAAAGAGTAGCAGCTGGTAAAAAGGTGCAGAAGCAAAAAAAATGAAAGCTGAATTAAGAAAAAAAGAAGAAGAAAAATTAAAAAAAGAAAACGCAAAATTTAAAATGGCTAGTGAAAAAAGTGACTTACCACAAATAACAAAAGATTCTGATACAGAAACAGATTGTGAATCAAACCCTTCGGTTGAGAGAAACTCCGGTTCCAAAGTTGATTACAAATTTGCACTTTTTTCTATAGGTATTGTTGGATTGGGATTGTTTTTTTATAACCAAAGTAAGAAACCAGAAAAAATGATTAAAGAAATCGTGGTGGGTAAGGAAATAACAAAACCAGAAAAACCAGAAAAACAAAAGAAAGAAATTGATCCTTTTGAATTTAATTGAGCGAACAAAGTGAGAATTTAAAAATTTAATATATAAAAATGTCAACACCAAAAGACGGAAAACAAATAGCAAATATGTTATATCATGCTGGAGTGGAAACATTGTTAACAGTTGGATATGCAGAAATAGGTAAAAAGGTACTAAGGAGACCAGCACCAAAAGTAGATTTTAATGTAAATGATGTTGTAATGTTATCCATTGATATATTACTTGCAATGGCAACAAAAGATATGTTGATTAAGCAAGGTATTATACCTGCTGATATCATGAAGTAATAAACTGATTGCTTACTTATTTTTTATTTTATTTTGTTTTTATAAAATGGCAAGTGCTTTAGCAATGATGCTTGGTGGGGCAATAACAAATGCTTTTGCATTTTCGGGGAGTAATTATTTATTTTCACATATGGGTAGTAATGCAAATGAAGAGAAAATAAGACATGATAAAGCTATAGAAAAATTAGAAAAAGCACAAGCAGATTGGAATAAAAGAAGAATACAAAGATTAGATTTTATCAATGAACAATTACAAAAGGAACATCATGCCGAACATACTTTTGAAGATGTTGACCAAGCAATGAAACAATACTATTACATTACAAGTAAACAATTAACTCCATTATCACCCAAACCTAAACTAAGTGATTTTTATACACCATCAGAAGATCAAAAAAATAGAGAAATTGCATTTGTTGTTGGTGGAATGGTTTAAACAGGTTTTGTTGTTTGGAAGTTAAAATAAGCGAGCGAAGCGATGATTACCTTGAAGAAAATGATACATTTAAATCTAAAAATATTATTCCTTTGATTAAAGTTTTTAAAGAGGGTTATAAAGAAATAACAAAATAAATTAAATTTCAGGACATGGTTTTCAAAAACATATTCATAAATTTTGTCAGGTCTAATGAAAGCATCCCAACCAGGAGGAAACTTAGATAACTTTTACCTTTAAACTTTTCCATTACTTCCATTTGTTTTGATGTCAAAGGACATTCTCCATCATCTCTTAAACAACATATCTGATAATTTGATAATTTTATTTTTCCTAATATAACTCTAGCATAAGGATCATCTTTCTCGGTATAAGCTTCAATCATTTTAAAATAAAAATTTAAATTATATATTTTTAATATCCATAAGGAAAACTTCTAATTAGATTTTCATTTTCATAACATACCATTCTTTTATCAAACATATAATCATAAGCTTTAACTTGTTTAACTGTTTTAAGTTGATGATCTTTTCCTATTTTATGTTGTCATATTTTACAGTTTCATATTTTCATTTTCATCAGTAACTATTTTTATTTTTTATCTAATGTAATCTTTTCTTCAACTTCAGCATTTAATCTAAAACCTTTACAACAGCTAACTAGTTTTTCTGTATCTAGTTTCATTGAATAATCTTTTGGACCAGCAGATATAAATTGTTTTATGTGATTAGCATTGTGTTTTGAAACAATTTCGTCTGTTAAATCACCTAATTTACTTCCCATCATATTTTCTACTTTTTACATGCTTCAGAACCATCATCATTGTAAATACAAGAATCTGTATCCATGTATAAAACTCTTTCTTGTAGAATATCTAATAATTCGTATAATTTTAATCTAGCATGTGCTGTTGTAAATAAAGCTATATAAACATTTACACTTGGATTAGGTTTAGAATTTTCTTCTTTTCTTTATATTCAGTTAATACAATATTTTCATCTAATATCATGGTACTTATATCTTTATATTTTTCATTAAATACTATTTTAGTTATATGTTCTAAAGTAAAACAATATTCTTTTGTGTAAAATTATCTCTCATACCAAAATGTCCCCATAAATTATTTAAACATATTTTAGCTATAAATCTTAATCCCGAATTGTGTTTAACTTTGTCAATATCTAGATTATAAGCAGCATTATCTATGATATATTGTATTTTGGTTTTACATTCTTTATCGTTCTCACAATCAGGTTTACAATATTTAGGATCACATTTACATCCTGAAGCTTCTTGTTTATATTTCATAAACGTATCTACATAAAGTTTAAATATATCTGTAGATGTTTTTCAAAATGTTCTAGTTCATATATTTTTGTAATTTATAACCTTTTCTATTGCTTTATCTATTTCTATTGTAGACCAAGTTCCTACTATAACTCTTTCCTCATTAGAATGTATACATTTTCATTTTAATATTTTTACATTCTTTACGTCTTTTTATTTCATGTATTTTATCATGTTTATTTAAAGTAGGATCATCTATGTGTTTACATTTAAAAGATATTTTATTCATACATGTTCTACATAATCCAAAAAGTAATTTATGTGTATTATCACTAGTTAATTGTTTATAAGGTAAAACAGGGTGATACAATCCTTTAGGTGGTAATATTTTACATTTCATTATTCCGAAATAATTATTTTTATATAATCATCTACAGAAATATCTGTATATGTAATAGGATGTCCTATAGGATATTTACAATATTTATTTACTGATGGATACAGAGAACAAAATCTACATATCTACCTTTTAAATCAGAAAGATTATTGTATAATTGAATAGTTTCTGTTCTTCCTCCATAAAATGCATCTCTTTTATCAATAGGTTTTAAATGTGGATCAACTTCAGGATATTTTGTTGATCAAACTCACATTCCCATATTGTATGAATTTTTACATTTGGTTTTAGATAATCTTCAATAGTTTTAAGTCTTTCTTTAGTTTGGTCATATAACTCTTTCATAGTTTTTATTTCTATCTTTTTACATATTTCTTCAGGACTATAACATTTTGTACATCCATGCCAATAACATCCAAAAATTCATAAACATTACGCATTTTATTTTCTCTATCATAATAATAACCATCGACTTTATAACATTTATTATTAATGAATAATTTCTTTTCACCTGCTCTTTTAGCATGTTGAATCATTATACCATATTCTAAAGAAATATACTCTAACCATTGTATTGATTTTGTGAATGTACTTCTTTAATTGTCATCTTTTGTGAATTCCAATTGTTTCATTTGTTAACATTAATGTTTTAAATATTTTTGTACAACATTGAGCAATTGTAATATATTGAAATGGATCAATACAATTATTGGTTATATTTAAAAATAATTTTTATACAATGTACAACCTTTTGACAAAATTAAAACATCCAAAAACAATAATAAAATATTTCTTTATAGAATTTAAATTTTTATCTTTTTGTTTCATACCATTTGTCAAATTCTTTTTATTTTTGGTAGTCATAGTATCAAAACCATAATATTTTTATCAGGATATTTACCTTTGTATTTTTGGTTTTCTGTTGTATTAAAATAATGTGGAAAGTATCCTTTGTTACCTTCAAAACCAAATGTTTTGGGAAAGCAGCTAATCCACACAATGTAAAATTTATTGAATCTATAAATCTTAAATTTATTCCTTTAATAAACATAGCTGTTAATTTTAGTCCAGAAGAAATTATGTTATGTTCAATTTTATTTTTACAATGTATCCTAAAATCGGTTGCATATCATAACCTTTTCCATAATGTGAAATAAAAGTGTAGTCTTTAAATTTGTCTCTTATGAAATATTTACAAAAGTTGTCTATTACAGAATTTGTTTCATATTTAATTTTTCTACATCACTAAAACAATCATCTATGTCTAATTCTAACAAGTTTAAATCATCAATATTGAAATCACATTTAAATACTTTTACATAGTTATTTTTAAAACAGTAAATATTTTCTAAATCGTAAGCTATACAAAATTCATTATATGTATTCCTGTTTCTTGATTTGCTTCAAAATCAAAATATATATATTTATTATTTTTACTTGTTTTGGTACTGATGGTTTCATATAACATAAGTGTTCTTCATTACTTTCCGTGTATTTTTCGTAACATATTAAACATATTTTTCACCACATTTATGGTTTTACCTGTATATGTTTTATTACATTTTCACAAACAAGTTGTTTTCTAATAGTTGTTACTGTATTATCTTTACATGTATGTTGTTCAGTATAACCAATTAAACATAATTTACAAAATCTACGTTTTGCTAAAAATCCTGTTATGTTTGTTATTGTATCAAAATGTTCATCATGATAATATAAATATATTTGTTCGTTGTATTCTTCATTACCATTATATAAAATATGTTCTGTACTATTTGATGTAAAAATAATTATTCTCATATCAAGATAATTTTCAAAAATTTTTAAATCTTCCAAATCATTTCCTTCTTTTTTTATTTCTACTTCTGATTGTTCATGTAAATTTTCAGCAACTCTTTTTTGTAATGGTCTACCCTCTTTAATGTGTTTTAATTGTGAGTTTGTAAAATTTTCTAACAACTTGTTTGAAGCTAAAGAAGTTACAATTGCTCTTGCTAAACATATTGTATCATTATTTTTTATTTGTATGATACTACTTTTATTTATTGCATCTAATATTTTTAAAGCTTTACCTTTTCCTCTTTTATTGGGTATAATAGTAACTTCAAAATAACTTCTTCTAAATTTAATTCTTCAGCACTATTTAATAATCTTTCCATTTGATCCATGAATAACTTTTAACTGTATTATATGTTCTTATAGGCCAGCTTTTATGTTTAGCAATTATGATTTCATGAATAGGTACTATTTTAATTCTTCCATTAGGGTAATCTTTTATAGAATAATCTATCATGTGATCAAAAGCATTTGTAAATGTTTCTGGTTTTCATCCTTTAGACTAATTTTATAATTAAATACATAAATACTTGCTTTATGTTTATATTTTTTGTCAAAACAAGTTTATATGAATCTCCTTGCTTGGATAAAATTTTATCCTTTTTGCCTCCATTTTTAAGAAACAATTTTAGTTATATTTAAAATGTCTAAAATAAATCTAACAAATAAATTAGCAGATGAATTACATCATAGAGTTGTAAAATCTTTTCCTAAAAGACGTGTTTATGTCAATTCAATAGATCAAACATGGGCGGTTGATTTGATAGATATGCAACAATATTCAAAACAAAATAAACACTATAAATATTTATTAGCAGCTATAGATATTTTAGTAAAATGGTTGGTTAGTTCCATTAAAAATAAAACAGTAGTAACAGTAAGTGAAGCATTTAAAACATTATTTAAAGAAAGAAAACCAATGTATATTTGGTCGGATAAAGGATCTGAATTTTATAATCGACAAGTAAAAGAATTGTTAAAAGATAATAACATAAAGTTATATTCAACTGAGAATGAGGAAAAGAGCAGCGTGGTGGAACGCTGGATAGGTACAATGAAACAACATATGTTTAAATACTTTACTGCTAATGAAACTTTTAAATATTATGATATATTGGATAAATTAGTTAAAAATTATAATAATACAGTACATTCTTCAATTAAAATGACACCTGTTAAAGCAAGTAAATTAGAAAATGAATTAACCGTGTATAAAATTTATATCCAGAAAAGAAAGAAAATTAAAAACTTAAACTCAAAGTAGGTGCTAGAGTAAGAATAACAAAAAGAAAGGTAAATTTGAAAAGGGTTATACTACTCGTTGGACCAAAGAAATATTTGTAATTGAAAAGTTTTAAATACAAACCCTGTTACTTATAGAATAATTGATTTAAAAGGCGAAGAAATTAAAGGTGGTTTTATGATCAAGAATTACAGATGACTAAGTTTTAAATCTCTAGGTACCTGTAAATATTTACAATGATCGATTTAGTTTATTTAAAAGTCATATCCTATTGAATTAAACACTTACTTTAGAAACACTTTTATAAAACCTATATAACAAAAGAAATTTAAATGCCTCAATTGCTTAATATGTTATCAAGGCTATAAAATATCAAGTTTCTTTCAATTTTAATGAGTTATCCATTTTAAATAATAATGATCCCAAGGATCAAATGATACAGCAATGATTATTTCAATAAAATACAACACTTCACATCAATACTTTAATATTTACTAACTTATTATAACAAAGAATAACAATACACCCCATTGAGCATTTTATCACATTAATAAGAGAAGATGAGAACTAGTATTGAATTAAATGATAATTGATAATTCTCTCCATTTTATTATCTTTACTCAAATAATCAATACTATGACTGAATTTTAAATTGTAAGTGATACAATGATAGATGGAATGTAAAAATATCAACAGTTCTGTAATTGGATTATTGATTAACTCCTTAGTTGCAGTAAACACTTGCTTAGTTACACTTTTACAAAAGTAAACAACTCCTTAGTTGCAGTAAACACTTACTTAGTTTCAATAAATACTTACTTAGATACAGTAAACAACTCCTTAGTTGCAGTAAACACGTACTTAGTTTCAATAAATACTTACTTAGATACAGTAAACAACTCCTTAGTTGCAGTAAACACTATCTTAACTACCTAATTGTGACATGTTCATATTCAAAATGGAATCTGAATTGAGAAGATGTAATTTAGTTAAAGTGTCGGATGAATTAGAAAATTAGAAACGTTGTTAGCAAAACATAATAATACGATAAATTTACAAGATACAGAAATAAACAGTACAAAAAGGAAATTGAATTGTTGACCGATAGAATAAACAAAGCTAAAGAAGATTTTGGTGATAAAAACAAAAGACGGATTTGGTTGAGATTAACAAGACAAAAGTTAGTGCAAAGACTAAACTCAAAAATTAACAACGAAAAGAACATACGAGAATGAAGAAAAACTACATTGGAAATAAAAATAAGTGAATTGATTACCGAAAGGAATAAGATTGCAGAACTTGTTCGTCAAGACAGCAATTACTAGTAATCAACATTTTTAAATCTGCCATCTTCAAAATTAATTTGTGCATCCTGGATTACAAACAGATAAACATTTATTGATTTATTTGCTCCTGCTGTTATAGTTATTTGGATTGTTATACCTTCAGAGGCATTTTCAATTCTTCTACCTGAACCGTGTAATGAGTTATCATCTGTTGAACGTAAATCTAACCATAATGCATAATTAGTTGTGAGATATTTTCTAATGTTGTATGAGATAAATTTAAATCTTTTGCAAGTATATTTGTTTCTTTATTTCTTTTAGAATTTAAAGCAAAGAATTTATTTATTTCATCCCATTGTTGATATGCTTTCATTCCTTGACTGTATAGCTGATTTGGAACACCTTCTATTGTCATTTCTACTTTTGTTATATTAGGATTATAATAAGTTTCAGTGCTTGTTCTTTCAGGATCTTCGAACAACATTAGAATTCCTTTCATACTTCTAGCTGGAACATTTAAATTGATATTCCACAATGTATCAGATTTGTTTTGGTTATTTTTCTATGTCTTAGTATTCTATCGTACAAAATAACCATCTTACCATCAACTTGTTGTCTTATCTGTCTTGCTAATTCTGCATCGGAAATCATATCAAATTCTAAACAAATGTTTTTAATTGTGTAACTTGCATCTGTATCTGTAGATTTAATAACGTTGCTATAATTATTAAATGTAAGTTCATATTCAAGTCTATCACCAAGACCTGATTGATAAAAGGCATATGAGTTTCTAATAGTTCAAAATCAAGTGGGATACAAAATCTGTTTTATATGCTAATGCAATTGCTTCATCACCCGTATCATTTGCTTTATCACCTACACCAACTCTGTGTTTTAACATGTTTGCTTCACCAATACCTTGGTATGCCATATTTGTTCGTTCAGATGAAGATTTCCACAAATCGGTATAACAATGATAAATATCACTATCATCAATTGACATAATTTCATTTCCACTTATACGAATTGTTGTTTTTAACTATTGCTCTTCCTATGTTTGGATATATGGTTGCATTGTCGTCTGTAGATGATGTAAGATCTATCTCAAATGCTAATCTTGTTGTTCCTGGAACAATAACATCATTATTGCTTAGATTGGGAATCTCACTAATAGCTGTTGATTTTGATCAATAGTTGAAGGATTATTAGTTATTACTACACTTTGACGAATACCTTTCACACCACGAGGTTCTCTTATTTTTCTGTAAGGATTTAATTTGTTTCCGTATGCCGACATTTTAAGGATTAAATTTGTTATAAAATAATTCAATTACCGCTGATACTAGAGTATTGATACATGCAGAATTATCACTCTTACTAACAAAACCTATTATATCTCCAGCCTTAACTTCAAAGGTGTATTAAAGTTATAATAACTGTGTGTGACACTACTACCCAAACTTATTCCGTAACCATATGGCTCATTATTATTAACAGTCATCATAACGGCTATATCATCTGTGTTTGTTTTCAGACTTACTAAACCCATACCCAATATTTGTCCTGGAAAGTTCATTACATAATAACCACCATCACCAAAATTAAACATTTGATTTGTATGTATTGAACCATCAATTCCAGCATTTATACTTATTATTTTTCTGTCTGGTTTATTTTAATATTAGTAACTATATTTTCAACATTTAAAACTCTGATGGTTAGGGCAGCGACACTCCGGCGTAAATCTTTATCCTTAGTATCCATTGTTCGAAGCTCACTCTCCATATTTAATATTTCCTTTTTTATTTCCGATGTATCTACGTGTTTTTTCTTGACACCAAGTATGCTCATTTTATTAAATAAATTATACAATTTCTAAAACACAATTAATTGGTAAATTATTAATTATCTTTTATTATTTTCGTCTCTTATTTCTAATTTCAATTCTGTTATATCACCATTTACCAAATACTTATATTCCGGATTCTCAAATCTTATTGTTATAATATCCCCAAACTCTTTATTTTCAACTGGAACAACAGCCAACAAAGTACTCGGCATACCATCAAGATAATTATAAGAAGTGCTAACTTGTTCCAAATGGATATACAATGATTTATGGATAGCAAAATCTACAAATGTTTTTCCATAATGTAATTCATTAGGTTCAATTTACGTTCATTATTAAATCCTAACATATTTTTCAAATCTTCATTTATCCTTAACTCAATAGGAGTGTTTAATGACGCAATACCATTTGTTTCATTTACGGATAATACAATATCTTTTTTAAATTCATCCGCTATTTGTTGGAAACTATAATAACCATCTTTAATCCTATGAAGTCTTTCTCCTGTTTGTCTTATAACTCCATCATAAACATTATACCAACCTACACTATATCTTATAGATTTTAAACCAATACGTTTATTTCCATCTCTGTTATCAATGTATTGTTGTAAGTTAATTGTCTTATCAATATTTGAAATAGTGTGGTACATTTTAATATAAAAAATGATAACAAAAGAATTTAAATATAATCCAAATGTATCATATAATCCAAGTGTTAAGTATTCTAAAAAGATATAAATCTTGTCGATCAAATAATATTTGTAAATCAAAAGAAAACTTTAAAACAGCTTTCCCGATTTATTTCAAAATATCAAAACCCATCATTACACACCAACGAACCATGGAATACATGGATTCATTCTTCGTTTGATTGGTGGCAATGTCAGTTAAACTTTGCAGTCTGGTGTGCAAGTACAGGATGTGGTGTTTCCTACAATAACCATATACAAAACACTTCAAATCTTACTAAATCACTTTATACATTTCACTTATATTATTGCATTGCCAGAATTTTAAAAGAACTTAAATCACCTTTACCAACAGATTCTTCTTTCTGTTATTACAAAACCCATATGACAAAGCTGCATATCAAAAATTATGCAATGAATTTGATGTTTCTCCAAATACAGATTGGAGACAAAAGTAGAATCATAATCTAAAGGATTAGGAACTTTTCTGAATATTATAAACCAAGTGGTGAATACAGATATCATCATTCAGGGATGGTCCCTTCTTTAATATTCATGATACAATTCGTCATACAAAAGATATAAGTATGGCTTGGACAACATTTATATTAGATAAATCAGAGGGTTTTACAAAAGCAGGTATTGAACGTATCAATGAAATTATTAGAATGTTTGTATGGGCATTATTAGGGCACAATCTCAAACAAGGGTAGAAATATTAAAAGTAGGAACAGGATTTGATGCACAAAAACAATTCTTAGCAAATGTACAAGATGTTATTAATAGTCCTATCGATTTACCCACTCAGATAAAAAATTATCAAAATGTTTTAAAATACGCAAGAAGTAAAGTTGATTATGCTTATGGACTTGGTTTATATATGTCTCCCAGTGATATGGTATTACAAATTGACACCATTGTTGGTTATAACAACAAAATTGTAATTGCAACAGAAAATCAAACACTCGGTTTAAATGATGATTTAAATAATAAAATTTTGATTTTACCGGTCTCGATCCTGTCGATTTCCAACCAAATAAACCAAAACCGATTCAACAATCTCAATCAGAACCAAAAAAATCAGAACCAGTTCAAATAGAACCAACACAAAAAAATGAATATGACGAACACGAAGATAATGAAAAAGCAATAATATTTGGAAGTATTGTATTAGGTATTACAGCACTTATTATTTATAAAATTTATTAATTTATTTTTTAAATATTCCTAGCAGCAGCATACAATAAACCAACAACCAAAACAAGCAAAGCCCATAAGTTGTTTGCAAACCAATTTACTACGTCTTTTGTTGCAGACAATAACCAAGATACAATAGAACCTATAATACCTGGTAATGCAGCTGCTAATTTTCCTGCAAGAAAAGATAATAGTTTTCCAAGATTTTTAATTGTTTTTTATCCAGTCTTGTACACCACCTTTTGATGGTGGAGGAGGAGGAGAAGGAGAAAAGTAGTTCCACCAGTAAATGTCTCAACAATAACACCAATAATCATTCCAAAAGCGGTTAAAATACTAGCTATTGTAATTCCTTGTTCTCTGAATAATGTTTTAATTCTTTCACCTAATGTTTTGTCTTCGTATAACACTTTATTTATTGTTTCTTTAATTCTGTTTACTTGACTACGTAGTTTTCTTTATTAATATTAATTACTTCTAGTCTTGCACTTCTCTCAGATTCCAACTCTCTTATTCGACTACTTATTCTATTTATTTGAAATTCATCATTGTCTTCTTTAGCTTGTTCTAATTTAGTATTTTCTTTTGCTAAGTCTTTATTTGTTTCATTCAGTTTTGCTAATTCATTTGCAATCTCTTCTTTTACTGATGTCATTGCACTGATTATACCATCCATCTCTCTTTTTGTAATATCTGTTTGAGTTTCCATTTCTTTGTAAGATACTCCTGCTTCTACAAAAGAAGTTTCTATTTCTTTCACAGATGTTTCGGTATTACTTGCTGTTTCTAATAATTCTTTTCCTTCTTGTTGTGTAGATATTTCTTTTAATGGAATTTCTATATTATTGAGTTCACGAATTGGTGTTTCATTTAACATTCTCTGAAACTCTGCTCTACCTTCTATTATTCTATCAGATATTTTATAATCGTCTACACCCAAAACATCTTTGATAAATTCGGTACCACCAACACCGTATTCTCTTTGAATAGTGCTAAATTTATAAAATTTTAATACTCCTTTTGATAATATGTTAATGCAATTTCCTACCATATTCATCTTTTACATACAACATTGTTCTTCCATTAAAATCTTCTTTGGTAAAAATCTTTGTAATTTTGTTTGAATATAATTCATTATTTTCGTTATAAAATCTTTTATCATTTTTCGGTAATTTCTTTTCGCGAATTTTAGTGTCATTTTCTGATAAATCTCTTAATACCTCAGTTTCCTTGTCTATAGAACTTTGAAATTCTTCATCATTTCGAAAAGTAGTTTCTTTTCTTCATCATAATCATCACGATCAAATAAAGGATTTCCAAACTCAACACCTCCTTCAGCCATTTTTACATCAAAATTTTTATAGTTCATACATTGGGGAGGGTCATTAACTATTGTAATTTTGTTAAAAAATTAGATATTTTCCATTTTTTTTTTAATTCACTTCTTACTCTAGCTTCTGTGTCTTCTATCAATTTCTTTCTTTCGCTGTCATTCAATACTGTTTGTGTTTGTTTTGTACGTATATTTTCTTTCATTTTGTTGTAATTTTCCAATTCATCCAAAACTGATTTAAATTCATTCTCACTTATCTGTCCATCAGTTAAAGATTTTGATATCAAATCTTTTATACTGTTTAATTTACATTCTGCCATTGTTTTAATTTCATAATGTTTTTTGATTATGTTGTTAACTTGCGTCTAGCAAATTTAATTAAACCTCCTAAACTTCCACATACAATAGCTGTAATCTGTATTGGAAGCAAGATAGGAAAAGCTATTCCTATACCAGCTAAAACAACGGAAGTCGAAATTAAACTTGTATCGACACCATCAGTAACATTGACTCCGCGTTTATATTTCTTGTATAGTGATTTACGTTTATCTCTCTCATTTATTAATGTTTTTCTATTTCTGTTATTTTTGTAGTCTATAATTTTGTCCATCTTCTGTAGGTAATTCTGGATATAATGGTATATCCATTGATAAATCAGGAGCTGTAGGTTGTTTCATTTTTAAAGTAAAATTGATTTTTTTTCTCCAAAATCCAACAGAATTTTTTCGCGGTGTGTTCTCCCGACCTTTTTTATTTTGTTTTTGAAATTTTTTGTTGTTTTTTTTTTGGGGTGTTTTAAGGTTTTTATAAAAAGTAAAAATTTTATTTTGGGAGCAAAGTTTTTGCTGTTTTTGGGTGTTTTTGCTTTTTGGTAAAATTTAGTGTCTTTTGCTTTAAATGAAGGTATTTTAGGGTCAAAAATTTTTTTTTTTTTGGGGGGTCTGAGGTGTGTGATTATGTGTGACATATATGTCTCTGCCTATATATTGTTCACATGGTTCTTTTCAATAGAATTTGGAATTTATGTATTAAATATCAATCTCTACCATAATATGAAAACAATCTACATGTAACAGCACCCTTCTAGTCCTATGTGGCATATATATATATATAAAATATATGTACATTGTCGGAAAATATAAAATTTAGTTGAAACAGGACGAAAAGCGAGGCTCGCCGAGCTTTTCTCCTGTTTCGTAGCGAGTACAAATAAATTTTATATTTTCAGACAATGTACATATATTGTTTTTTATCCTGATTTTTTTTCCCAACAATTGAAAGTTAAAGTTATTAAAGTCATATGAAACTTCAAATTAAAAAAAAAAAATGATGCATATGGTTTCTATATCTAAATGGCTAGTTTTGATTATAAAACTTATGTACATATACTCTATTTTCCAAAAAAAATCTATAATTTGTCCAAACTTTAACTTTTTTAATTGCTTGCTTCCCAGTAAACAATTCGCCGATTTGTTTTCCGTATGCAGTGAACTCAGCGTGACCTTTCTCATAAAAATCTGGTGATCGAAATAAGCATGGATCTGCCATTGGAATAAACTATTATCTTATTGTACATGTTATGCACGTGCTCAATATCCATGCTTCTTTATTGATTGTTTACTAAGGTGACAATCGGTAAAATACGGCTTCAAAATACGACAATTAATTTGCTGCCATATTTTCACAACATAACAGACCGAGAGATTTTTTGTTGACGATTATATGATATAGATGCGTTAAAAATGATAAATCGTGCACAGAAGACTATGTTAAACCTTTATGATATTTACATGCATTGGTTCAAGAATTGGATAAACATTATTGTTAACCAGTCACTCGTTTCATATGACTTTAATCTAAATCATTGTCTCTAATTTCTCAAAGAAATCTACATAGTTTAAACACGGACCGCGAAGAGGACCCCAAAATTAACTTATACTGAAGAAGAAATATCCGTATTACCGCTTGCTCAACATGGAAGCTGGGTAACAGGAGACTTTATTTGTACAAATGAAAATAAAATAAAACAAAAATGTATTTGTATTCCTGTTATTTGTACAATAATTGACTAATTCCAGGATAAAAGTCCTTAGTGCACCAAGTAGTCCTTGGCCGTGTTTAGACGTACCGTATTTTTACCCACTTGTTAAAAAGAGTCAAAATTATAAAAATAAAAATCAGGCTGATTTCAGTTTTTTTCCTGAATAAAAAGGGGTTGAAATTTAAAAGATATAACTCAAAATCAAAATTGGAAGGAACACTTTAAAGGATTGGGAATAAGTTTAAGAACACGCCGGCGCTCTGCATGATGGACCACCTTTTCCACACGTCGAAAAAAAGAATAGATGTGCATCAACATCTGTCATTGCAATATTGCATTAGTAAGGCGAAACAATAGAAACAAATATTAGTTAGAAAAACACGTATATAATGCAGACAAAAAACGTTCCAAATTGAGAATTGTCTCTTAATCATCACACCTCCTCATCAAAAACCCGAATAAACATGCCAAGGTACATGTTTTTCTTTTGCCTTAAGGTAAAAAAATGTATTGAAAGTAGAATGACTTATGTTTATTTTCTTTGTATAGATTTTGGTATTTTATTAAAATTTCGTTCAATAAAATTTTAGTTTATTCTTAGTTTAAAAATTAAGATGAATAATTCTTACGTATTTTCATATCTCTATATATATTACAATAGCCTTTAATTGCATTGTTCCATAGTAAAAAAAAAAAAAAATTCGGCAAAACACCATTTAATTTACTTTGAAGCTAACAGTTTATCTCATCACTCACTAAAAATAGCGTTGAATGTTCTTTTTATATTGGTATCATTGCGTTTTAATTCTAATTACTTATATAAATGTGTGTGTGTGTGTTTTGTAATAAATTCCTTGAAAGATTTTGAAAAGGGAAATGAATAAATAAGATTTGGGTATGTATATAGAACCCGTTTTTACTGTAGAAGCCGTACTTACAAAATTCGCTTTTCAAACAATCAAATATCATATAGTAAGATGGTATATCTCAATTTAATCGTTCTTGTCCAGTAATACAAATGAATTTGACTCCGTTTTCTGTCATATTTCGGTTTTATTTCTAAAACATTTCATGCAGTAAGATTTGGTTTTACATTGAGCTCGTTCTTGTCCAGTATTAGATTCCTTAAGCAGTTTTAATTCAAAAGTAAATTTTGAAGAATGATTTGTTGCATGTAAGACAAGTGAAAAGAAAATGTCTTAATTTTACTCCTTAGTAATACGAATGTTTTAACAAATCCGCATTTAGTAAGATTTTGTTTCTCTTTAAAATCGTTCTTGTCCAGTAATACAAGCCTTGAACGAATTTCAATGTGAAGATTAATTCTGAAAAATGAATTTGTCTCCGTTTTCCTCTCCATTTTCTGAAAATTATCATATTTAGGTATCATCTAGTAAACAATTTGTAAGTAGGATTGTAATAAGATTTGTTTTTACCAGGGGGCGGGTTCAGGTGAGGGCGTAATGGGCGTACGCCCCCCCCCCCCCCTTTTCAGAAAAAAAGAAAAAAAAACTATCGTAATCTGCTAATATTGTTACATTAGTGCATTTTACAATTATTTTATGTTTTTGAGCACAAAAAAAAGGTCCAAAATTTTTTCCCCCTCGCTCCACTCGGCGAAAGATTTGATTCTACGCCCCCTCTTTCAAATATCCTAGAAACGCCCCTGTTTACATTGTAAACTAAATTCTGAAAAATGATTTTTTGTTGTAAAACAACTGATTTTTTTTTAATTTTGTTTCTCAGTTCTTCACATGTTGTTTTCGTTTTTTTGTCTGTTGATTGACACGAAATCCGTTCAAACAACGACCAAGTCTTCGTGCACAGATTTTTAAGTGCCAAAACCCCAGAAACTTGCTCGAAAGCCAAACCAAAGGAAAAGACCAAGGACAGCAAGTACGCAGCCACGATATAAGATTTAGCAAATCATAAAATAAATACTTATCCGTCTTATTAAGGTTAAATTATAAATATTTTCATTGTAAATATTGTACATAATTGTCTTCTATATACCTATGTATATGGTTTATTGAGAATAAAAATATAAAAATTCAATAAAATTTTATATTCAGTAAACAATGTTTTTGCTTATTAAGTTGATTTTGGAGAGAGAGAAAAAATCACAAAGAAAAACAAAAATTGAACTTGTTACAGAAAAAGAGGCAACTATAAAACAATATGATTTTGTATTTTCTTTTATATTCATGAACAGCAGAACGCAGAACAACAAAATTGCTTGACAAATAAACTGAAAAAGTACATTGAATAGGTTATTTTATTTTTTCTCCATAAACGTAAAATTCACTATGCATAATTTTAATTTAATTACATTAAACAATCCCGGAAAACTTTTTAACATCGTGTTATTCATTTTGAACGTAACACTGTTGATCGGATAATTCACGGCTCAGTAGTTGTGTAATCAGTGACACGTGCCCTCATTATTTTATAAGAATTAACATATCATAGCTGTCAGTAACTGCGAGTACTCTCAGATCTGTACTTAGTGTCTTTTTGTTGTTTGGATGTTCAAGTACCCGGCCACGTCCACTTGTATTTGTATTTTTATCCATCTGATGAGTTAAGCCTCTTTCAACTGATTTTTATAGTTCGTTCTTATGTTGTACTGTTGTACACCACTGTCCCAGGTTAGGGGGAGGGTTGGGATCCCGCTTACATGTTTAACCCCGCCACATTCTGTATGTATGTGCCTGTCCCAAGTCAGGAGCCTGTAATTCAGTGGTTGTCGTTTGTTTATGTGTTACATATTTGTTATTCGTTCATTTTTTGTACATAAATTAGGCTGTTAGTTTTCTCTTTTGAATTGTTTTACATTGTCATTTCTGGGCCTTTTATAGCTGACTGTGCGGTATGGGCTTTGCTCATTGTTGAAGGCCTACGGTGACCTATAGTTGTTAATTTCTGTGTCATTTGGTCTCTTGTGGAGAGTTGTCTCATTGGCAATCATACCACATCTTCTTTTTTATATCTATGTAAGTTCGATTTTAAATTCTTTCAAAATTTACCCCTTAAATAAGCAGTGTGTAACAAATATAATCATTTGTCCTGTGTGCAAATGTGATCGACTATATAGGGTCCTTGGTGCACTCAGGAGGTAATGAGCAGTGTTTAGACGTACCCGACAAGTATATCATCAATGATAAACTTATCAATAAGGTTATAATCCATTGCTTTATATTTGCCAAACTACTGTTATTTTCATTCTTCTTATTAATCTCGGACCAAAGCCTCATGCATAATAGTAGTACAAGCTAAGGCAATTTTGAATAAAGCAGGATTAAATTTTCACATTTTGTTTTAATTTTCAATATAAATGCTTACATCCACATCAGTTGAACTCTGGTGGAAAGTTGCTTTATTGGTAATAATATACCACATCTCCTTATAAAAAATTATTTTATATATAACTTCTTTTAAACTCATGTCGTTCTGAAACGCATGAAATATTTCTCACTGAACGTTTGAAATCAGCAAACAACTATCAATCAATTTCCGTTTGAATTGCTTTACATTTTTCATGTCGGGCCATTTATTGCTGACTATACAGTATGTTGTTTTTCAATGTTGAAGGCTGTACAGTTGCCTATAATTGCTTACATCCACTTCATTTGAACCCTGGTGGATAGTTGCTTTATTGGCAATCATCTTCCAAATTTCCTTATTTTTATATTATATAACTGACTTTTAAGCTCTGGTTGTCCTGATCTTGCATGAAATATTTGTCACTAGGCATTTAATTTTAAATAATCAATAATCCATTAATTTAAACTCATGTTAAATAAGTGGAAAACCATTTGATATTTGATATTTATCTTATTTTCTTCTTGGAGGGGGGAGGAGTTTTTTAAATATGAATATGGTGACCTGGTAAGAGCTGAAAAAGCATGCTGATTCCATACCATAAAAACGTTTATCACACAGCTCACATTCTTTTATATCTGCATTCATTTATTTGTTATTTCGATTTAAATAAAAGATGCCATGTTTATTATGTGGGGCCACAGTGCCTATACCTTTCTTGGATTGATACAAATATATGTCCCACACAAAAACTCTTGTGAGTGATTTTGATAGACGTAAACCTGTTTCAAAGAAAGAATTGACCGTCGTCACAGATTTTTGATTGTTTTGTTTAACTTATTCACAATTTGATAATGACGTAATCACACATGAAATTATTACAGTATTAACGTGTTGTTTTAATTTTTTCTATGAACTTTGGACGATTCAGAGCTTGCTAAATTCTACCATGTTTATATACCCCGGTCTTTTTGAATACTACTTGCTGCTCTTATTATCACATGTCTTTTGCAGGTTTTGATTGGGGTTTTTTTGTCGTTCGGTTGCTGTCATACTGACGTGTAACCCACAGAAATGCCGAAATAGCTTAAATACCAATATATTATTCATCTTGTTAAACAGCAAACAAACAATTTTACCCTATTTGGAAACTTTTAAATTGTCACATAATTTTGATGCTGTTGTTCGTCTGTTGTCTTTTTCTTTTTTTATAGCCATCGCATTGGAAGTTTATTTTCGACTTGCATGTACAATGATGTATGAGTTTGAATGTCCCCTTTGGTATCTTTTGCCTTTCTTCTCTTATAAATATGTAAAATCAAATTTGAAAGGGACAGTTTGACACTTGTCTGAATCTGTAAGGGTATTTATGTAAATTGTGATTATTGAACCAGAGATTGTACATTGACCGTATGTTGCTACATGTAACATCTATCTCATTTGGTCTTTAGTTGATAGTTATCTCACTGGCAATCATACCACATCTCTTAAATTTGATATTATACAAGACTACAATATCATGAATGTAATTAAATGTATAATTAAATGTACATGTAATTGAAAGTTTATTGTTAACTGATTTTTTTTAATAGCAAAATCAGCTCAATGGTCATATAAATAAAATGATACTTTGAAGTATTGTTTATGCTTGACCAGAATAAAATGCCAGTTTTGTTAAAAACAGTTCATTTGTTGTCACATTTAGACTTTAATTGGTAGTAAACAATTGCAACATATCCTGAAAATTAAAGTTAACTATAACATACATGTAAATGTTCACTGAATCTATGAAATCTTGTTATTCCAAATTGCTTTTTCAAACAAATATTTTTCCAATGCACTCATCAAATTCAGATATATGTATGATGCACTACAAATATATGCACTAAGACTTCCTATTCCAATAATTTCAAATTGCTATTTCAAGTGAGTAATTATCCAAGGTATTAACAGCCTTCTAGAGTTGAATGATCTTTCTTAAAAAATATGAATTTGCTATTTATTCAATGCACTATTTCCTTCTTGTCCAGTTTCATCCCAATATCACTTCATGGTACTGTACAATGGTGTTTGAGCTATTCATTTTTTCATATCTTTTCATATCTCCTCTTTCATATCTTGCATCTATCAGCGATTGACATTTATATTTCCTACAAATCATAAGTGCACATTTAATATTTGTAGACTACTTCCTTTTTCAAGCTTGGAATCATCTACAATAAAAATAAATATATGTATATATTGAGAATGAACTTGTTTCTTTAATTGCTATGTATTGTGTAACAAATATTGCAACTCATTACTACAATAGCTACATGTATCATTTCCTTTTAAAATTTAGCAGTAAACCCTGGATTTTATTTGACATTTGAGTTTTAATTTCTTTCCTCATTACTGGGTTTGAGATTGGGGTAATTGCCTCAAAATTGTAGGAATTAGGGGCCAAAAAAGGGCAAAAACAAGCATTTTTCTAGTTTCAGGACAATAACTTGTGTGTAAGTGTATGGATCTTTATGAAATTGTACTACAAGGTTCCATATCACAAAGGGAAAGCTGGGTTTGAGGTTGGGGTAATTGCCTAAACGTTTAGGAATTTGGGACCAAAAGGGCAAAAACAAGCATTTTACAGTTTCAGACAATAACTTGTGCTCAAGTGTATGGATCTCTCTGAAATTGTACTGCAAGGTACCATACCACAAAGGAAGGTTGGGATTGAGTTTGGGGTGATGAATCATAAGGGGTTCAAAAATTGGGGGATTTTTTTCCTTTTTTTTCTTTAAAATTTTCCATTTTAAGTTGGTTATTTTTGATTTATATATAAAAGCAAATAATAATGATATGGTTTGATTTCATCAAAATTGAAATATTGGGGTTCTTTGATATGCTGAATCTAACCGTGTATTTAGATTCTTAATTTTGGTCCCGTTTTCAAATTGGTCTACATTAAGGTCCAAAGGGTCCAAAATTAAACTTAGTTTGATTTTAACAAAATTGAATTCTTGGGGTTCTTTGATATGCTGAATCTAAACATGTGTTTAGATTTTGATTATGGGCCCAGTTTTCAAGTTGGTCCAAATTGGGGTCCAAAACTAAACTTTGTTTGATTTCAACAGAAATTGAATATATGGGGTTCTTTGATATGCTGAATCTAACCATGTATTTAGATTTTGGATATTGGACCATAATAGATAAATTAAAAATCTTTAAGTTATTAGACCACATTCATTCTGTGTTAGAAACCTATGCTGTGTCAAATATTTAATCACAATCCAAATTCAGTACCGTATCAAGCTTGAATGTTGTGTCCATACCTGCCCCAACTGTTCAGGGTTCGACCTCTGCGGTCGTATCAAGCTGCGCCCAGCGCAGCATTTTATTCAAAATGTTTTGTATATCCAGTAAAATTACATGTGTGATACTTACATGTATGAATGACCCTTTGAAATTTGCCCTCAAGACAATTTACTGTTTTGTTGACATCTGTATATTACCTATAGCATTATAGTATGTACATGTATATTCTACATGTTGTAAATTCTGATTATTACAAATACATCCTGATTATTAGCTATTCTATTTCACATTTTACTAATAGTACAAATTTGATGTATGGTCATGAATTTATTTATTTAAGTAAATATATGATATATCTTGTATATATATACATGTATTATAAATAAAAATATTTTGAGGAACAAATTAATTTTAAAATTAATATTGTAAGGCCTAATAAAATGATATGTGTGTTTCCTATTACATCTTTAAAAAAATTGGGTAGGTAGGAAGGAATTTTTTTTATTTTACAATTTTATTTTACATTGAGTCTATGGGAGAGATTAATTCTGACTTTAACAGTGCTTATTGAAAAATGACAAAGAAAAATGTAAGGTAGACTTTGTCTAACTTTAAGCTTTAAACATAGGGTTAGTAGGGAAATACACATACTTTTTATTTGGCCTCACAGACATAGTACTTTATGTTGTAAAAAAAGTTAACTTATTTTCTAGATAATTAGATAATTATGAATTTTATGACATTTAAGTTTATATCAAAGTTAATATAATCAAGATAATGGTTCAAGAAAATAAAAATATAACTTAAAATGTTTTCAGCCATGAAACATATAAATATTGTAAATAAAAGACATCTTTATCTCAAAACTTTATGATCACTTTTCGTGTACCCTTTTGTTTATGGGTTTTGGTCCTGAATTCTCCAACTGGTAATAAACATTGATATAATAGATAAGGAGATGTTGTATGATCATTGTATATGAAAACTATCCACCTAAGACTAAAGGACGAGGATTTTTAAAACTATAAGGCACTGAACAATAATCAACAATAACCATAACCCATACAGTTTTGGTCGTGAGAATAAAATGCCCAACATGACAAATGCTGAAATTGTCATAAGAAAACTAATGCCATTAGCATGATTAGTTATGTTCTAATTTATTTGAAAATCAGGAGATGTGGCATGATTGCCAATGAGACAACTATACACCAGAGTTCAAATGACAAAAATATAAGCAATAATAGGTCACCATCTGGCCTTCAACAATGAAAACTCCCATAATGTATAGTCAGTTATAAAATGTCCAACATGAAAAATTTTAAACAGTTCAAAAATGTTAAATGAGAAAACAAAAGGCCTTATCTTTAATTTCATTTAGGGAAAACACATGACAGCCATGAACCAACTCACACCACTGAATTACAGGGGTTGTCTTTAAAAAAAAAAAAAATCCTAAAAATCTGAACATGTTGAACTGTGGTTGTTATCATATCTTAAAATTACAATTTTCTTCAAATGCTATGATCAAAGGTAACCATAGTTACACTTAATACCACCTTCACCTAGTGACAGGGCATACAAATAAATTCCACTGTCTTTCATGTCTTTCATATTTTCTTAATTTCTTAGCCTTTATATCCATTTTGGGGTAAACAATATCATTTAGGGAATAATGTTTATTCTTCGCATAGTCTCATATATACTCAAATATAAAGTGTATGATAATGAGTAATATGCCAAAAAGACGTCAAAACATATGTACCTTGATGCATATTTTCAACACTCTTACCAACATGAATAAAGTTTTGCTCGTCCAAATTTTATGAAATTCATACACAATGCTAAGAACAACAACACTGTTACACACACAGAGATCAAAGTTAGGCAGCGAGTCATTTATCGTTCTGGAGATGCTCCTTTTTAACTTTGATAATTGCAAAGCTCGAGCTTTGAGATTATTTTATAATTAATCATAATTTATCTCAGGTTCACTATTAAAAAAGTAAAGAGATGTGGTATGACTTCAAATGAGACTATCTAATCATTTATTAGCTAGTCAGCAGATTGATGTTAAGTAAAACTTAAAATTCATATATTTCAAAAACATATTAACCCTCTTGCTGCCGGAGGGACACATGTGTCCTAACCGGCTATGCCGGAGGGACACATATGTCCATGTTTTAATTTATGCAAGCTTCTCATCATTGCTGTACCTCTTTCAAATAAAAGACAAAAGATTAAACAGTGTAATATTTTTCTACAATGGCTCCCAAATGTAACGGTCATTAGGACAAACGTCGAGCGGTCGTATTTTCTGGCACACGAAATGCAACCTTGAAAAACAACTGGCAGCAAGAGGGTTAAGGTGTATGTGTGAGGCTAAATTTTTCAATAAACTTTAAATGTACAGCCTTTTCTTCTGTGTATCATAGTTGGTTGTTTTTCCAAGCAAATTAAAAAATCAACAAGTATTGAAAACACATTTTTTTATACAGATTAACCAGCAAAAAAGATAAACAAGTTCCTGAAAAGCATTATACATATGTATTTTGATTGATTGGTGTTTATCGCCACTTTCAGCACTATCATGACTATAATTGTGCTATTTCCTAGAGGTCTGTGTATATTGGTGGAGGAAGTTGGAGTAACATTACACCTATTTAAGCAGTTTTAGACATGCACCTTTCAAAAGAGAAATTGTTAAGAAATATCATGAGATATGACAAAATAATGATTGACAAATGGTAAATTTTATATTTTTTCCTACCACACTTCATTTTTGAAATTCAGTTTAAAAACTGTTTAGGAAAAAACATATCTTTTAATGGGAAATTTTCAAACCGAAAGAGACACATCTGCCACTTCTATATAACTAAGTGCCATTTTTAGCTCAAAATAGTCAACTTTAAAGTTCGTGTGCACTTTCTAGTAAATTTCATGTGTCAACGCTTATGTTAATATGTCACAGTAGGAACCAAAAGTGCAGTAATATAACTCCCTCCTAAAAAACAACTTGATACTGGTGTATAAAGAATTAACTTTGACTTCTGATTGTACAAATAAAATGATGTAAAACCATTTCATGCAAATGCTTTCCTTTTCCACAAAACAATGTTAAATTATATCCATCCGATTTAATACTATGACACCTATAGACATGATAGATATATTAGTATGGGTCCAACAGGAAGCTCCCATGTCATGCTTGTCAATATTGTTACCCCGCTGACCTGCCCAGTGGCAGATCCAGGGGAGGGTTCCCAGGGGTTGGAACCCCAATTTTTTGACGATAAATATTATACTTTTGAATTGGGGTATTCCCCCTTTTAATCCTGGGTTTGACCCCTCTTTGATGTGGCTGGATCCGCCCTTGGCCTTGCTGTCCATTATTATTTTTATGCTAAGGCTAAATTTAACACCATGATCAGCTGCTAGTTTGAGATTATTTTGTTTTTAAATGTAAATGTCGAAGAACGGGAATTTCAATGAACAGCAACCCCCTCCCCCTTTTTTTATGATAGTGGTCGATCATATCAACAGTTAATGATCATTCAAGGTTCACAAATCAAACAAAAATTCTTGTAAAGGGAGGAATGTATATAAATATCAATCAAAACTGTCAAAATGTCTTTAAAATATATACTTACGTTACTTCAATCGGACACTTTCAATCGGACACAGCAGACAAATGGCGCGAAATTATAGGGTAAATAATTTCGAAAGCTATCGGGGGTTTTCACCATTCTAATCTTTATACGTACAGCTGTATACCCTGCTGGATAGTACTATAGTAGATTCATTTTACAGTCATCAATATTTTATATTTGCGTAACCATTAAAGAATAATTATCAGAATTTTATTTAGTTATTGCAAGGACGTATATAAGTTAGTTGACCCCCTTAGTTATACGTCCTTGGTTAGTGCAAGGATTTAATATAGGATTACTATATACAAATCCTTAGTTATTTCATACAAATATTTAAACAGTTATTATTTGTGTTATCTTTTATCTATTTATGGAAGAGAAACAAATGTTAACAAAGAAAACAAAGACGTGTATCTACAGTTCAGTTGCCGATTATGTCTCGTTATTAATTAATGTTATTCATTATTTTTTCGCGTTTTTTTTTTTTGTGTAACAAATATTGCAACTCATTACTACAATAGCTACATGTATCATTTCCTTTTAAAATTTAGCAGTAAACCCTGGATTTTATTTGACATTTGAGTTTTAATTTCTTTCCTCATTACTGGGTTTGAGTTTGGGGGTAATTGCCTCAAAATTGTAGGAATTAGGGGCCAAAAAAGGGCAAAAACAAGCATTTTTCTAGTT
Source organism: Mytilus coruscus (assembly GCA_017311375.1). Taxonomy (NCBI): domain Eukaryota; kingdom Metazoa; phylum Mollusca; class Bivalvia; order Mytilida; family Mytilidae; genus Mytilus; species Mytilus coruscus. Next base: position 13,585,359 of record CM029607.1, read on the forward strand.
TCAGGACAATAACTTGTGTAAGTGTATGGATCTTTATGAAATTGTACTACAAGGTTCCATATCACAAAGGGAAAGCTGGGTTTGAGGTTGGGGTAATTGCCTAAACGTTTAGGAATTTGGGACCAAAAGGGCAAAAACAAGCATTTTACAGTTTCAGACAATAACTTGTGCTCAAGTGTATGGATCTCTGAAATTGTACTGCAAGGTACCATACCACAAAGGAAGGTTGGGATTGAGTTTGGGGTGATGAATCATAAGGGGTTCAAAAATTGGGGATTTTTTTTCCTTTTTTTTCTTTAAAATTTTCCATTTTAAGTTGGTTATTTTGATTTATATATAAAAGCAAATAATAATGATATGGTTTGATTTCATCAAAATTGAAATATTGGGGTTCTTTGATATGCTGAATCTAACCGTGTATTTAGATTCTTAATTTTTGGTCCCGTTTTCAAATTGGTCTACATTAAGGTCCAAAGGGTCCAAAATTAAACTTAGTTTGATTTTAACAAAAATTGAATTCTTGGGGTTCTTTGATATGCTGAATCTAAACATGTGTTTAGATTTTTGATTATGGGCCCAGTTTTCAAGTTGGTCCAAATTGGGGTCCAAAACTAAACTTTGTTTGATTTCAACAGAAATTGAATATATGGGGTTCTTTGATATGCTGAATCTAACCATGTATTTAGATTTTGGATATTGGACCATAATAGATAAATTAAAAATCTTTAAGTTATTAGACCACATTCATTCTGTGTTAGAAACCTATGCTGTGTCAAATATTTAATCACAATCCAAATTCAGTACCGTATCAAGCTTGAATGTTGTGTCCATACCTGCCCCAACTGTTCAGGGTTCGACCTCTGCGGTCGTATCAAGCTGCGCCCAGCGCAGCATTTTATTCAAAATGTTTTGTATATCCAGTAAAATTACATGTGTGATACTTACATGTATGAATGACCCTTTGAAATTTGCCCTCAAGACAATTTACTGTTTTGTTGACATCTGTATATTACCTATAGCATTATAGTATGTACATGTATATTCTACATGTTGTAAATTCTGATTATTACAAATACATCCTGATTATTAGCTATTCTATTTCACATTTTACTAATAGTACAAATTTGATGTATGGTCATGAATTTATTTATTTAAGTAAATATATGATATATCTTGTATATATATACATGTATTATAAATAAAAATATTTTGAGGAACAAATTAATTTTAAAATTAATATTGTAAGGCCTAATAAAATGATATGTGTGTTTCCTATTACATCTTTAAAAAAATTGGGTAGGTAGGAAGGAATTTTTTTTTATTTTACAATTTTATTTTACATTGAGTCTATAGGCATGATGGGAGAGATTAATTCTGACTTTAACAGTGCTTATTGAAAATGACAAAGAAAAATGTAAGGTAGACTTTGTCTAACTTTAAGCTTTAAACATAGGGTTAGTAGGAAATACACATACTTTTATTTGGCCTCACAGACATAGTACTTTATGTTGTAAAAAAGTTAACTTATTTTCTAGATAATTAGATAATTATGAATTTTATGACATTTAAGTTTATATCAAAGTTAATATAATCAAGATAATGGTTCAAGAAAATAAAAATATAACTTAAAAATGTTTTCAGCCATGAAACATATAAATATTGTAAATAAAAGACATCTTTATCTCAAAACTTTATGATCACTTTTCGTGTACCCTTTTGTTTATGGGTTTTGGTCCTGAATTCTCCAACTGGTAATAAACATTGATATAATAGATAAGGAGATGTTGTATGATCATTGTATATGAAAACTATCCACCTAAGACTAAAGGACGAGGATTTTTAAAACTATAAGGCACTGAACAATAATCAACAATAACCATAACCCATACAGTTTTGGTCGTGAGAATAAAATGCCCAACATGACAAATGCTGAAATTGTCATAAGAGAAAACTAATGCCATTAGCATGATTAGTTATGTTCTAATTTATTTGAAAATCAGGAGATGTGGCATGATTGCCAATGAGACAACTATACACCAGAGTTCAAATGACAAAAATATAAGCAATAATAGGTCACCATCTGGCCTTCAACAATGAAAACTCCCATAATGTATAGTCAGTTATAAAATGTCCAACATGAAAAATTTTAAACAGTTCAAAAATGTTAAATGAGAAAACAAAAGGCCTTATCTTTAATTTCATTTAGGGAAAACACATGACAGCCATGAACCAACTCACACCACTGAATTACAGGGGTTGTCTTTAAAAAAAAAAAAAATCCTAAAAATCCGAACATGTTGAACTGTGGTTGTTATCATATCTTAAAAATTACAATTTTCTTCAAATGCTATGATCAAAGGTAACCATAGTTACACTTAATACCACCTTCACCTAGTGACAGGGGCATACAAATAAATTCCACTGTCTTTCATGTCTTTCATATTTTCTTAATTTCTTAGCCTTTATATCCATTTTGGGGTAAACAATATCATTTAGGGAATAATGTTTATTCTTCGCATAGTCTCATATATACTCAAATATAAAGTGTATGATAATGAGTAATATGCCAAAAAGACGTCAAAACATATGTACCTTGATGCATATTTTCAACACTCTTACCAACATGAATAAAGTTTTGCTCGTCCAAATTTTATGAAATTCATACACAATGCTAAGAACAACAACACTGTTACACACAGAGATCAAAGTTAGGCAGCGAGTCATTTATCGTTCTGGAGATGCTCCTTTTTAACTTTGATAATTGCAAAGCTCGAGCTTTGAGATTATTTTATAATTAATCATAATTTATCTCAGGTTCACTATTAAAAAAGTAAAGAGATGTGGTATGACTTCAAATGAGACTATCTAATCATTTATTAGCTAGTCAGCAGATTGATGTTAAGTAAAACTTAAAATTCATATATTTCAAAACATATTAACCCTCTTGTTGCCGGAGGGACACATGTGTCCTAACCGGCTATGCCGGAGGGACACATATGTCCATGTTTTAATTTATGCAAGCTTCTCATCATTGCTGTACCTCTTTCAAATAAAAGACAAAAGATTAAACAGTGTAATATTTTTCTACAATGGCTCCCAAATGTAACGGTCATTAGGACAAACGTCGAGCGGTCGTATTTTCTGGCACACGAAATGCAACCTTGAAAACAACTGGCAGCAAGAGGGTTAAGGTGTATGTGTGAGGCTAAATTTTCAATAAACTTTAAATGTACAGCCTTTTCTTCTGTGTATCATAGTTGGTTGTTTTCCAAGCAAATTAAAAATCAACAAGTATTGAAAACACATTTTTTATACAGATTAACCAGCAAAAAGATAAACAAGTTCCTGAAAAGCATTATACATATGTATTTTGATTGATTGGTGTTTATCGCCACTTTCAGCACTATCATGACTATAATTGTGCTATTTCCTAGAGGTCTGTGTATATTGGTGGAGGAAGTTGGAGTAACATTACACCTATTTAAGCAGTTTTAGACATGCACCTTTCAAAGAGAAATTGTTAAGAAATATCATGAGATATGACAAAATAATGATTGACAAATGGTAAATTTTATATTTTTTCCTACCACACTTCATTTTTGAAATTCAGTTTAAAAACTGTTTAGGAAAAAAACATATCTTTTAATGGGAAATTTTCAAACCGAAAGAGACACATCTGCCACTTCTATATAACTAAGTGCCATTTTTAGCTCAAAATAGTCAACTTTAAAGTTCGTGTGCACTTTCTAGTAAATTTCATGTGTCAACGCTTATGTTAATATGTCACAGTAGGAACCAAAAGTGCAGTAATATAACTCCCTCCTAAAAAACAACTTGATACTGGTGTATAAAGAATTAACTTTGACTTCTGATTGTACAAATAAAATGATGTAAAACCATTTCATGCAAATGCTTTCCTTTTCCACAAAACAATGTTAAATTATATCCATCCGATTTAATACTATGACACCTATAGACATGATAGATATATTAGTATGGGTCCAACAGGAAGCTCCCATGTCATGCTTGTCAATATTGTTACCCCGCTGACCTGCCCAGTGGCAGATCCAGGGGGAGGGTTCCCAGGGGTTGGAACCCCAATTTTTGACGATAAATATTATACTTTTGAATTGGGGTATTCCCCCTTTTAATCCTGGGTTTGACCTCTTTGATGTGGCTGGATCCGCCCTTGGCCTTGCTGTCCATTATTATTTTTATGCTAAGGCTAAATTTAACACCATGATCAGCTGCTAGTTTGAGATTATTTTGTTTTAAATGTAAATGTCGAAGAACGGAATTTCAATGAACAGCAACCCCTCCCCTTTTTATGATAGTGGTCGATCATATCAACAGTTAATGATCATTCAAGGTTCACAAATCAAACAAAATTCTTGTAAAGGAGGAATGTATATAAATATCAATCAAAACTGTCAAAATGTCTTTAAAATATATACTTACGTTACTTCAATCGGACACTTTCAATCGGACACAGCAGACAAATGGCGCGAAATTATAGGGTAAATAATTTCGAAAGCTATCGGGGGTTTTCACCATTCTAATCTTTATACGTACAGCTGTATACCCTGCTGGATAGTACTATAGTAGATTCATTTTACAGTCATCAATATTTTATATTTGCGTAACCATTAAAGAATAATTATCAGAATTTTATTTAGTTATTGCAAGGACGTATATAAGTTAGTTGACCCCCTTAGTTATACGTCCTTGGTTAGTGCAAGGATTTAATATAGGATTACTATATACAAATCCTTAGTTATTTCATACAAATATTTAAACAGTTATTATTTGTGTTATCTTTTATCTATTTATGGAAGAGAAACAAATGTTAACAAAGAAAACAAAGACGTGTATCTACAGTTCAGTTGCCGATTATGTCTCGTTATTAATTAATGTTATTCATTATTTTTTTCGCGTTTTTTTTTTTTTTTTATAATTTCGATTCCTCTGCTATTCAAAGGGAAACAATCCTCATGTAATTTTAATACACTGAAAAGTACTGGACAAAAATTCTATCGATGAACTGACATGTACTAAAATGTACTTTACAGTACTGGATTTACTGCTAGGCGTTTTTTCTTAATTATCTGAACCAGTACTGACTGGCACTAAATCGATCGCGATAGTTGGTGTACTGAACACGTACTGAACAACTGAAAAAGATCTTGACGTTTTTCCTTGCGGTAATTTCAGGCATTTAAGAGTTGTTCAGTTTAAAATGACCGTTTCAGTAATAAAAACAGTTACTAGTGCATGCATAGCTCCTTGTCCGAGTTTTGATGTACATTTAGGCCTTTTTGTTTTTATCAGCTGTTACATGTTTGTATTCGTGTTTTGTTTCTCGAATATATATTGGTCTCGATCATCATTAATTGTCGAAAGACAGATCTGGTAGAGTTAAATGGGTACTATCTTTATTTGATTACAACCACTGGTGTAATAGATCTAATGGGTGTTAAGTGTCCTCTGATATCTTGAATCCATTTGCCAGTACTTCAGACTGATTGATCGGTCTTAACGGATTGCACTCTGTTTAATATATTACTACTACCAGCTCGATACATATACTGTGTGACTTTTTAGCCAATATCAATATATCACTTTATAGTTTCTAAGCAAATGAGGGTATTATTAGCCCAGCATTCAATACTTCGATGCTTGCATTAAGTGATGGATATTGTGGTATGACAATGGCTGTTTAAAAAATTGGGATGCATTTAAAATTGAGCAATGAATAGTTTTGGTTCCTTATACAAGGAATGTATCTTCCTTATGCACAGTTCAGTTTCTTTGTTTAGATTTGGCTTTACTTTTTGGTCCTTTTTAGATTATCAGCTCTTCAACGTTTGTATTATGTTTTGGAGTTTTAGCCTCGATCATTAGTGAGGAGACGCTTATTGTCAAAATGCACATCTGGTGTTTTAAAATTGGTACGCCTAATGTAAACGTCCCTCATACTTCATAGTTACAAAAAGGTACATTTAGAGTGCCTGAGATTGCCAAGAAGAAGTCACGTCAATAACTCATATTCATCCTTCCTTAACGAGATTACTATAGTCTAAGCTTCTGTGTATTTTCATAACAACGCAATTCAAAACAATCTTAAAAAAGAGGAACAAAAGACAGTCAAACTCATAGATTGAAAATAAACTGACAACGCCATGGCTAAAAATAAAAAGCTGATAACAAAGAGAGGCGAATTATACCAACTCATGCAAAGTCGAAAAGAAACTGACAAAGCCATAGCAATAAACGACAAACAACAGTACACAAAACACAACATACAAAACTATGGACGTAGTAACACAAACCAAACAGAAAAAGTTGATCTCATGATCTCTAGAAGGGCAACATGAAAAAATCCGATTTGGACAACTGCTTGTGATAACCGTATTTTTAAATCAATGTACTCTAATCAGCAGATAAATAACTTGCATATATACGCTCCTAACTATTAGACCCTACAATCATTAACTTTTTAAAATACATCGTCATCAATAATAACATCAAGAAATATTATATGAGATATCGCTGCTCCTAACAACAAATGTAAATAAAATGTACAAATGTTCCGATAGATTGTTAACGTTGTCTTTAGTGAATACACGTGATATTGGTAAGATTTTCCTATTATAAGTGAATTATTTACTTTGTTGGCATTAAACGCAATTAGCGGTCTCTAAAATCCGCACAGAAGTATGGAAACCATATCAAATGTGAAAATTGACGATAAGCACAGAAATGACCTACACTAGTAATTATCTGTTACTTTCGGAGCATCTGCAATTATCTCTGGATTTTGGTGGAGTTGGTGTTGCTAAGTTTTTAGTTTTAGTTGAGTTGTGTTTTTTTTTTTTGCTATATCTTTGTAAGTATGTCATTGACATATGAGTTTGCAAATCTGTTTGTTATATTCATACTTTTAATTTGGCATATGGAAAGCTATAAACTTGAAACAATTTACCAAATATTTGCGTAAATTAAGGATGCCGTGAAACTTTTGGTAAATAAACGGTATTTGTATCAAGTTACGTGCAAAACCAATTTAAATGATGGATTTAAATGCATAGATTGAAATGTATTGATCGCAGAATGATAAGTTTCTATTAAGCGTCCAGAAACAAACATATTACATGCATGGTAACAGAAAAATATTATTTGAAATTAAGTGACATGCAGATCATGACGTTACCATTGTTACCCTCTTATTATCATTACATTTTCCTGTGTGTGCCGAGGAAACGATGGAAGAGAATTGATTATACATTCACTGCAAAGTCACAAAATAACCAATTTGTATATTAATTTTTGTGAATTTAATGTAAGTTTGTATTAATAGATCCCTACCATTTCGGCTTTTGTGTCAACTTATTCTATATAGCTTACTAAACCTTCCACTTGCAATTGTATGATAGTTGCATAGAATTTCATTATATTGACAACAATATTTGAACAATACAAACAGACATAATATGTGAAATGTCCAATAATTTGGGAACAGCAGTCTACATTGTGTTATTATATTAATGAATATAAAAACAAATAACTTTCTGAGCAAAGAGAAACAAAAAAGACAAACTAAATGAGCAAAAATGAAAGACAAGAATACAAAACATGTCCAGAACACAATGACACAATGGCGGGAAGTATAAATTCCGAGCCCCGTCAAAAGAATATTACCAAAAATGTGTATTAACATTGTTATTACCACAACCAGAATCATTATCATTTTCATTTCCATTATCATTACAAGTACCAATTAAAAAAGATTATGCTAGTTAAGTTTTTATAGTTGGACTTGACAATCTTCAAAAGAACTATTGAAAGTCTCCGGGAGAAAAAAGATTGAGGAAGGATACAATTGTGTACTTCAGAAAACATTCAGACAGTTGAGAATATACGTATCTAGACAGAGTTACATTGTGTCCAGATAATATCGGACTGTGAAAAGACTGTTAAGGAATCTAACTGATAATCTAACCAATTAATAAAGATTCCGTTTCAAAACATACCTCATTTTTCATCCATGGCGAATACATCTTGTCAGATCGATGCTTATGCTGAATACAGAAAAACTCCTTCTCAACTGTCAATTTCTCATATTCAAATGTGTCTTGAAAATAATAGCCATCACTGCATTGGAAATGTAGTTTAAAAGATATTTTCACCCTATACCTCTGTTTTATATCTTCAAATAGTTGTGATACTTCACTGTATATATTGCTACACGCGCTTCCAAATCCCGCATGTTCGGAAAACGTCACAACCTGAAGAGCAATTGTATCAGTTGACATGGTAACTAGAATCTTTGTACCACCAGATCGATCAATGTCAAACATACATATGCCACGATATAATGCAATACCACCATATACTTTGCTAGAATAGTAGTTTCTGATAAACCATGCAGATAGATGGTTAAAGAAAGAAGGTGGAAGAAATTCAAATTTGAAACAAAGCCAAGAAGTTCTTTTACAATTTTGTGTAAGAATGCCAAATTTTCACATACAACTTCAAACGTGGAAGACGGCATTTCACTTGGCATTATATAATAACTTGAGTTCTCAATTTTAACTATTATGTCCAGTTTTTCCATAACTTTGTGTAAATTGTTTTTCTGTCCTGAAAACTGACTTCCATCTTTTGATTCGAAGAGTTCTTTTATCAATGATTCACTTATTTTGCCTTGTTGTTTAAACAGCGTCCAGTCCTCAAGGTGATGCAATTTTCGGTTGTCAACTCTGTCTGAGACTAAACATCGAAAAGCATTTGCTAACCACTGAGGCCTTAATATGATCAAATCCGGTATATTTTCAAAGAAAATAATGTTCCCTACATTATTTTGAAATCGAAGAAACAACAACAAATCTTCCTTTTCCACAATATTGATATCAGGATGTTTAGCCAGATTTGACATTTCAGTAAAGTTGATGAAATTTTTTCCATCGTTCTTATTTATTTCAATCAGATGTTCTAAAAGAATCCATTTTAACGGAAAAGCATTACCCCAATTTCCCATTTTCCGTGCAGTGTCGTAAATTGCGTATTGCAACTTCTCAAATTCTTCGTCACTGTCATTCGTATTTGACAGATAAAATTTGTTGTGCAAGTGATGAAATTTGGTTTGAAATCCAAGAACTTGGCTCATTTGATCATCGAGTACCTTTTCTCTCGTCTTAAAATCTGCCTACAAAAATAGATATAAAAATCAGCAATTGTCATGATTAATACTATATCAATAATTAATGAAATGATTTGACTAGATTATGAACTCCCATATATAATCTTTATTTCAACGTATTACTTCTTGGGTCGTGATGTTCGGTGTGACTCATGTAGAAAGTACAGAGGTGTCTGCACATTAAGAACACTTGTATCAACTCTTTTAAGGGCCCATACTGTAGCATGTTACATGGTTAAATTTCTGTTTAAGTCTTTATAACCCCTACCTCGAAGTTGATTTTAAGTTTTCCAACCATTATTTCGGTCGACACCCTATGTGAGGACCTACCTTTTTATGGTTATTTGTTCTCGTTCTGAACCTGCATGAAATATTTGCCACTGGGCGTCAAATAAACAGCAACGAATTAGTCCCTTAGGAACTAAGAATATGTGTAATCCTAAATCTCATTAAAGTCATGTCACTTTCTCTCCTTAAACGTACTTTTCGGGTATTGGAATCTAAATTTCCATTTAAACCAATAGCATGTAAGTAAAGGAAATCGTGCAATGCTGAACCTTAATCCTTGTCTTCATATGCATGCCATATTGACCACTGAACATCATTCCTAACATGTTATGCATACACAAATCACCTGAAATTAACGTTGAAAGTAATCAAAGGTACCAAGATTATAATTTAATACGCCAGACGCGCGTTTCGTCTACATAAGACTCATCAGTGACGCTCAGATCAAAATAGTTATAAAGCCAAACAAGTAAAAAGTTGAAGAGCATTGAGGACCTAAATTTCCAAAAAGTTGTGCCAAATACGTCTAAGGTAATATATTCCTGGGATAAAAAATCCTTAGTTTTTCGAAAAATTCAAAGTTTTGTAAAAGGAAATTTATAAAAATGACCATATAATTGATATTCATGTCAACACCGAAGTGCTGATTACTGGGCTGGTGATACCCTCGGGGACGAAACATCCACCAGCAGTGGTATCGACCCAGTGGTGTAAAAAGTTTGTGAAAATTTCCGATAAATCGACAGGAAAATTATTAACCCCTTCAAAGAACAAAATTGAGATGTGTTATGCATTCCTCAAGATATGTCTTTTTATTGTTGTAAAATAGTATTTAATTTGTTATGTCTAAGACAACAACAAAAAACACATAAATTTTACGTTATAGTGAACTCCTAAAGGGGTGTGGCCTTTAGCAAGTCAAAATGCATGTTCCTGTCCTACAAATCAATGTTTTTCAGTCCAAAATCCGTTTTGTTTCATGTAGCAGAACATATGTACTTGAACTGTATATATAGTTTTTTTTGTGAATATGCATGAAATAATTGTCACTTGACGTTCAGCAGGCAACGATCAATCACTTTATTTAACACATTTTTGTTTGTTCTAATTTGTTTTGTTAGGCTATTGGCCAAGGTTGGTGTTGGACTGAGCGCTCTTAAGGAAGTTCGCTACTCAGTTTCAAAATAAATAGCTTTTCATAAAACTAGTATATATTGAGAGGGGATTAATTAAGGAATCAAAAAAGCAACAAATATATAGAGGTCAATGTGCTTGTTTTCGAGATATTAGCCAATTGAAATTTTGGCAGGAAAATGTTCTCTCTTGATTTTTCATAGCTTTATCATTGACAAGTTAAAGTTCTCAAAAACTATTAAAAAATAAATAAGATTTTATAAGACTTTTACTAATGGCTTATAATTATACATGCGAAAGATTAATAAAAAGAAAAATGGGGGTCAATGGGCAAACAATGTTAAGGCATTCAAATGGATAAAACCAGAGGATTCCGAAAATCTGACAAACATTCCAAAACATGACAAGAGTACATCCTTAAACAGGTTTGCATCAAACGTTCTAAATGTGCCTGTTTAAAAGAAGCCTGTATTCCAATTGTTGTCTGTCATTATTGTTTTACGTTATATCTTTTTTTTTAATCGTTTTAACTTTTTTCGTATGTTATTATCCTTCATATGTGTATAAGTTACTAATTTTAATGTGTTTTGCTGATCTTTTAAGGTGGTACGGTGACTAAATTGATCTTCTTTGGATAAATGTCTTAGTAGCACACATTTGTATGATGACGTTCCGATCATGAACGGATGATAAGAAGTCCGGTTTTATACAAAACTCAGATAGAAGTGAGGAACAACGTTCTACAATTGTATTACTTCCTTGTCATATTTATCCTTTCCAGTGAAAACTAATACAATCGGAGGATCGAAGTGTCCATTATTAGGTCGTTCGTCGGCTGTTCGATGGCAATGGATAGAATCAAACCAAAAATCAACATACTCTGAAAGAGATAAATATTGTTGAATAACTAACGTTCGAGACCGAATACGATACTTTGGATATGTACCCTAAAAGGGAAAAACAATGAAACAATGATTTATTTCTAACATCACTTGCAACTATATATAATAGTAAATGAACGAATTTGCCGATCTTGTATAAGAAAATATGTATATTCCAAATTTTCTCTGCGTATGAAACTCTCTCCATTTTCATGAAAGATTATGTTGTGTCGTTAAAATCTGGAATCGGAGAAATGTTTATGTCAAATATAATTAAAACACTGTGTGTTAATGTTCA